>OX421465.1:9376250-9689035 GCA_949126895.1 Eilema caniola | reverse complement strand
ATATATTATAAAGAGAACGGAAATTAACGCGATCATGGTACAGGTACTGTACTGCCTATGACTACAGCACCTTTGATTGCCTGACGTTTCGACCAGGTTAAAGTGAACGGGAATTAAGGCGATCATGGTATAGTTACTTACATACCTTTGATTGCCTGACGTTTCGACCAGGTTAGGCAATCAAAGGTATGTAAGTACCTATACCATGATCGCAATAATTCCCGTTCTCTTTATAATATATCATGGAACGCGAGAGTTTAAAAGTTAACAAAAACAAAACAAACATCTGTGTCATGTTCATATGATGTAAGTTTTTTTTTATTCCATCATCCATTTTCAATGCTTATACAGTATTGTAATGTATGTATCTCGAGTAATACTGGCTAGCATAGTAGACTTCTAAAAAGAAGGAGGTCTGTCCTTTTTATATTGACTCCAAAAGGTAAACCACGATATGGAAAAAGGGCAGTTTATTAAATTATTTTATCACCTTGTTTTCTTTATCGAAGGTGAAGGTGTGTTTATGTTATGTTTTTGACACTTTAATAACAACAATATTGCTATAAACGTTCCATGATGTGACATGTTTTATCACAAGTATGTATAACATACAATACAATATTATTCGAAGTGACAGGGGCGTAATGACTATGACATTGACAACTCGGTATACCACCGACGCGGCGTGAACCCACTCCTAATGAAAGTAATTTACCTTACAGTCGTTAACGCGAGTTATAATAATAAATGTCGTACAGAGTCGGACTGGGCTGGAGTTTGGGTCAGACACAGTGATATATTTTACGCGTCAAGAAAAATGTATTGTAATAAATCTGTCTACAGTTTATATACACTTATATCACAGCTTATATAGTCCGTCGTTATACATGTATGATTTACTACAGAAACCCGGTTAGCACCAAAACAAATAATTGTGATATTAAAAGCGTAACAAAACAATATTTTACGACACATTTTGTTCGTTTAGATGAACACTAATGAGAGATAGTAACGCGAGAACAACTGAAATCGTTTATTTGAAGAATTTGACAATAAATTTCCCTGCCAAGTGCCAACTTTAGTAGGACATCGTTAGCATTTAAATTGGAACAGGTCACGTAATGAAACGAATTGTCAAGTGTCATGTACTATAGTTTTATTTTTCTTCAATGTCTACGACTGCGATAGATGAACGAAAGATTCTATGAATTAGATAAAATCGCAACTACTGTTTTCACTGTTAAATGTATAGTGTTTTACTGCAAATTAAAGACAATTTATCACGATTTGACAATGCGTGGAAAAGTGGTGGCTTCCTCCAGTTCTTAGAATTGTTGGCTTAACTATATTGTGACATTAGGATGATAATACAATGCGTTCTTATTCTATGTAATACAATATTCACTATGAAATTTTAACCAGAATATGGATAGCATAAGTAATGGAATTGAATTATTATTTGGATTGGAAATTGTTCCATTTGTTCCAAGGAATCTTTCTAATTCTTATTTTATAATAGCTATTGTACGAAGGAACTACAGAAATTCATATTATTGGCAACGTAATAAATTAAACATCTTTCTGAAATTGTTAGAACTCTTCCCAACAGACTTTTCTAACAAAATGTTCTTTTCCGTATCTGTGTCAAGTATCTAATATACAAAGAGGATGTCTTAAATGCGCGGAAACAAACGTCTGACTCCCTCCACCCCATTTTCCGATATAGATGGGTTTCTACTATCGCGTCACTGCAGTGTTCTACATTGTCGTGGCTTACTCATTTGTGTTAGCAAAAATAACATCTTATTTTGAACCTTCCTCTCCTTTACCATTACTATAAGTTTGTACCAATACTACGAAAGTTAGTCTAAGTCTAAAATAATATGTAATTTTTTTCCAGACATTACCATTAAATTTAGTTTTGGACAAGCATATTTACGGCTATTTTACTTTGAAATCGCAGTCCATGGAAGACGCTATGGACGTTCCGCAATCGATAGTGCATGCACTGCATGCCAAATTATTTGTGACTATTTATAGTGTTAAGAATAGACTAGATTTCATTTGCTCATAAACACGAATGTAAAATGTAAATTGTACATCACTAATTTTACTATATAGATGTACATTCTGTTTAGTAAATAGAATGTTTGCAAATATTACGATGTACCTATCGTTAACATGACTATTTCGGACAGTTCGAACATCTAAATTTGTGTAGTTGATTGAATTTGTTGAAACTTGTTGATGGAACTTCATTTTACTATTTTTATATATATTAAAACTCACTTTACAAGTTCCACACAATTATATTTATTTTGTCACTTTTTGTACATTTTTTACATTTTGTACAAATTTGTATTGCTCGCTTTTGAAAGACAAAAATAGTTTAAATGAACAGCTGGCTTGCCCATAGCAGAACACCGTAGGATGTTATACTGTGAAACTAACTGAAATAAACCAACCTTGCGGTTGCTACATCGGTCAACTGGCTAACTACAATAACCGCAGAAGCCGCAGATCTGAGTTTCTCTGCAAGACACGATATTTTGACGTTCTCTGTAATTTTCTGCCTTTAAATAAAGACATACCTACAGTTGTTTCATAGATTGAACCAGTTACCTGAGTATGGAAACCATTGTTCAAGACTAGATTTGTATAATATTTATTAATATATTTGGATTTTCTTTGTGTAAAATCTGGGACAAGGTTGGCAACCCAATGCAAATTTAGTTCTTTCATCTAACATTGTATTTCATCGCACTTCGTAGTGTCTTGTTAACATTTGACAACGTGTTTTTAAAAGTAATGTGACAATAAAAATATTTCCATTCTAACTGTCCACTTACACGTTCACAATTCTAATCTTTATCCAGAATATTTAGATACAGCTGACTGTGAAATGTGTTGAAAATAATTAAATTTCGTCCCTTCAATTTATGACATTAACCATACTTGCATAGTAACTATGGAGATAGCGTCTAACCTTGAAGCGTCGGTAGTTTCGTGGTTAAGGAGTCAGCCAAATGATCAAGAGGTCCCGAGTTTTAAAGGTTAACCCACTCCTAACAAAAGCAATTTAGCTTTGCTGAAGGGCTTAGCGGGAATATTAGTAATTTCGATAGCTAAAATTCTTTAAAATCAAAAAGAGGATGGAAAAACGTTATATGTACTATATTATTTTTTTCATTTGTAAGAAATTTTAAGTTTTATGTACAGTTTATCAGTAATTTCTAAGTAAACAAGCAACGAGTGTTTACACATAATTTTATTCAGGAAACCTGTTCGCAAGCTCGTATTCAAAAGCAATTCTAGACGATTCTTTCATATTTTTGTTTACGTTTGTTAATTCAATATGAGAAGATAAAACATAGTTGAAGTGCTGCTCTCCGCTATAAATAAGACGATGATGTTTATTTTGCAAGTGCTATTTATAAAATCGTGGAAAGGCGTGTTCCAGACGCGAACAAATTACCTCTCAATTTCAAAAACTTGTTGGAATTGTAATCACGAGTTGCATTTTATCAGAAAAATGTATCTTCAGAGCTAAACTTTTACCATTAATCGATGGCTGGCAATCTTCCAAGAAAGATATGGGGTTGTGTAGGTTAACTCGTCCCCCTCGATGGCATTGCTGTACTTGAAAGTTTTATATAACTAGTGACCTCCTTTTGCGGTGTAAAATGGTTCTTGTTGAATATTTGTCGAATTTTATAGTGCTATTGGCACTCAATATCTATCTGCATTGCACAATACCTACATAAGTACTTGTCCTGACTGCTTTTTCAATGCAGACTTGGAATTTGGGCCGTTGATTGTTTGAACGCGCAAAGCGTTTATGCGTTTGAACCGCTAATCTCTGGAACCAGATAAATGTGCCATTTGAAAAATTATTTATACATTTGATGGCCCAGTTCTTGGGGCAGGTTATAGCTATTTATCATCATGCAATCACTAAATTAGTTTTGTAATAATACCAGAAAAAGATAAGGTTACCTGGGACGAAGAGAGCCAGACATAATAATATTACTTGATAAAGTGTCGCGGATGACTTCATCGTTTTTCATGAAATTTATGTCTATACTTACCCGATTGATCATTGTCAATGACATCACACACATTCTGTACTCTCACCGTAGATTTTGAGAAGGCTAGATACCGCATACCGTCCATCTCAGCATGTCACTGAACTGGTGCAGTTAGAAAACACTCAAAAAGGGGGTCACACTGCAAATTAGTAGATATTTGATGCGCACACAACAACTGATGCTTTGGTGCCCTATATTTACGCATCAAATGTTTCTTGACATCTCTTGTGCAGAATTATTTTTCTTTGACAATTTGCTGTGTGCGCAGCAAATGCTACTTTGATGCGTGGTCCCCTTAACAATCGTTGAAGACTCAGCTTCATGGGGATACCGCGTTACTGCAGAACATTAAATTTTGTTCTTGAATAATCAATAAATTACTTGAATATTTCAAATTATATGGTAAAAACAAGAGTTTGATTGAAGTTTATGCTTAATGTCTATGTCGAGGTCATAAGGCAGTCACTTTACTCAGCCAAATCTGTTAGACTGGAAAAAGCGGAACCCAGACTCCAAAAAGTAAGCTTCGGATGCAACTGGAATAAACATAGGATGAAGACAAGAGAGAAGAACCTAACCAAATAATGCACAAGCGTCATCTAGCGTATTCTAACTCTATGACTAGTACAATATCTGTACCAGTTCTTCATACTCCAAATTAAACAGCTGGATGAAGACATGTAATAGGCGGAGAAATACGTCTGAAATTGATTGAAGCCTTGTGTGAACACAATTCAAGCAATTACCTACATCAATTCCGAATCTATTTCAGTTGTATTTTTGCACGACTTCTGACAAAAAAAGAATTGTAATGTTTTTAGTATTTATGTGATTATGTGCATGTTTTTTTATTCCGCAATAGCTGTTCAATAATCGAATTGAGGATCGCTAAAGAAAGGAAAAAAGAAGCCAAGAGCGAGTCGGACTCGCCCATAAAGGGTTCCGTAGCAGAAAGTAACATAATATAAAAGTTCTTGTAGTTCATTGTTACTTTGATCGATGTTTTAATAATTCTTTTTTTCAATTCTTTTTATTATCATTTTTACAAAGTTTGCATTAGAGTTACAGAGTACATAGGTATAATATGAAGCTTACAGTGCAAAATGTAAAATTGTGTTAGATGACTCTTTAGTTGAATATCTGCCATCCAAGCTAAGATTTAACTTGTGTTATGGGTGACAGGACACACCTCCTAATAGCATAAGTTAATATTACATATTATGCACGTTAATTACTTAGAATTAAATTGTGTGTGTGTGTGTGTGTGTGTGTGTGTGTGTGTGTGTGTGTGTGTGTGTGTGTGTGTGTGTGTGTTTGTGTGTGTGTGTGTGTGTGTGTGTGTGTGTGTGGGTTGTGTACATATGTGTGTATTAGAGCATTGGTTTAAGTAATTTTTCAACCTCCTCATAATTAAGTGTCATAATGTATTTAGTGACTACCTCTTTGCACTTAAACCTATTTAAAGCATAAACACTGCATTGTTTATTAACGGTTGTATATAGCCGGTTTCCTAAGATCCTAAAATGTCTTCCAGCAAGGCCTGTGCGATGGATTTCCACCGGGCAGATACTTGTTGACCTGCGTTTGGCCAGATGTCCTTTCTCATACCTTAATGAACTGTGCCTACGTAGCACAGTTTTGAGAACAAAAAGCTGCCTCACAGATAAGACTCCACAGTCGTTATATAATTGTTCAGTCCTATAGCGAAAGTGTTTGAAAGTCATGACCTTCAGGACAGCTCGTTGCGCTCTCTCCACCTGTAGAATATTACTTTCGAAAGCACCTCCCCAAGCTGTGATACCAAAAGACACAATAGACTGACACAAGGCGCGGTATGCCATCAGTAAAACATCTCTATTAGCACTGTATCTCAGATTTTTAAAAATGTAGATGAGCTTTCTGACTCTAGCTGACAAAGCACCAGTATGTTGCTGTAATAATAGTGTACGGTTTACACGGTGGATCAATGGAATGACATTAAGTAGGAATGATACATACAGGTCAAACAAATAACTTTCCCCCTTTCTCTACATTACAGTCAGATAAAAACCTACCATACAATTTTCAAGTATACCTAACAGCAATATGGAAATTTACACGGAAGAAATAAGAATTAATTTTGAAAGCATTGTTACGAAAATAGATTCAATACAACTGAAATAAATTTTATAGATTACATATTTTTACATGCAAGAATGGTATTCATGAAGTTATTCGTTCGTTGAAGGCATTTTATTTACTCGGCAAGTTTGTAAATTACTTTGTAACCAACATTACGAACACACAACGTTACATTGATGTAATAGTACATTACGTACGTCAATGTGAAGGTACTACCCAACTGAGTTGTCAAATTGATAGCACTGCGTCTAATGGTAGGCTGGGGTGCAGTCCAAAGAATAGTGTCTGCCACTACAGATACTGTCCCTGGAATGGTGATCCCTACCTTAACCTTGCCTTGACAGGTGTTTTTTCACGCCTCGCTTAGAGAACTCGGGATTGTATGAAGAGGGGAATAAGTGTGAGGGTAAAACGTTCCAGCTCTTTATCCTCCATACGATAAAGGAATTTCAGAACCGCTTGATACGAGATGGTATTGTCAGGCAGGTCTTAGCTTGGAGGGTTAACGAGAATATTAGTCCTTTTGGTTACTAGTTCCTGCATATATACACTCACATGTTTCTCCCACAAGGTAGGCCCAACTGATAGTAAAAGGTGAATTCTCTATAAACTGCAACGTAAAAATTTAGTTGAAGTGATGTAAGTGGTACACCTCTATACTTATATTCCTTCACATGTATACTATACATGATATAATATACTTATCTACCAACTCACGCATGTGTACCTTACATGAGTAAGTTTGTATTTTCAAGTAGTTCAAGTTCAAAATAATCTAATATCGATTTGTTTACAGTTTTGTAGTGTTTGAGTGACCAAGGTTGGAGCCGACCACGCCCAGGTACGTTTTATCGTTATACTGTACGGTGAATAAAGTAAGAATTCATAGTGTTGGTCACGTGTTTCACGAAAATCTGAATTGACGACCAACGTGGTGACAGAACATTCGAGTTAAGTATCGCGGGTTCGATTTCTGCCCAATGCATATATAAAAACAATTGAGATTGTGAAAGAAGCCTAATGCGTAGGTTTGCAAGCATTGTAGTAACTAAAATGAATAAGTTTCTGCCTACCCTAATAGAAAATAACCGTGACTATAAAATCTTCTTAACTTATGCTCATACACATTCTAGAACCCATATAACAAGTTATTCTTAGTTCCAGTTTCGATAGCGTTGTGTAGAATGTCGTAGAACATATACAAATAAACAAGTAAGTAGGACTCATGTTACTTGAATCCATCGCCAGTCGCCACTACTGTTTACGCTAACTTGTCTGTTTACCTTGCTATGTGACACACAACACATGCTGTAGTAAACAATGGCTCCAATAACTTCACAATAGTGACCATGGCATAATGGCATAAACAATTACTTTAAAGCTGGGTCCTCGATGGTAGCGTCTGAGCGATTTGATGGAGTGGTAAAAGGAATCGGGTGTCAAAATATCAAGCTTGTAGCTCCAAGAAAAAGCATAGTAGGTATATAATATACAAATAATTCAATACGCAAAAGAAGTTAATTTTTAATTTTACCCCTTAGAGGTATAATAAGGGATGAAATTGTTGCATAAGGGTTGTATGCAAATCCGGTCATTTCCAAAAATCCCAAAATTTCATAAACCTGCTTCTGATTGGAAATGAATGTACACTTTTCATAATTCACGCGCTTTTCATAATTTTACTCCTTTGAGGATGAATTTTAGGGGTTCACAGTCTAAGCATGAAAATCAGAACCTTATATGCAGATATAATTTTTCATGTATTTCGAGTTCGAGAGAGATTTTTGTACTTTTTATCTCCATTTCGCCAATATGTTTAGATTTTTATCATATTAATGTGCTTAATATTTTTAAGCTGAAACCGGAACACATTATTTGTCTCTAAAAGTAACCCGCTTGGCATTGGCGCAGCACTTTTAGACATTCAGCAATAGTATTGCTACGGAAATTAAAAAAAAATTATATGCAAATGAAGAGTAAGTTCCCATAAATTCCTTGATATCTTTTCTTGTAATTTATCACCACAAGCGTACACGGAAACGGTCTAAATGGGTCAGGAAAAGATTTTTATAGCTATTTCTTTGATATTTTACACGTTTAAACTAGGATTGTCAGGAAATGACAAGTAAAAGCATCCAGTCATTATCTTAAGTTCTGTATCATAGCGTTGTTCCTAGTTTCGTTGGACGCACCGCGAAATCCGTGGCCCAGGTACCGGGATTATCAGCCTCACCGCTGCAAGTGCAACTCGGTGTACCAGCCCCGAGGCTTTCCTCTACGGGCTAGTAGGTCAAATGGCAGTCGCTCCATACATTCCTAACAGACCTTATGCCCTCAGTTATCTACTTATTCATTTTCTTACCGTGTCCTCTTTCCGGCAATATTTTTGAAGTAAAAACTTCTTTAGCGGCGTTGGATGGATAAAAATTGTTAAACTCGCGCGTCAGGATCACTTGACCTTTGACCCGTAACCGCCGACTTTGTAGGACGATATGACGTCATACAACATTCCTAGCTACAGAGTGTTTATTTTGCTAGGTACGCTAAGAAGCTTCGTAGCTTAGCTTAGCGGTCCTTATGGTTCTAGATAGTACCGGGTTCGAACCTGGGCTTCTGACACTTTATGTGATTATTTTTTCTTTTTGTAATTTATTACTTTTTGTGATTATTTTTTCTGTTTGTAATTTATTAATTTCTTCTGACAGAAAATTAGCAGAAGATTAGTGATAGGTTCTATGATTGGCGCTATATTATAGGTATTGTATGGTATGTTCTTTTTATCTTTTTCTCCGTACTCGTAACAAAGAAAGAAAAAGTTTTCACTTCTGCCGGCACTCCCGGAGTGCAACCCTTCTTTTTTTCTCTTGGGCCTTCCCCTGGGTATCATAGTGGAATAGCAAGGAATAGCAAGTGCAAGTGCGATCCCCTGGGGGATTGAAATGGGGTATCCTAGTGGAACATCCGCCTATTCCAAAGTTGAGGCCCTTGTCTTACTTAATTTTCTTTTTCTTAAACTCAACCTATAGTGATACGGGCAACTACACAAACTTGATAGCAACAATAGCACAACAATTCGTACCCGCAAAATTTGCAAATACCTACGTTTTTATCTCTTAAATCATTATTCCAACCGGATATGTTTTACACAAATGTTTCCTGAACATTTAGCAGTGATCCGTAGTTAATTGTACAATTAAAACAAATAAACGTATTTGTTTTTAACCTTATTATTTCCTCAACGGAAATAACATTTGTAGTTCTTAATTCATGCGGGTCATTCGACTTTTGACATACAAGTGGTCTAAATAATTCACACGACGAAAACGTCCCATTAAAAATCATTATCATGATATGTAAAACATGTAAAAGTTATTTGTCCAATAAGATTATTTAGAGTATATTATCTAATATAACTCAAAACGAAATGAGGTGACGTTTTTATAGAACACAAGTCTAAATAATGAGTTTAATGCTATAATTTTTATCTGAGCAATGAACCGTTGACGTAAACAAATACGTAAGAATCGAAAATATTTTGGCAGGAAACGCTTTTATTTAATATAAGAAGAAGAGACATATATCTTAAGCCAAAATAAGTCTAAATGTGCACAACAATCTCCTAACCTCTTTATTTCCGTCTATTTTGGGATTTGTCCCATTTTCAGCGACGCTCGGTTATGTGGCGGCAGTTATTCTAGTACAGAGTTACTCAAACTTTATCATGCAATGACCTAGTTATTTTAAAGAATCCCGTCGTGCCCCACACAGTGTACCTATATAGGCGAAATACTAAAACCGTACTCATCATTCTCGTAGCGAGTTCCTATTTGCGTCTAAAATTTACATTTTGGAGCACTCAGATAATTTGTAGGTAAGATTGGCTTGACTTTAAAGAATTTAAAGAATTTTAGGGCCGGCCTCTAATGCCCATGAAGTGTAAGATTGTTATAACAATAACGTCAAGCCGCTTGGTCATAATGCGAGTGCCATCGTGAACTTAGTATTGAAACGGATTCTATAGCATTTTTTATAATTTTTAATTTTCGGCCACCCAACTTTTCGGCTACTTTTCAGGAGCCATGGTCGCGTAGTGACTTAACGTGGTAGTTGTCACATAGTTTGAAAGTTATGTCAATGTACCCGAACTGTGAATAATTGTTAAAATTACTATTTACGCTTAATTATTTCATGAAGTTTATCAATTACCCTATCGCAGTCCACTGCTGCACATAGCCCTTTCCCAATGTTGGGAAGCTTTGGCATACTGTTTCCACGCTGGCCAGACCGGTTGGTATCTCAAGTTTTTTTTCTTTCGCAGAGATTTCATCTGCATATTTTTCCGTCAGTCGCCTCCTACGGCACCCTTCGGATGAGACAGGGTTGTGATAGTTATATTTTTTGTCCTCACTGATAATTTCAATGAGTGACATTCGCCTAAACTCCCTACAGTATCATGAAACAAAGTACTCGTTCATCAAACGTGTTATCAATGACCACCACTCAACCAATCGCTATAGCAACACGATCTATTCTGGTGGTTCCTGCGCATGACCCATATACCGGACGTATTGAGGGCAGCTCACTGTATTGACCCGGATTCATAACTCGTGTATGAACGCTGGCGGATATGCGAAATTGAGACGTTTGCCTTGTCGTTGTAATTACCTTTTAAAATTATTGTTTCTTGAGAATTTCTTTAGTTTCTTATGTTAAAGTGTACGAGCCCAATCAATATCTTTGAGATCCAAACCAACCTTGTTTGCAAGTCGGTACAAGCAATGGACGAAGCTCTGGTGCAGGGTTTCATCTCCGGAAAGGAGATCATTGTTCGAACGCGAAAAACATTCGAATTCGTAACGTAACCGTATCCAGAGACCGAAGCATTGCGATTGGTTCACGGTAGGCAGGCAGCCAATCACAATGCTTTGTTGTCGCGATACGTTTACATTACTTATTCGAATGTTTTTCGTGTTTGGGGCACTGATGGCAGTCACAAAAACCGTACAGGCCAAACCAAAGGAGAAGGAGTAGAAGAAAAGAGAACCAATAGCTCGGAGGTGGAAACCTCGAATGCAACCGGAAACAAGGCTAAAATGATGACAATGGAGTTGTGTTTTCAAAACTAATTATCATTGAAAACTTCTGTTTGCATTTAAGATGACGATGATAAGATAATCAAGCGAGGAACTGGATCTAATTAATACTTCCCATCGGAAGCTAATAACGATGATGAAAGTTAATGTGTCCGGTATACCTACTCCTCCAATTAACGGTGTCTTTGAAGAGAAACCCGCAATGAGTATCACTTAATTAATCAAAATATACGAATGCTTAGTAGCCGATACGAATCGTGGACATAAATCTAATTAAAGTGTGCGTGAACTCATGCCACGAGACAAATAGTACTTGGTATTGCAAAATATATATTTATCTGTTAATATTAAAGTCTTTCTATGTACTTGTATAGGGCGCCAACAAGATACGTGCTGATTGATGGATAAACTTCTGGTGCAAATTTTGCTCCCGGATTAGGAGACAAGACGACAAAAGACCTGGGGCCTTGATCCGAATATCTCTGAAATTGGACTACTTCTTATAATAAAGTATAGTTCGTCTCGACTATAACAGATTAATTCGATTGAATCGACGAAAACAGAAGATTAATTGAACGAAGCAATTTTGGATGCAATTTTGGATGGCTGAAACACGTGAGATCAACCCTCACCAAACACAACGACGTAGGTCAGGTTTTTACGTGCTCATCTTCTTACACTTGGCCAACATTCTTAAATACACAAACATGATATAACTGAGTGTAATCTGGTATAATTCTGTCAATGAACGAGATATACCGCTTGTAATTCAAAGTCTTTACAGAATATGTTTGCCAAAACTTCCCGAAATAAAAGCGATGTTTCATGGCACCCCGGAAGACTGCAAAATAAAAACTAGTTGGTATGTGTAAACACGTGATAAATGCTTATGTATAATGTAACGGCGAAATTGATAAATCGTGCAGATTCAAAAATTAGACACGAATAAAAAGAATTACAATAAAAATAAAACTGAATTTTAGTCTTAACTGAGACTCATCATAAAGTATAATAATAATATGTTAAAAATATATACCGTCGATATTCTAATTTTTATTTTAAGATTATCTCATTTTTTAATGTTAAACATAAATAATAGAGGGACTAATAAATACAACTTTTTTAAAATTAATGTTTAAAAACATGATATTTATTTCATGGATGCGAAAATTTCTCTTCGCCTGCGACATTATAAATAAGTTTGGATATGACGCACGAACTTCTGTTTTGCGATGCGATGGTGTGGCGCCTTCCGTGGGTACTTAATTTATATAATAGATGAGATATAAATGATCTAACAAGATGCCAGATGGACACTGCGACGCAACGGTAACATTGGCATATTTATGACATATTAACAGGTTTTAATATGATATGCGTTGTTTGTATACAAAACAATGTGGTAAATACTGTGGTTTGTGTTTCAACCTGTCGTGCTTCGTTGGTTTTAGATTCGAACCCTGATTCTGCTTTTATTTTTCTGATGGCAAAACCACTGCGATACCAAAGACACTGTACACCAATGCCATTTAAATTTAGACTTTACCTTTATACCGTTGAAGTCTAAAATTAAATGGCAATCTTGTAGAGTGAATGATAAATGTTTTAAACTCTTTCTCTTTTCATTTTGGATTACAAAGTCTAAAATTCATTGACATTTTATGCAATGTCAGCTGTATGATAGTGGTTTTGTTATGTCATAAAATTAGTAGAATCAGGGGCTTGGCCTCCACCTTCCGCATCTGAGTTTTTAGACTTTTTTTTAAAGGAAATGTATGGAGGAGAATGACATGTTGAGTCGACCTCAAATAATTGGGACTAGATCAGGTAAATGATGATGATTTTTCTTAACCCAAGCAATAGTAAACTACCGTAATTATGACTTCTACGACTGAGTATTACCGATTTTGCAAGTTTTTGTGTAAGTATAGTTTACACAAACAATGGCGGTGAAATTTCAGAACTGTATTCGAAAACGATACCGATTTGTAACTTTTATAAATCTGAAGACAGCTTGTACTTTAGATACGATTCACGTTATGGTTTCTTCTGGAAAACAGGCCTCAAATAAACCTCTTCCTAAGCTTGGCAACAAAACAAATCAATATCCCTTTTATTTACCTATGCAAGTTACTCTTATGTAACGGGCATCCAACGGGGGTTATAAATAAAATGACGGCCAAGGTTGACAGGGAAGGACATCAGTAAAATTAACTAACAGTATCACAACACGTGCAACGTCTAGAAGAGTGTTGGATCAACGCCACAAGTTTTTTAATAGACCAAATAAACCACCATCCATCTTGTTATTAGGCGTTGCACAGACGTAGACACTTTTGTGTCTTGTATATGTCGCAGCCAATCAGCGCGGCTGAACGCTAGTTGAACGGCACTGTTGAGATGCAAGACTGTTGAATGAACGGCTATTGGCTGCAACATATACCTACAAGCTACCAAATGAATATTTTATTTTCATACAATTATGCCGCGTGGTCCCTGGCAGAGTAGAATTCGTGCCACCCCTTCTCTTCCCACGTGGTGTCGTAGAATACGACTAAGGGATAGGGCTGATTAACTTTAACATCAGACAGATATGTACAGCCCATCCGGGGATAAAGGCGTGATTATATATATGTATGTATGTATGTACAATCATCATGAAATCAATCACTTATTGAGCAGATCCATTTAGTGCCCAGTTGCTTCCCTTGATGGATAGTTATCTCCGGTTAAAATGTATTCGCTATAATTATGTAACCGAAAACTAAAAGTCGTCAGTAGAAGACACAACTAAACTAAAAGTCCTGCGTTTTGTGCAAACAGAAAATTTGCAAAAGGTGTCCATATTTAGTTTGAATAGTTGGTGACAGAGTTTTCCATAAATTCTGTACAATTATCCGAATCCTTATTTGTTATTGTTCCTTAGTTGTGACTGGTATCAGCAAAAGTAATAACCGGCAACAGGGATCGCTACTACCTGACACAGCTACTCAATTTACCGGTTTGTAGGTACTGTGTCGGCAACAAAAAGTGTCTACGTTTGTGCAACACCTAAATGTTATGTTGATAGAACTTTACAACCGACAACTGATTTATTATTAGATTTCGCTGTTTGTACTGCAATTTTTCTTTCATGTTCACGCTTATAACATGTTTTATGTTCAATAACACAGACGACAGACCAATATAACAAATTTAGATGTTTTGAACTCTGTTTAACACAATTTTTCTGATCTTGAATCAAAGACTGAAACTTGGAAATGATAAATAAAACGAATGTGTTTAGATACTACAACTTTTGCAATTATAGGTTACCCATAGGTCTTTCTACAGTTTAAGTGCTTCTATAAACGACACATTCCTACGTCAAACCAAAAGAAGGGAAAAAGAAAGTGGATCCTAGGCTCCAAGTACGGGAAGTCTAGGCAACTTCACCTTGGGCCTAGCACAGCGACCCATGGACGGCATGCGTTTGAGTCGGTTCGAGTCCGACATTATCCTCCCCCTCAGGTCTGTGGGGATTTCCCGCACGTTAAAAAAAAGGTAACCGTAAACAACACGAAGATGACGAATCATCATTATCTTCGCTTCAGTACATCAGTAGGTACTGTATCTGTTTTAATAATATAACCCTTGAATACCAAAAATGGTAGAGTATTGAAAAAAGTACAGGTCATAAGCATTATTGTCTCTGTCTACCCCGAAGGGAAACGGGCATTAGCATATGATGCTGCCTACCCGGAGGGAAATAGGCGTGAGCATATATTTATTATGTACTAACTTTTGCCCGCGGCTCCGCCCGCGTGGATGTCGGTTATCGGTATAGTATCGGTTATCGTTATAAATTGTAGCCTATGTGTTATTCTGATGTATAAGGTATATTAATGTAAAGTTTCATTAAAATCCATTCAGTGGTTTTTTACGTGATATAGTAACAAACATCCATCCAGGAGGTTATTAATAAGCTACATCGTGCATACCAAAATAAACAACCTTTTAATTACAAAATCCTTTTCAAACACTAACGTTCTGAAAGATCAGCAATAATAAAACAGCTGACGGTATATTTTTTAATTTCGTTCGTAAACACTTAGCTGAGTTGACGCTACCAACCTGGCCGCCCTTTGAGTTTGTCTTATTAAAATGGCAGCTGAAGTACGCTTGTAGATAAATAATTGAATTTTGAAAAGTCAAAGAACAAAAGAATAACTGCTCGCTTATATCTTTCGAGGTATAGACAGGGGTATATCGAGCCATAACACTTCGTTAGCAGTTTTCAGCGTTCTGCCCCTATTCCAAACTTAACCGGCCCTCTAGACAAGTGGCAATTCAGTAGCCGGCAATTGATGTCATAGAATGAGGAATGTATAGGATTTGACATATTTAACATGCGTTAACGACTATCATAAATGTCAAATCCCATACAATCGTCATTCTTTTCCATCAAACGCCGGTCAACGAATTGCCATTTGTCTAGAGGGGCGGTTAAGTTTGGAAAGCATTCTGCACTTAGAGCTAGTTCTAAGTGGAGATTCATGACTGAGTATCATTCTAGATATAGAATTCACACAATAATACAAGCCAAAAAGATGAAAGCCACGAATATGATTTGACTCCACGCTGATAATGATGACTAAAAAATTGTAAGTTTTGCTTCCTTCTCGTAATTACGTACTTATCAAACAGAATGAGCTCCTTATTGAAGTCAAACGTCTGTATATAATACCTACCAATTTAGCACATTGCAACGTTAGATCCGTCCTTGTTGTAGCTATATTTAGCAAAATAAATATGTTTTGTAACTTAGCATTCAAAGCAGAGGAACGTGTGAAACGCAAAGATGATTAGGTACCTACATTGACATGTTTCAGAATATGAATGGAATATTTTGTATGTTAATTTTAGACTAGACTTGTTTTGGTATCCTTTTGGAGTGCAAAATTAATATTTTATAATATTAGGAAAAGTAGTATGTACTCGATTGGAATAGAGCAAAGAATATTGTTTATTCTTATTACTTTTCACATATTCTTCGGAAATAGATCATAATCATTATAGAAGAACTTGGTTCCATTTTTTATTGATAGCAATAAAGCTCATCAATATCTACTAAAAAATGAACTTCTTTACAAAGAGAGGAAAAATGGAAATTAAAAAAAATTACATTTGAATTGAGAACCTTTGTTATGTTTTAATTTTGTTTACTGAATTCGACTTCCTACAATCCTACTAATATTATAAATGCGAAAGTTTGTGAGTATAGATGGATGTATGGGTGGATGTTTGTTACTCTTTCACGTAAAAACTACTGAATGGATTTTAATGAAACTTTACAATAAATTTCACAATACATCTGAATAACACATAGGCTATATATCATCAAGCTACTACTCAAGGGAGCGGAGCAATGATCATTAATGTCAACAAATCCAGACGGCATTTACAGATAGGTGACAGTTCAGTTATTTCTATTGCTAAGCCCTGGCGCTGTGCATATATTAATGAATTAAGAGGCAGACATAGAAAAAAATCCTAGTAGAAGTTTTCTTTCGGAAATCGTTGAGGGAGGTAACTAGCAGTCTAAATATAGTTTTGCGTGGTATTCAGTTTGTTGCGTTTTCCGCCATCTTGAATTTAAGGGCAAATTTTTGTTTACTGAATAAGTTATATTTTCAATTATACACGAAATATAGTAGTAACTAAGGAGTTTGGAATTAAATTTCTCTTTTTAAATTCATCACCTTTTGGGGTATATAGGTACGTCGAAAAATATCGATCTTAGGAAAAAAAATATGACGGCCAAATCCTATCTTAATTTTTCTTGGAGTATTGGTAGTGCGTAATACAAACGGGAAAAAAAATTGTGTGCACTCTGACAAGTTATCGGAATGATCCAAAGCCCCCGACACGACAACGCTTGAGTTAAAATATTACTAGGTACCTATATGAAAGTTAGATCCAACACGATTTCTTATGTAACCTTTTAAAGGTTTTTTTGTGTCGCAGGTTTTTTAATTGCATATTTATATACAGACAGCTGCCCGACAGAGTAGAATTTGGGCCACTCCATCTCTTCCCATGCGGTGTCGTCTATCAGACAGATATATACAGTCCATCCCCAGTCTCAGATGTTCACCTTCATCAGAATTCACCTCTGTCTAACCCTCCAGGGATATCAATCAATCAATTAGCCCACTGCAGTCCACTGCTGGACATAGGCCTCTGCCGATAATGGCGTGATTATTTCTATATATGTATGTTTTATATACAGATACTGGATTCTGTATTGCCATTAAAAGAAAAAAACTTGTTGCCTATACCGAGCTGTACTTAGCGTTTAGATGTAATTACCGACAATTGACCCATTTAATAAAAAAACTGAACTTATTATTACCTTAACAGTTATTGGTTCAAGTAAAGTAAACCTTGATACTGTATCTATAATTATGTGGATTGTGTTAAACTGGTTTGATCATGTGCAAAGCTATCTGTTTTGTATCACCTACCTTCTGCTTTCGGCTTTTCAGATCAGTTTTTTATTAATATTATTTCATTATATACAAATACATGATATGCATACAAGATACATACAATATTTACTACGTTCGGCCCGAGTACGAGTTAAACCTTACACCTCTACATTTAAGATCCAAGACAGCTTCCGGTAAGGTATTTACTACCTCTAACACATGTACTGTCTAAGAACCCATTTATAAAAGGTAAAATACTTTTTTATAACACTTACTTGGTGATATGGTCCTGCCTTTCCACTATCGTCTGCAGTCCAACAGCATCTCGTAACTGCATGACTAGAGCAGCTCTCACAGCCTCTGTACACTTCAATTCTTCTATCTTCTCACTCAGGACCTAGAAAAAAACGCACTAAGTTAACGGTAGTGGTAGGTAAATTGTGATCGCATTAACCGCCACCCATGCGGATGGAACCGACAGTAGCTAGTATTATTATTTATCTACTCTAATACTATAATACAAAGATTATAAAATTGAAATCAAAACTCTTATGACAAACATTACGCACAGGCCAAAAAAAAAAGTTTTATTACGATACAGGTCTTGTATGGACACCTATATCATTAAATAACTTTTAATCATAACGATACACCTATATAACCTCCATCTGGACCAAGAAGGTTGAACCTCTACTTTAAAAAAAGAAACCGCCATTCGGAAGAAAAAAAAAGAAACACGCATGCGCAATCGATGTTTGGCGCCAACATTTTACATTTAAATTAAAAAAAGTTTGGTTTTGTTTGTAAAATAAATTAGTTTATGTATTATAGTATGAGAGTAGCTAAAGTAGTGTATGACACTGTACATAACTTGGTCTTATAACACTCGTGTGATACTATAAAAAAACTCGCCTGCCGGCTCGTTTTTTTAAAACACACTCGTGTTATAAGAACCATTATTATGCAACAGTATTATAAACTACTATTATACATCCGATAAATTTGACATCAGAAAATTGTTGTGACAAAAACCTATCAGCAATACATCGATATAATCCACTGAAAGTAATGGAATTGGTTTATCCCTTAAGCCAGCTCACTGCCACTTATCTGATTGAGATGAAACTTTGGGATGTTATTGTGCGTTTTCCTGGGAAGGTTCTTGGCACATAAGAACATTAAACCGAAACTAAATCTATAGAGTGCGGACTCATAGCCACACTCGTGTGAATAATAGGATTTTTTCCTCTCTTTTGTCACGCTGTTTTCGTATTAATTATGCCTTACTAGCTGTTACCAGCCGCTTGCCCGCATGGAATTTTGATACCGTTCCTACAACTCATGAGAACCCAGAATTCCAGAAATGGAAAAAAAGAAACTTATTATTCCAGATTGTAACCTATCCCTGCACCACATTTTAGCCAGATCTTTCCAGCTTTTAGAGCGTGATTAATAACAAACATCTTAAAAAAAATTCATATTTTTAATATGAGTAGGATTTTCATCAAATAATGCAGTTTTTGTTTTTTTTTATGATATAGGAGGCAAACGAGCAGACGGATCGCCTGATGGTAAGCGATCATCGCCGCCCATGGACACCCGAAACACCAGAAGGGTTCTAGGTGCGTTGCCGGCCTTTAAGGTGGGAGTACGCCCTCTTCTTGAAGGTTTGAAGGTCTTATCGATCCGGAAATACCGCAGGCGATAGTTCATTCCACAGTTTTGCTGTGCGAGGCAGGAAGTTTCTGGAGAAACGCACAGTTGAGGAGTGCCAACCATCCAAGTGGTGAGTGATCAAAATGTTGTCACGTAGGGTGATGGCGGAAAGATGCAGCAGGAATTAATCCGAACAATTCCTCAGAGCACTCCCCGCTGTACATACGATAGAAAATGCAGAGCGAAGCTACATTTCTACGCAGCGCCAAGGGGTCAAGCAGATCTGAAATACGGCAGTCGACAATTCGAGTCGCTCGTCGTTGAATACGCGCAAACTTGTGTCTTGGTGGGGTCAAATCGGACTAGGTTCAATCGACCCCATTCAGATACTTCTTTTAAGGAAGTCTCAATTTCGGATACAAAATTGCTTCGGCTCTCGATGACGTTTTCCCGAGGGATATTGGTGCGGCTGGAGTAAGCGGTATCACCCGTACTATCATCAGCATAACAATGGATGCCGCTGATTTACAGCATGTCACTGACATGCAGAAGGAATAGCGTAGGTGACAACACACAGCCTTGGGGGACACCAGCAGTCACAGACATGGATTCAGAGCATTCACCGGCAACTACGGCCTTAATGCTTCTGTCTGCTAGGAAGCTACTACTGTCTGCTAGTGAACAAAGAATAAAAAGGAAACGATCTTACCTCTACATCATCAGAGTATATCGGCGTATTCTTGAAGACATCCTTCTTCACAATAACAACACTTGGTCCCTGGACTCCCCCAACGAACTTCTCACAGTTAAAGAATAAAGCGTCCTTCTTCACCATTTGTTCTTCTACCCCCGGAAATGTCGGGTTCATATCTACTGCAGAAGATGGTGCGACCAGCGTATAGTCCCAAAAAGACCACGCTCCATACTGGTGCAGAAGTAATGTGGTAGCTACGTCATCAGTCAAGACTCCTGTCAGTTTGGAAGCTGCTGGGAAGAAACCTATCATCCTCTTGCCTGTTCCAGAGTTCTGTTGCAGTTTTTGCTCCAAATTATTCAGATCTATGAATCCTTCTTTTGATTCTGGGATCTTAATGACCTGGGGACAATAAAATAAACTGGTTAGTTTTATTGAGTTCATTTTTCTGTTTACATACAAGTACCTGGGCATCAGCCTTTCCATCTAGTAGAGTTTTGAAGTATTTTTTCCCTGCTAACATTTATATGTATTTATTTATACTCGAATATTTTATGAAACTCGATAGGCTCTATAAGGCTTAGAAAAAATGAAATGTTTTATTGCACCGTTTTAAGTAAACGTAACATAAATTTTAAAATGTTATGCATAAGATAGTTACAATTTGTATTATACGATAAATTGGTGACAAAGTCATTACCATAGAACCAAATATATCATTTCGAAGGTCTAAGTATCAATTTATTCATATACACCACACTGTGACGTGTAATGTAGTAAAGAACATATATTAAACATACAATACATTAAGTAACATCGTGTATGTACATATATTTATACTCTTGTATTATGTATCTACTGTAAATATTACATTTAAAGTAATATAACATGATGAGTACGTATTCGACCTCGATCTAAACAAAAACTAGTTAACGTACTCATAAATATACACTATTAGGTACATAATTACATAATACCACAAGCAAGTAATCAGGAATGTGAAGAAAAACTGGATCGACCAGACTCGTGAATAAAAAATAATTTAGGTTATTGACCCTTCGCAGTGAACTTTGGGGGCAGGGGTGAACATACAGGGGGAACATAATTTGAAATGTTATATGAAGTAAATGGGAATAATATAAGACTGGAAATAAAGAGTAATGGAAGTCAGAATTGCGTACAAATTGATATGATGAAATATTTCTTCCAGAAAAGTTTTAATATGTTCGTAATAAAAAACTGTGTTGTCTAGCGATTCGATTGATAGGTTGCGAGTTCGAATGCGGGAACTGAACTCAATACCACAAGCAATTCAATATCTTCGTGGCTCAAGTTAAACTTACGGTCGATCCCGGCTCAGTATAGAAAGAATCTATCTATTCTGAGGTGGTGATTTCGATCTTATAGTAAGACAGAAACACGTGTGTCAGTAACAAATAGGTTACTGACAATCAATCAATCAATTAGCCCACTGCAGTCCACTGCTGGACATAGGCCTCTCCCATTGTGCGCCATTTTGGTTATTGATACACGTGATTTATTACTGCTAACTGATTTTGACATTGAACCGCTGACCCCACTAACATATGCTTTAGTACATAATGTTGCGAATGTGCTGAACATATTTCTCACATAATGTGATGTTAGAACATAAACATAGAAGGCCTTGGCCTATATAATTTACGTACAAACAAGCCCCAGCACATTAAATCCTAGTTACCCACATAAAAATGAAGAGCGGCGTGTGTTGATGTCATCTTTGGGCCAAACAAGGCGCGTTTAGGACTTCGAAACACGCTACTAACTACGCCGCAAGAGGAATACGTCATTTGTTAAAAATATACACAAGGGCGGAATTTTACAGTCCATTTTATGTACCAAAATGTCGATCTGTATATATTGTACCTATTGAATAAACTGCATAGACGTATGAGGCTCTTGTGGAGATTTTCCTCTTAGGTTTGGAGCGTAAGGGTGCTTACATAGAGAAGCGTTTTACCCGCATCAACCAGCCGGTGGCGATCGAGTCTCTCAAAATTACTAGAGTATGTATACGATCGCGCGGGTTCGCGCGGCCAACCCGCTTCTCTATCTATGCACCATTAGACGGTACTCGCTCCCTTAAAAGTCATTATAAACGAAATAATTGGAAGGAGGATTAAGAAAGAACTTGTCAAATGCTAATTCAAATTATAAGTCAAAAATTATTTATAGCTAAAATCGAGCTTGAGTATCCGTTTACACGGCAGACGACCACGAATATAAGTCACCTCCTATATATTGGGGTCGATTTGCTTTAAACTTTTCTCGAAGGGAAACTCTTATCTGCTTTTGTAAGATACATATTGTTTTTAAATCCGCGGAATTACCCCAAAGGAGAATTCCGTAGCTCAAAATACTATGAAAATAACTGAAATAAACTATTCCAGGTCTTTTAAAGTCCTAATCTTTTTTACAGCGCAAGAAGTCGAACCTAATCTACTGGCTATTTTTTCAATATGCGATCGCCACAATAGTTTGGCGTCAATACTTAAACCTAAGAACACTGTTGATTCCACAAGGATCAACACTTGCCCATTGAGTTGTACATTGATTTCCACCTGTGTAACATTAGGTAAGGTGAATTTAATGCATTTAGTTTTGTTCCCATTAAGGCAAAGATTATTAGACCTTGAGAAAGGACATAGATAGGCTATATTAAAATATATAGCCTGCTAACCAAATTTTGGTCGCAATAACCGACATCGATGCGAGCGTTGCCGCGGGCAATAGATAGTACCTAATATATCATATAATTAATTATTTAAGAGGCTACACCCATTAAGGATTAATTTAACCAATGATAGGGACTTCGATTAAAGTGAGCTCCCAATGACTTTCACTGAATAGCAACTTGAACTCAGTTCACTTTAATTTTTCCTACAATCCTACCTCTACTTACTGGTGAAAGCCAGTCTAAGAAGTGAAAATGAAATCGTTAATAGTTTTAGAACATCAGGCATTTGTTTTGTTGTAAAATTGTTTATTTTAAGAAGCAGCACAAAGTCAGTCGATTTATATGAGCCCCCACTAGCTTAAGTACCACAAAAGGTCAGACTATATACCTAAATGGTATAAGTACAGTCAACATCAGAACGGTTTTGTCTAAATTCAAAGTCTCAAAATAATCTAAATACCAAGGTATAATAAAGAACAAATGAAACTTTTTTATTGATTTAAATTGTATTGTTGTCCGAAACAAGGTGAGTACCAAATATCAGAATAATCAGTCAACAGGAAGGGGGGAGGGGACAAGGTATTAAGATCATTTAGTACTTTGTTCGTCAAGTTCGATCTGATACTGACTGTACACCTAGCGGCTAATAATTGTGCTAGATACAAAGCAACTTATCCATTGTGAATGTCTATACAATTAAAGAAATTACTATACAGATCAAACAAAAGCGTTGTTCTAAAGAAACACCTCTAGACTTTATAGTACAAGATTCCAATGCCATTTGACGGTAGACACTTGATTTCTTAGACATAAAATATATTGTTTAGAGTACCTAGCTTTTGTTGAAAGTCAATTTACAGGTCTGTTATGATCTGATATTAAAATGATATGTATCGTACAGTACCGTATTACTGCAAGGGGTTAAAGTTACAATAAAGCATTTTTTGGTCCCACTTAGGTGGCGAACAGGCACGCGGGTCACGGAAAAATGGTTTCCAAACTCGCGTATATCTATAGGCCACGGTAAACAACACCAGGGACGTCATACTCTTGCTCCCGTCCCTGTAGGAACCTTCTAATGCATTTCTTGAAGAACCCCATATTGTAGTCGCTTAGGAATACTATAGGACGGAGACCACTCGCTTGAGCGTGCGCGGGATGACGTTCCTTTTAAAATTTACTGTTTGCACTGCTTCCGATTGCAACATATGAAGAAGAATTCCCTGTTTGCCAGTGAACTAACTTTGATCAAACTTGGTCCCTATAGAGAAAAGCACTAGTCGCGTCAGTAAAACTGTAGGTACCTACATATCAGCTTGTTTACTCATATAATAATGTACAACTTCTATAACGATAACCTGCCAGAGAAATAATCCAAGGTTATTCGATTATGGCGGCACAAGCACCTACTTAATGATTCACGTGAGGAAATAGTGCAACCGGCGATAGCATAATATTGATAGCACGAGCGGAACTTGCCGATCGTAAACATGCTCGCCTGGTGCATTCAATACGCAGTGCAGAAACATATGGACAAGCGTTGTGCGCGCGAACGTGAGTGGAAAATTAAATGTTTGATCTAGTATGTTTATGTAGGTTATGTTATGACTATGCTTAGATTTAGATAAATAGATCGTTATTATGCGGATCTATAGGTTACGATGGTTTCATACTTGTCAAATAAAGGAGTAAGGCTATAATGAAAATTCGTTTTACAAAATTTGGTTCTAATTTCTCATGTTTAGTTTTAATCGATCTGGCACAGATGTTCGTATAGAAATCAAGACCGACAGCTTAACGTAAAACACAAGGGGTCATGATCACCCATCCTAAGACTGACCTAAGGTTATTAAACCTTGCAATGTGCTAACCACCTTGGTTACCAGTAAGTCAAATAGTTAGTTTAAAAACAGGGAGATTTGAAACGAACTAACGTACCTGACATTAGGAGGTAGGTATTTCAGCTTTGTCTTTTACACTAACGGCACAGAAACTCTCTGTTTTATAGGGTCGGCAGCACGAGTGTGTCTCCCCTGGTATTACACAGGTCCATAGGCCTCGGTAACCACTTTCCATCAGTTGGGCCGAGTGCATGTCTGCCACGTCACTTGTATTAAAAAAAATCCTCTCGGATAATTTACGTATAAGCCTTAAGGCGGTATTGTAGCAAATTGAAAGAGAAGAAGAAAAACGCTATATTAAGTTAGAATATTAAATACTTCAAAAACATATTCCTTTCATTTGCCTGAGGCGGCCGTTGTTCCTAATTAGCTAGATAATTGTATTTGGTATAATCCTGAATTAAAAACTGTAAGTAACTACTACACTTTTAGAGCTTCAAAGCAGTTAGTATTTCGGACTCAATAGTATTCAACCCGGGTGTTTCGGCAAAGTACAGATCTTTGAGAATTCAATGAAGACCTTAATCTACAAAGCAAAGTTTTAAGTAAGTTTTAAGATTACACAAAGCTTTGAAAACGACGAAGAGGCTCAATAAAGAGGAGAATAACCTAACTATTTATAACTTTGCTACGTGATTATTGGTAGTGTTAAATGAGAGGCTGCTGCTTAACTGATCACGAGTTTTATTCCCGTGTCGTAGGTACATTATTGGCTACACCAGCTGAGAGATAGACCGAACCTCTGGAGAAGGCTTTTTCTCAGGTTTGAGAGGCCAAACGACTGTCGCTCTTATGAAAGCCGTAGAACCCAAACCAAATCATAGGAGAAAGTGTAACCGAGCTCCGGGCTCCGGGCTCCGAGATGAAAACCTCGGATGTAACCGGAGACACTAAGTTGATTACATTAAGCTGTATCAAGCTTGAATTAAAGAAAAAACTGACTGTTAATTTTAATTCGCTAGAGCATAATACGTTCCCCAATAAATTTGACCCATTAGTCTAAAAATGGTGATTTCCTAACTACGAACGATCAGTAGAGAGTTATGAATAGTTCACATCTATTACACGATGATATTGAACCAAGCCGTTCGGCACGGGTTCTAATATAAAATTCATATGATTTATACGACGGACGCAGGCGGTCTGGTGTCCACATTTATCCCTTATATTTCATTGAATGCATAATATCTAGGTATATATCGTATAAGTTGCGTAAGTCAAGGGTATGTTGTATTGCAGTAAGGTGCAATTGCAGAGAAATAGACAAAGCTAGGTCACAGAATAAAGTACTATGAAATTTAAGCAGAAGACTCACTCTGTAGGGAAATCTAAATAAAAGTTATTCTTAGTTCCACTCAATAAAGTTTAAATAGCGAGATACCGCACCATTGAGTTTATATTTGCCACGTGCAGTTCATTATGTACCTACCATCATCATCATTATAGCTATTTCCGAGTGTATAAAGTTTCTACATAGGAGCCGAGATTCTGCTTTTTGATTCAGATTGTTTTTTTTTTTAAGAATATTAGCAACAGTAATTATCGAAATTACTAATTCTCGAAAATCTCGAACGTGAGGCCGACTCCTTAACCACTAAACTACCGACGCTTGCCGCTTGACGCTTTATTGTATGTTGACTTTTCCCTCCCCTGCCCAATCCTTAGTTGGATTTAGCTTATCGTGACTTTTATGGGAGCCACTGCTGTCTGATCTCCCAACCTTGTCCGTGAAACGACAATTATACTGATGAATTTGACTTGTGCGCCGAAAACCTTAGTATAGTCCCCATATATTTTTTTTTATCTATGCAGTTGATATTAAGTTTAGAATCAAAGAATCAATCAAAGAATCAATTTCGTTTATTCAGTTTAGGCACATAAAGAGCACATATGAACGTCAAAATTTTACAATAATGTCAAGAAATTACTAATATAATATTAAATTAAGTAAATAAATCATTTGAAAATGATTCTTTCGCTGGTTCGGTAAGTTGGTTCTACTGAGAAGAGACCAGCAAGAAACTCAGTGAACAATATTATAGTTTCTTTTTTTTTAAACAATTTGTTTTATTATTTTTTTTTCATAGGTTTATATTGTGCGAGCAAGCAAAGAGATTAGGATGACCATGCATTTTTATCATTAAGGTATTCGTTTACTTTGTAATATCCTTTTTTCATTAAAGTCTTTTTTACTTCGATTTTAAACTTATTTAGTGGCATGTCAACCAACTCTTGAGGAATTTTATTGAACATTTTAATATTGTTACCTACAAATGAATTACCAACCTTTTGAAGTCTGAGTTTTGGCACTACAAGTTTACTTTTATTCCTCGTATTATAATTGTGTACGTCAGAGTTTTTTTTAAAAAGATCTAGGTTCTTGCGTACATATAAAACATTATCGTAAATGTATTGGCAAGCAACTGTTAAAATATTAATTTCTTTAAATAGTTCTCTCAGCGAGTCACGGGGTCTGAGGCTATAGATTGCTCGTATCGCTCGTTTCTGTAATATGAAAATAGTCTCAATATCAGCAGCTGAGCCCCACAGCATCAGACCATACGACATAAGGCTGTGAAAGTAGCCAAAATAAACTAATCGTGCCGTTTCCTCATCAGTAAGTGACCTTATTTTTCTAACCGCATAGGCAGCTGAGCTAAGTCTTCCTGCCAAGGCTGCGATATGAGAACCCCATTGCAGTTTACTATCTAGAGTCATACCAAGAAAAACTGTGGTATCAACTATTTGAACAGACTCATCGTTCATTGTAATATGTGTATCTATCTGTCTTACATTAGGCATAGTAAACTTTACACATTTTGTTTTCTTCGCATTGAGCTGCAAGTTGTTACTTGTGAACCAATGCAATATTTTTGAAAGGTTGATATTCACATCGTCAGGTAATTCTTTATGTCTATCAGTTTTAAAAATTAATGATGTGTCATCAGCAAATAATACTATTTCACAAAGATTTTTAGAGAAGTGAGGAAGATCATTTATATATATCAAGAATAAAAGGGGTCCTAATATCGAGCCCTGGGGAACTCCCATGACTAATGGGGCGCCAGATGAGTTAGTGCCATTAATATTGACTTTTTGTACTCTGCCAGTGAGGTAAGATTTAAGTAAGCTAAGTGAGCTGTTAGAAACACCGTAATAACCTAATTTTAGTAACAAAGTCTCATGATCAACACAATCAAAAGCTTTTGATAGATCACAAAATATACCGATGGCATCCTGCTTCTTGTCCCATGCATCAAATATATGTTTAACGAGTTCAACTCCTGCATCTGTCGTGTTTCTGCCTTTAGTGAAACCGAACTGTTTCTCATGAAGTAATTTATTAGAAGCGAAATGTGAAAGCAGTTGACTAAATATAATTTTTTCAAAAATTTTGCTGAGTGCTGGGAGTATGGAGATGGGCCGAAAATTAGATGGATCACTTTTGTCCCCTGCTTTGAATAATGGAATGATTTTACTAAACTTCATGAGTGTGGGAAACTGTTTATCATCGATACATTGATTAAATATAAATGCGAGATAAGGGGCAATAGTGGGCATTACTGATTTTATTATATTGGTTGAAATGCCCCACAGATCCTCAGTCTTTTTTATATTTAGTTGCTTAAAAGTTTTTATTACGGTTTCGGGGTCAATATACTGAAAATCAAAGTTTACTCTACATTTATCAACACAAGATTCAAGAAGAGAAGCAGCTACGTTTTTTGAAGAGTTTAATTTACTAGTTATGGTAATTGGAGCATTTGTAAAAAAAGATTCAAACGCATTGGCCACGTCAGCATCAGCACTGATGTGTCCATCATCTATTTCTAACTCGAAGGATCGATCACGTGACCTTGCTTTACAGGTTTCTTTGTTGATAGCATTCCATGTTGCCTTAATTTTATTATCAGATTTTTGTATTTTATCACGGATATAATTAGATTTGGCCATTGAACAGACTTTCTTAAACATTTTAGAGTACTTTTTAGTATGTTCAATGATTTGTGGATCATTTGTACATGCCTTTGTCTCATATAATTCATACAATTTCTTTCTACTCTTATAAATTCCAGGTGTAGCCCAATCACTAAATTTAATTTTGAGTTGATTAGTGTTAATTGTTTTAGTTGTGAAAATGTTATTAAATTCGTATTTGATTACTCCGAACAAATCTTCGTAAAGATCATCCGGGTTTTCAGCAATACTTGGTTCCAAAAGTGATACTTTATTATTAATATTTTCTTTAAATTTTTCTAAACGATATGTTGTGATTGGTCTACATACTATATTTTTTGGCAATGGAACATGTTGGTGCTCAAATCTAGCTAACTGACCTGCATGATCGGATTTTATGAAGTTTATTATAGATTTGTCGTTTACATCGCTGTCAGTAAAAATATTATCCAAGCAGGTAGCTGTTGTGGATGTGGTGCGAGTTGGTTCACAAAAAAGATTTTGTAAGTTAAAAGATTTAAAAAGATTGAGGAACCTTAACGCGTTCTGGGAGTTTTCTAAGATTAAATTTACCTAGGTACTAAAACAACAGATTTATAAATAATTCTGTTCATGCGCATAAAGTTACGACTGTCGGCAGCCATATTGTATGACAGCAGTGTCCCATGACTGTACTGTACGTGACCTACGCCGCATATTATGGTCGGAACAAACTTTTGTTACGCGTTTGCATTGTCTTATTTTGAAGTAAAGTCAGTAGTCAAGGACAGTAGGTGACATTCAACTAAAACATATGACCAATAAGGGAAAGAGATAGCCATAAAGAGTGGACTATTAATACGGTATAGCTACGCAAGTCCACAAAATACAACCACGACAAATGAAAGGAATCTTACAATAGGATTAAAATGCTATCAAAATTAACGCATATGAAGTAAGTTCCTAAGTCTCACAAACTCATAACGCTTGAGTAGATCTCCTGTTGAACCAAGGTCTTACGATTTACGGGAGATGTTGCCTTTTGATACCCTTACTTTAAAGGAGATTCAGTGATAAAACCTAAATCTTTTTCAGTGTAGTACCGGCTCACAAGTAGTCTTCAAGCTCTGTAGTCGTTGGTGTAGTCGGCTTTACAATCGAGAAACCCTTGGTTCGAATCTTGTATTCTTGACCATTTACAAAACCGACGCGAGCCCACTCCTAACTCAAACAATTAAGTTTAGCTGAAGGGGTTAGCGCGAACACTAGTTATGTTTGGTGATCTGGAGCAACACATTAAAAACCCTTACCTCAGTATTATATTCTCTCCAAGGTGCGATCTGTGTCTCTGTCTCCCTGGAGGACACAAACAACAGCACATTCTGCGGCCGTAGCGCCCGCAGGAATCGAACCAGGGTCGCCCCAACCACAGCTACATCTTCAGGACAGGCTCCCACTAATGTCCTAATCACCGCCTTGGATTCTGATCTGTGGGAGGAACGACGAACGTAATCAACATGATTGTGAATGAATCAATCTAGTTCAAAATCATGTTCATTATAGATTAATATTTTGATTCGTATTTCGATTTTGTCGAATGATTTGATACACATAGTAATCAGGAAGAGATTTTCAGCTTGTGATTAGAGCCTCAAGGGTCATCAATGTCACAAGAGTCATCAGGGTCGATTTTTCCGCCACTTACAAGTGGAAACCTCTTGTATTTCAAGTGGACCCCTCTTGTGTTGTAAAGTATTGACCTTTAACTCTCTGAACGAGGCTCCTTTTAATACTCACGTAACTCATCAAGAGTACTGAATGCTATCACTATAGCCCTAAGAAAAGAAATATTTTCTTGATTCCTCATTTTCTATATTTCATTTTGTTTTGATTTATGTTTTCTATACTAATATTATAAATGCGAAAGTAACTCTGTTTGTGGTCTGTCTGTCTGTCTGTATGTTACGCTTTCACGCCTAAACCACGGAACCGATTTTGATGAAATTTGGTATAGGGGTAGATTAGACCTTGAGAAGGGACATAGGCTATGCTTGGTCGCGATAACCGACATTCACGCGGGCAGAGCCGCGGGCAAAAGCTAGTGTTTTAATATGGCTAAAAATTTTCTAGCTGTATCAGCGTAAGCAAATAATAAGCAACAGATCTTCTACTCCTAAAAGATTCCCCCATACAGTAATCAACTATCAGTCTTAGGTCAATTTATTTACCGGTAACTATATAGCTTGAGTGCCACGACACAAAATGTACCTACTACATGCGCAGTATGCGTTTATAAGGTGTCTTTTGAGGTAGCACGGTGGCCATGGAGGTGCTACGGCTGTGGAGGAGCTCAAATCTACCAATCATACTAATCAGCACGCACCAGGACCTCGTTTCTCTCGTGGCTTGGGGTCAAGACATAACCATACTTTTGTGCCAACGAGTTATACCTGTAACTATAATATACCGTAAGTAAGCGACTGTAGGCACTTGCCTGTATATCTCGCTCTGCCCCGAAGTGTACGAAAGTCCAGTACACCTCGTGGCGTGTGTAGGCAGCACATCTCTCGCTAAATAGTCTTCAATCCACTGCAGAGCTCTCCCAGATCCATTATAGTCGCAGTATACCACTGTATGGACAAGAAAAAAATCATTAGTTAGAATTATTCAGAAATATCACTTAGGTACTAACAAAATGATCTTTACAAGTTTACACCAAGGTATTATGAATAAATCAAACTGTTTTATCGATTAAATAGTATTAATATTAGAACTAAAGGTTTGTATCAACAGTAAGGGGGAATACCAAGGTATTATGATCGAAGCTCCTCATCAATTTTGATTGAAGAGCTCCATCAATACCTTTCGAATCAAACCAACCTCACTTGTAAGCCGGTATACCTGTTGATTCTCGGACAACGCTTTCCTGAAGCTCTGTCGCTGGAGCTTTTGGAGGTCTCAGGAGGTCCGTAAGTATATATATCCACATTCTAGAACCGATGAAAAAAGCTACTTAAGCTACGTTACTTTGGGTCTAGATAGAGATGTGTAGAATGTCCTAGAATATTATATGAAAAAGCTTATCGAGCCCTCTAATCCTCATAGATAGTTAATAAAAAGTAGAATATGCAATTCACAGAATAAGCTTTTTACGCAGTATATCCATTTCGTAATTTCTGTGCTACCTAATACACCGGGCAATTCGCAAAATGTGCACATTTTTGAATAGACTTTGTACATACATACTCACGCCTACTAGTTTGTAACCCTAAAATATAGAATAATGCGCAGCCGATATCAATGCGAGAGTAAATAAACTCGAAATGTACCAACCCGGCTGGCCAGCATGGAAACAGTCGGCCAAAGCCTCCTTACATTGGAAGAGGCTTATGTCCAGCTGTGGACTGTGATAAGCTAATTGATTGATAATATAACAAATGTGTCAACATGCCCTTTACATATCATAAGAGATCGGTCATAAAAAAAGATCATTGACCTTATGGGTCAATGTCAAAAGCCCTGGTGCCGAACAAAGGCACTGTTGTTCATAATGAAGATACGATCAATAATGGCTACACTTCCCTTCATTGGAAATTTATTGAGTAGATACCTACTAGCCATTACCCTCGTCATTAGCCGCGTTTGCTCTTGCTCGTGTGTAGCTTTTAAACTACTTAGGTGGCAGACAAGCACACGACACGGGAAAGTGGTCACCCTGGCCTAAGGACATGGACAACACAAAGGGAGCCGCACTCGTGCTGCCGACCCTGTAACAACAGAGAGCTTCTGTGCCGTCAGTTTCGAATGTACCTATGTTTTGCGTGTAGTTTTTTTTTCTGTGGTATGTTTTTATACACTTATCAGTTGAGCTTTTTATATTTACCTTTCAATGGACTGCACCCCGCTGGATGGTAAAAAGCTGGGGTGAAGCCCATTAGATAAGTGCGGGTCACCATTTCAGATACTTTGATCCCTATCTTAACGGCCACGTAAAATGGTTTTCCCCAGGATTATAAGAAGGAAACACGTGCGCGGGTAGTACTATTCAGTTCGTGCGACAAAGAAAAGAAGTTTTAAACCGCTTGGTTAAGACGGTATTGCTGGTAGGGTATATGGGTGAAACCGCAGTCCAGTATAAGTACTTGTTGTTTTGGATAGAAAGGGAGAGGGTAACGGTGGACTTGTCGCCGCCAACTAGCTTAATCAGCCGTCCAATTAACTACCTAGGCAGTTAACTAAACGGCACCATTCAATTAACGGCCTGAATGATATTCAGCCGTCTCGTTTATTACATCATTTAATAACCTGGCTGGCTAATGCTTAGGCCAATCCTAAGATGGGGTACTACCTCGAAATAAGATAGAAAATTACATACATACATACATACACTTACACCTGTAAATCCCCGTCGGGGTAGACAAAGGTGTATTCACAGAACGTTAGTTATAGATTTATTGTGATAGTTGTATACCTACCAATAAGTCATTTTTCAAACTGTTTAAGTAATTGGTTAGACAAGTAGTTAAACGTCATAGATCCAAGCTATTTGCCTAGTTGTTTAATAAATGGCTGAACACCATTCAGGCCGTTAAATGAACGGCGCCGTTCAGTAAAGAGCCTAGGCAGTTAATTTAACGGCTGATTAAGCTAGTTGGCGGTGACAGCCAGACCGCATCAAAGCAGTACTTGTGCAAGGTCACCCTTGCTAGACCTAAAATGTGCTCAAAATATGCTCTATACATGAGTACGCGTTTCGGGATGCTACGGTAGTAGACGAGCAATTTCACCAAGCAAAGATTTCTACAAAACAATCCGCGTGCGCCAGGGCCTGATTTATCACGGGACCTATTTTCAAGAAATGTGTCCCGAGGTATACAATTTGCATGGACTTTTTTTTTGCACAATTTGGGCAAATTAGCTCAGTATCATTTTGCTCGAAACAACGCGCAAGCGCGTGCTCATCCACAGTGCGGCGCATGCCCTTAATCATAATTATGTATAGTGATAATGTGTTATTCCATTACAATTATTATATTTCAATCAATCAAGAATCATTTATCACAATTACTTATTACAATTATAAAAGATAATTATGGCAATATAAATTAAATTCAATACTTCTTTTCTTAATAACAATTTGTTCGGCCGATACATGATGTGACCAAATTGTCAAAGGAAGGTTAATTTAGCAAAATCATGAACCATTCCACTAAATTATTATCTCCTAGTGGAGAAGGACAAGGTCACGCCATCTAGGTGTCATAGAAAGCATCTACACTGCATCCAACAGTAGATAAATATACAGCTCATTATGACAAACTGCCCGGTTGACGGCAATAAGCTGGCCCCCAGTTACGTGGATCCGAAAATCATAGTGGATAAAATGTGGGTGTTTATACACCTCTGCCTACAACTTTACATGTGTGAATATATGTACGCTTATATGACTAAATTTATCAATGAACAGTGACCACGCTCACAGATGCAACTTGCAGTCATGTATAATATTAATTTGTCCTACAAAAATCTTTTCCACTGTACCTATACAAAACAAATATTGAGGCCGCAGTGATAAATACAATTGATACGCTTCACACATGCTTCACAGATGTATGAATATTATCGTTTTGTATGCGATACTATGAATGTGTAAATAGGATTTTCGTACGTGGTCACACGCAAATGGGAAAAACGCCAGGATCTATAGGTATTACAGAAAAATGATGCTTTCGAAGTTTTTTTGCTTCTTCTTCTCATGTCAATGATTCACTATTGGCACTAAATGGTTCCTGAATAAAATTGTGCACTCTCAGCTGCGATGGCTGTGGATTTATTCGAATCGTCTTTAGTGTAGAAAGTAGGTTATAAGGAACACGAGACCAAGTGTGCCATGGACTGCACGGAGGCACCGCAGTCCCATGCTATTAAGGCCGAGTCTTGCATTCACCACCTGCATAAATTTTGTCTCGACCGGACTGTGCGTAGCGTAAACGATTGAGATTCATATCTGCCATAGAAGGTCGTGTCCCGGAGGTAGTTTATCCTGGGGAGGTAGGCAGTCAGAAAGTGGTGGGAGTTTCTCGTTATATAGGGAAATTCTCATAGCAACAGAGTGCTCGTGTTTGTTGTTTAATATTTTCGTAATTAAGAGCGTCGGTAGTGGTTAAGGAATCGAGAGGTCCCTACGAACGTGAAACCACTTTTAGCACAAGCAATTTAACTTAGCTTCACCTCCAAATTTTATCACAATTTTTCTGTATCTATGACCGATTTTGATCCTATACAATAACATAAACAATATAATAATCGCTAACAGCCGATAAACCGGCGCGTGGCCTTTTAGGTCATCAACGTTTTCAATTGCCACAGATAACGAAAATAAAGCTGTAAACACATAGCAGACGAGACAAGATGGCGGCCGCGGACATTTGCCAATCAGCTGTCTAGTCATAGTCTGTGGTAATAGTACCAATAATAGCATTCCCTGAAATTATAAACTATTGCCAAGAGTGGTCTAAATACATATAAGTGTTAAAAATATAATATAAGGCGAAAAAGTTTCTTTATCCCGTTCCAAATTCGAAATTCATTCCCACCTCACCCAGAAACCATGACTCAGTAATATTATTTTTTGAAATATCTTGCCGAATCTTAGAACCCAATGATTATTCACAAATATTTATAGCGTGGGAACATTAAAGACATCAGCTCCTCTAGACAAGTGGCAATTCGCTAACCGGCGTTTGATGGAATAGAATGACGAATGTATGAGATTTGACGTATTTGACATGCGTTAACGACTGTCATATACGTCAAATGCCATATATTCGTCATTCTATTCCACCAAACGCCAGCTAGCGAATTGCCACTTGTCTAGAGGGGCAGATCAAATAATTCGTGTAGTTTTGAAAGTTGATACAGTTATTCCCTTAGGCGCCCAGATGATGAACTCTCCCACTCCCACTCGGGGACTTTTAGTATAAAAGTCACCGAGTGTGTGACACGAGCTGGCGGTGGGGGAGGGGAGTAAGGTCCCTTTAGTCAGTCTTTTGCTTATTTATTGAAAACTATTGATAATATCTCTTTAGTTACTTCTTTACTTCTATATTAATAATGTACAGTAAATTTCGTACACACACACGTCTGGACATTATTGCAGTAGGATTAATACTTTAATAAATACGAGAGGTCAAATATTAGACAGCTTTTAATTCGTGACAAAATTAACTCAGCTTGGTCACAGAGAGATCGGCTCTTGTTTCATAATTCTTTTTCTAGAAAAGACGATGCTTCAGGTATACAGAGTACCCGGTATAGTAAAAAGAACTGATAGACATTTCTGGGTAGGTGTTTTAGGCACATTCGTCGCCTTTCATTTTCGTTCACCGTTCATCGCCTATTACCTCCCTTAGTAGTGGAATCTTGAAAAATGCTGGTATAGGTGTTCCAAAAATGGGACCTTGTATGGCATGGAAATGGCAATACTTCAAGACATTATTCTCATTCAGTATGAAAGCGAAATACTTATAATAATATATTTCAAAGACGACAAAGACTGAATTTTATAGAAGTGAGGCGTAAAAGTTCCTTAAAATGGACGGAATCATAAGTTTTCATTTTGATTTTAATTATTGGAAAAGTTAATAGAATAACAACAATGCCAAAGCCACGGATTTAAAACAAAGGAGAAATAATTGTTTGCCAATAAAAACAAGGAAAAAGACACCCATTGTTTTGTACTGACTATGTAAATGTGGTTTTAATGCTGTTTAGCCTAAAGGTGTTTCCACTATGATAAATTATGTTCTCTATCCGGCAATTAACGACAAGGTGCCCGCCAGACAGTAAGAAATAGGCTCGCCCTCTATAACATGGGACCGAAAATTGTATTTGGCGAAACGTGGGTGTAAATACACCTCTTCCTACCCCCTTCGGGGATTTACAGGCGTGAATATATGTATCGTCATCATCATATCAGCCACACATAGTCCACTGCTGAACATAGGCCTCATCCATAGGCTTCTAGAACGACCGATAGGCTTCCAGCGCTTCCCGGCGACCTTGATGAGTTCGTCCTTCCACCTGGCCGTTGGGCGTCCTACACTACGTTTGCCCTTTCGCGGTCGCCATTCCAGAACATTTTGCTCCATCGGCCATATGTTTTTATGCACTTTTTATTGTTTTTAACTTAGCCCGCACGCACCCCACGAATCGTACGTAACATAACTATCCTTTAAATATCCATATAGAAAAATGGCGGGTGGGTACTGTTTATTATAGCAAGTCGGTAGTTCAGTGGTTGGTCTTTCAATCAAGATGTTCCAGATTCCAATCGTAGCTATTGTGGGTACTGCCCACATGAACCCACTCGTACGACAGTTAGTAGTTAGGGTGAATACAAGTGTTATTATATATTTGTTAATTTTGAGTACAGATTGTTTACTCCACTCACTCCCTTACTTTGTTGCATAAAAACAAACACGTAACCGATGCGATAAGACCAACAATATTTAAAAAAAAACGCACGCTCGTAATCCGAGTAAACAGCGAAGTATTTTTCCTGTACTCCTTTGAGTAAACTAACTTATCAGTTGTGACGTTTTGTTTTGTTTCACCGTACAAAATTAATACCCGTATCAATTTGCAAATTGATGTTATGCAGTTTTACGTCGCGAAATTCGATGGAGTTGTATTGTGGTTGTACTCAATTAACTACACACTACATCTGCGTAGGTATACCCACTAGGTATACCTACTATTACCTTGCCTGATGGTAAGCTGAAGGCAAAGTGAAGATGCTTTTTCACGCCCCGCTTAAAAGACCCGGGACTGTAGGAAGAGGGAAACACGTGAGCTGGCAAGGAATTCCAGGTCTTAATGGTGCCACAAAGGAAAGAGTCACCGAACCGCTTGGTTCTTGAAGGAATGTTCTGCACCGTATGCGGGTGACATCTAAGTCCTGCATGTGTCGTCCTGTATTGGAAAGACCATCATCTATGAAATGCTTTGTAGCCGTCGTATAGATGAATTTACAAAAAAAGCGCGAACTAATAGGTATTGAATATTGATACTGTGTCAAAATACATAACTATGATTTTCAGTACCACGCCAAGCGGGCACATTATCAAGGGCTATATGTATACCTACTACCGATGTTGTTCATGTGATGACAGTTGTTCTCAACTGTACAATTTTTTAAAGCAGCCAACTATTTAGGTAATCTCCGGACACGGGACCTTCGGGCGCTATCTGCGTCTGAGGTGTGCCAATCATAGAGCCAACGCCCCAGTGCCATCACGACCACGCTCACCGAGTGTCCAGCGTGAGAGACGCTGAGGCGGGAGCTGGTGATGGCCCTAGGGGTGAGAGTGCTCTCGCTCTCCACATTGCTCGCGGCGATGGTCCGCTGTTTCTACCTAGTCTGTGCTTTCGAGCAAATGGCTGTATCGGGTCGATTTTATCGGATAAATGCGAAAACAGCATAAGGTGTCGGGTTCCGGCGTCCACCGATATCGGATATCGGATATCGGATGAATGTGAAAACGCTCTTAGGCGCCGTCTACGACACCCCCAGGAAGAGATTGGGTGGCTCAATTCTACTCCGCCGGGAACCAACACGGCATGGTTGTACTATGAAGTAGTGAGTACTAGTATGTGTATGTGAGCCAATCTTTATATACCGCACGTTTGCACTATCGCGCTCACGTGTTTTCGCACGGCCGGCGCGCCGCGTGCGGAATGCGCCACCATTTTCTGATTGAATGCATTATTATGTATTTAAAACGTATGGCTATTGTGAAATAATACTTGCGTTGTTACTAATGTGGATTGATTTTGTGCTTGTTTGCTGTTGACGTAGGTATTTTAAATAGATTTGTGGCTTACTTTATCTGTATAAATATATAAGTCGTTTTTGTTGCTAAGCTCAAAAGTTAACAACGACTTTAATACTGAATTTCGAAGTACAAAATCGCGATGAACTGTAGCCCCGAAGTAGGCAAATAAATAAATAAATAAATCGTTTATTTCTCACCACAAACCAGTAAAATAAAACATGAACAGAAGGATTGCTGTAAGTACGGGAACGCAACACACGTTGGGACGAAAGTATCCGAAATATACACATCATTTCGAATGTCTGCCATTTCGCGCTATCGTGAACTTCAAAAGTCAGTATGACAGTTGTTGACAATGGTTTCAGGTCATCGTCATTATCTCAACATTTGTTTGATAGCATCCAAAGCTCGCACTTGACCCCGGGCTTCAGTGGTCTACTCTTTATTTGGATTTGACTCAGGCAGTACTATTATTTTATTCTGTGCTCAGGTTTAGGCTTGACTCTTTGTCTCTAGTAGAGACTGCTGTCGTTCTTCTCGAGAGAAAACCAAGCACTATGGCCTCGTTAAAAACTATATCTGCCATTTTTTTGGTGTTTTGTTCACATTTTTATACCATTTCACAAATACAGGTGCAAGTAATGATAGAAATACAGCTTAGCGTTAATTAAATAGTAGACACAATAATTAACCTTATTAACAAATTAATTCATGACTCAATTAAATGGGCGTACCACTAATATATTATTTTAATCTATTCAAGCATAATATGAATATACAATAACTTATTATCTATTGGCTCAATTAACATAATTACATAGGAAACGTTGTAATGCAATGGTCAGATTACATGCAAGTGAATCACGGTCATATATTGGTAAAACGTGGTGCACAGAAACAAAAAATATAATGAAATTTTCCATCCTCGTGACCAAAGTTAACCTCACCTGCAAGCTGGTAGACCTCATAGCCAATATATCCAAGCGGATAGACCTGATAACCAGTACACCCAAGCGGGTAGACCCGAAAACCAGTATATCCAAATAGGTAGACCTGATAACCAGCATATCCAATCGGGTAGACCTGATAACCGGTATATCCAAGCAGGTTGACCTGATAACCGGCATATCCAAGCGGGTAGACCTGATAACTGGCATATTCCAAGCGGGTAGTCCTGATAACCGGCATATCCAATCGGGTAGACCTGATAACCAACATATCCAAGCAGGTTGACCTGATAACCGGCATATCCAAGCGGGTAGACCTGATAACCGGCATATTCCAAGCGGGTAGTCCTGATAACCGGCATATCCAATCGGGTAGACCTGATAACCAACATATCCAAGCGGGTAGACCTGATAACCAGCATATCCAATCGAGTAGATCTGATAACTGGCAGCTGCGCAGCGGCTGACGGAGGTACTCTTTATTGCATACCAAATAAGATGATAGCTAGTTGCTATAAAGCCTCGGATGCAACAGGGAACAACGCTAAGACTATAAAATTAGGTCATTTTTGTCTTATTTCGAATTAAATCAAGTCCAAATCCTGAGGTCACAAACATTTTTGTTTGAGCCTTTGCAATAACGTAGAGGCGTTGCATTCTCCCAACACTTACAGGAAAAGAAGGAAAGCCTCTATGTCACAAATCCTTACACTTGGTACCAAAACACAGTTTGTTTTCATACAAAACTCCGCAGCAAATAAATAAGTATTACAATAACGGCGCTTACGTTTCCACGAACCATTGTGTTATTGTAACACAATAATATTAGAAACAATGGTTGGTTACATTACTTCGTTAATATTCGTAATAGATATCTATTCTTACTGCAAAAAATATTCAATGTACCCATATGTACTCAGTATTTAAAGAATATTACATACATACATATAGTCTCGCCTTTAAATCCCCGAAGGGGTAGGCATAGGTGTATTGAAGTTAACTACCGAAAATTACAATATTCACTCTCTCCAACTAAGCAAAATTGTTTGTTAGTAGTGGATTCACGTCGATAGTCTAATGGCCAGAACACGAACCCGGGGCTTCCCGATCGTGAGGCCAGTTCCTTCACCACTAAGCTAACACGCCTAAATTTTGATGGTATGAATTATTTTTATAACATACTGATTAATACAAAAATATCTTATCTGGGTGTCTGACTATAAAAATGCAATATTTTTATGGTAGTAGATGAAGCTATGAACTTTATTTAGTAGTCTACTTACGAGATGTGTGCAGTACATGAGCATGCATGTCTTCTCTACGTAGGGTGGTACAAATACACATCGCATTTATGTAATCCGTGGCAGAGCACCAACTCCGCAATCATTTGAAAATATCTTATACAATCCTCATTGTTCTATGGCTCAATGACTATTTATTCACAGATCTATTATGATTCATTTTCTATTTCTACTGGTGTAAGCTGAATATGCATTAATCTTATATATATAATACATTCATATTCATTTATTCGTTTGTAATGTGGTACAATGAGAGATGGTAACATAAAATATAGTAACTATATCTAGTCCAAGCACATTTTGCCATATACCTACTTTATAGTAAACCCAAAATAATTACCTCTAGACCTGCGAAAATGGTGAACGTTGAGCCTCCAAAACATTATAATCACATCATTTCATGACTTCACAAAGGCAATCTGATAATTTCTAAGAAAAAATATAGAACACATTCTGTGAATGCACCTTTACACCTAATAAATTTTGATATTATAGTCATTACTAGCTTGTGCCCGCGACTCCGCCCGCGTGTATGTTAGTTATGACTATAATATCGGTTATCGTTAAAAATTGTAGCCTATGTGTTATTCTGATGTAAAAGCTATATTGTTGTAAAATTTCATTAAAATCCATTCAATAGTTTTTACGTGAAAGAGTAACAAACATTCATTCATTCATACTTACAAACTTTCGCGTTTATAATATTAGTAGGTTTATGTATGCTAACAAAAAAATCAGACGTAGCTAAACTAATAAAGCCTTTTTTGCGGCGCCTAAACATATTAGCTATAAGACCAACCCACGTTTAAAATTGCTAATATCTTTAATACGTAAGATACACAGGAAATACGGCTATTTACCTTTTTTGTATACATAGTTACATATAAAAAAAAGTTACAAAGCAAGGTCTCAGTGCCAACGATTAGCGATAACCGGATCGCTACAATCGATCGCTACAAACTAATTTCTGTTTGTATTGCAAAAAGGAATGCTGGAGGGTTAAAAATGTTCCAATCAAACCTAACCTGCAAGCTTCTGCACCGGCTGACTGATGGGTGAGACTCTGGCGCATGTTTTCTCTTTTGAAGGTAGGAGTTTAAAGGAGAGCGGGCTCTGGATTCAGAGATGAATGTGTCTTATATAATCGAAAAAATAAATAAGATGATGATGAATATGACGCACAGTCTACAGAGGAGATACGGTGGCACCTTTACATACAACGTTGTATGAAAAAGTGCGACCGTATCTCCTTTGTTGACTATTCGAACTATTAACCTGAGCAAGTAATGAAGTAATTCTCATATGAAAACTGTTCAAACCGCTCAGTACCTTGTGTTAGCACAACGACTCAGGTTTGCAAATAGCATTTAATCTGTCAATATTAGCACAGATACACCACGAGGATCAGCTGTCATGCGCATGATGAGTGCTGAATTGCAAATAAAACACATAAAGTTGCCATCGTAAAACTACCATTATTTTGTAAAGTCAACGATCTTGACTACAAAGTGTCAAAATGGTCTTAAGAGCGGGTTGCAGTTTTCAACACTTTTAATTAATAAAAATCATATTCATAAAGTTGGCTAAACAATTTAGTATATATTATATATAATGTAGTATATAATAGTAGGCGTAACACGATTAATAATATTCGCCTCGATGGAAATTAGCGTCAAACATGGCTAAAATGCTCCAAATCTCTATTTCGTCTCGTTTATCGTTTGTTTTAAAAAATAGAGTATAAAAATATCTAAGGACTAGTAAAGTTACATTTTATCACACAGATTTTTTTTTTAAATACTTGTAAGAACGAAACATATCTAAATCGCTGCATTCATTGTCTCTCGGTCATCTTTTCTCTCTCCTCTCTCTCTCTCTCTCTCGCGGATTTTATACTAGCAGTGTAATAAATACTACGGCGCGCTGCAACCCGGCCTTAACAAAAAAATCTAACTGTTTTATTGATTTAAATAGTATTACTGTCACATTTTTTTTTACTATTCCCAAATATCTTACTTTGCCCTACAAGATCGATGTGATGCTGATACCTTCCGCCCTGTATATCTTATCTCCGGTTCTACTCAACCGATTGCAATCAAACAAACGTAGATTTTAATTCTGGCCATGACCATTCTAGCAAAAAACGCATCCAAATTCTTTCAGTAGTATACGCATCCATCGCGAACAAACATTTCCAATAGGCTTCAAAGTTTTGGTGCAACCGGAACTACGCTGTGATGATCCTGATGATGATACTATAAACATCAGGTCCCATGCACATGATGTGTGTTGTGCTACAAATAACTCCACAATACATAAAGTTTCAATGTTGCCAGCGTTGCCGTCGTAAAACTACCATTATTTTGTAAGACAATTAGTAATAAAATTACTAACACCTACACGCTTTACGTGCATAACACACAAGGCTTGTAAATAAACATGCTTTATTCATTGTTTATGTTAATAAGTATTTAATAGGATAGTTAAAATACAATTGATTGTAAAATTATAGGCGTGATTTATCTAAACAATAACATTAGGCATTATTGCCGAGCCTTCCATGCCTTACAGTACCGTAACAATTCATGTCGTTTTATGCTTATCAATTCGTAAACGTTTCCCTGTACCTACTGTGAAATAAGTTCGATTTAGTGATTTTTTTGAAAAGGTTATCAAAACTTGTAAAATAAAAATCTCAAAGCTGAATGAACAGTATGAAAACGCATTCACAATGAGTGGCTGAAGATTCAAAAGCTTACCAAACCCACAGTATTACTATCTATAAGCCTAAAACGTAGGTAGGTTTTGTTTTGACAGATCGTAGGTAGGTACTAAATGCCAAAGATATTTACCTACACCTAAAAACATTTAACCAGTTTCAACGTTATCAAACCATTTCTCAAACTCACGCATCAGAAAACACTCCGTGAATAATAAAATACATATAGGATAATATTACCTCATCGCCAAATCATGATTATTATACCGCTTTACATAATCAGCTACGTCGTTTGTTTACATTATGATATCACTTTATCATTTAATTACTGATTACATTGACTAGTTCCTTTTACTCATCGTTTAGGCCTGATAATAATTATAATAGCTGTATTCTCTAACAATTCATTCCGTTGTTCCAACAATTCATGACTATTGTATGAAAATCTTATGAAAACTCAAGCTTCAAACTGTATTCGCTAGATGGCATTAGACATGACAGATTTTAAAACATTCGACCATGAATACCGTGGGTTGTTGGTTTCGATTCCCGCTTAGTGCAAATATTTGTATGCATAAATATGTCTAATTGCAAATGTCGGGGCTCTCTCTTTTTGGGAAGCATTGAGAGAAGTTTTTGACCTTTTTCTTAAAGTTTGTCACAGTTTCAGTTTGTCATATTTGTACTAGTGAAGAATTCCACAAAGGAATAGAATTAACTGGAAAAAAAGAAAGTAAAAGAAGTGAAAGATTTAACCAAGAATTTTATAGAATACGTGTGAAAACAGGTGACTTAAAATCGAAGTTTATGATGACATAGGTATAATCTCTATTTTAACGACTCTTTCCTATTGGGTAAGAGAGGCCACATATTTCCCAGCCTCAATATATTCCACCAATATACCTAATAACAAGTAACATTGTTCTGGTTGAAAACTAAAAAATAAAATTCAAATTGCCTAGTGATCCTACCTCTGCCTACCCCAAAGATTAATAAGCGTGTATGTCTATACAAATCAGGTGTTCTAGCTCTCGAGTTCTAGCTAATACTATTAATTATTATTTACTATTTACTATTATATTATTACTTACTATTTATTAGTACTATTAATTATTCTGTGTTAATACCTACCTAATGATAAGGAAACATCCTAATGCAAACACACCTAATCGGTAAAACGCGTTCCTTCTCAGTATCGTGAGTGTTTGTTTGTTTAAATCTACAGATTATAGGTTATCTGTCACGTGTTGTGTTAAAAGATAAATAAACATAGAAACGTGCAAATAACCATAGGTGTGTGATTACACAGTTGTGAAAAGTTATTATTCAAATTTTCATCATCACAGTTCAAATTCAAATTCATATTATTTATTCAAAATAATATACCAATATTTTAACTTTTTACCGTCAAATTCTGCTTAAAACTAAGTTTACCACAGCTACCAAGGCGCTGGTAGACAAGAAACGACGCAACAAACTCCATTGCGGCATTTTCCGACGCCAGTTTACAAACAGTGATTTCTTAAGACTAAATGTGGACGAATGTACATTTGTCTCGTGTCAAGATGATATAAAAAAAAATGAAGCGAAGACTTCTTAGCAGCGTTGAGTTATTATTTGTAGAACATTTTATGAGATGTGAAAAAAAAAGCATTGAACTCGCGACACTTGGCACCTCTTAATACAACAGTGCAAAACCCTTGACACCTCTTGAGAAAAAAGTGCAGAAATACAGGCTCTGTCGCGGGCTTTTTCTGCAGGGAGTTAGGAGATCAGATGGTAATCGATCCGGCAAAATTCAAAACTAGTCAATAGAAAAGCTCACTGTCAATTTAACTTTTCTATGTGATTATTTATTATTTACTTAGTGATCATCTACTTTTCTATTTATCCCCCTACTGTAATGTGTCACTATTTTTCTAAACTGCTCGTTAAATCCAGTTCACCAGAGTAATCTTTAATCAAAACAAAATACCTGTGAGGATCCGATCAGAAAATATTAAAGTATTTTAGGGTAATCTTAATAAAATTTTAGCAAATAAGGCTTACTATACCATTGATGAATTCCTAAATGATGATTCTTTCGCATGATATTGTTAAAGCATTTATTATTTATTTTATTAAGTTTGTGATGTTAATTTAATTTGTATACCATATTCCATAGTAGGACATAGCGCACTGATATGTAATTTAGAATAAGAACTGTACAAAAACCTATGATCCGCAAATAGATAAATTAATTAAATTGAACAGATTTTCAAAAGCCTTGTGCATCCATGTACTTACTTACATGTCTGAGTTACGTTCCTACGATAAGATAACCTTATCACTAGTAGACTGTTGTTCTAGGAGCTAGGCGATTTGCAAGCAATAAACACAACACTTATAAACAATATTGAGGTCTAGAATAATAATTTTGTATAAGGATGGAATTTTTTAACTTGTAAAGTAGAGAAGGAAAATGACCTAGAGATAGCAAGCTTTACTCCAAGGAAACATTCTTTTGTTTTAAATGGAAACCAATAAGCTTTCTAATATTTTTGGAAACTAGTTTGCCACACCTGGTAATCGAACCGATTGAAATCCTAAAAAAGGATTTGTTAAATATAATATACGGATATGATAATACAAGCTGACAAGTAATACTTAAAAACATCTGCCTATCTCAGTGAAATATTTCTAAGTGCTAATCATAAAGATGAAGTAAGTAATTTACTCGATCATCTCGGGAACTAAATATACATACTTACATACAGTCTCCCTCTTTCCCAAACGATTGTGGTATATTTATGCTTCTTCAAATACTTTCATAACTCTTTTTCAAACACTCGCCGATTCTGACTCTCTTGACATTCCTTTCTTTAAAGTGCTCTCGATCTGATTGACGTACGTACGTACAGGTCGACCCTATATCGGGTTACCTATTCACCTTACCTCGTAAATCTATTTCGCCACCACTTTTTGTAACCGACAGTATACATACAGCCCATGAGTAAGTGCCCACTTGACGGTAACGGAATAATTTAAAACAGGCACACATTTTAAATAAATAATGTTGTTCTTACTTCAAAAAACCTAAACTTTGAGTTTAAAACAGAACTAGAAGTCGTAGTGACGCGGGAGTTTTATGTTGCTTATGATAATTACTACAGTATTCGACAAGAAAATGGAAGTGACACAAAATGGAGTGTATTGCATCACCGTGGACTGGTAGAGAATACCTACGGCATTAAATCCGCCAATGTACATCGTGCATAAAGAATTTTTTTTTTAATAGTTTCGTGACTTGAGTATAGATATAATACCTTATTAATCATAATGACGAAGGCTCCTCAGCACCTTTGAAAACTCAATAGATATTTATAAGAAAACGTTGTAATACTGACGACAATATGGCGACAGACGATCAAAGCAAAAGCAAAGAAGAAAAGATAAAACAATAATTATTTTATAGTGTAGATTATTAAAATAACTCACGCACATGTTTTTAAACCTAATTTAACCTTCTTAAAATTTATGGAACGGCCATTGGATATTATAGCCTGTGTTTTTAAACATACATCACGGTGAGGTCATGATACGATTCGCTTTTAAAAAAATAAAGCATTTTTTTTCAAACATCCATAGAGTGCACTGAACACTTTTCCAACAGAACTGGCTACTACATGTACTACTTTTTTAAAACGAACATAGACTGTATGTAATTTCAAACATCGAAAGCGGGCTATATATGATTCTTATTTTCAATTTAAAAATAAACCAGACCAGCGTTAATATCACTCATTGACCTTGATTGTTACGAGCACAACACTAGCCAATATGTACTAGTATTGTATAATATAACACTCGTGTAATCGCTTAATGGCATAGAAAAGTACCTAACGCCATTATATAAATAAGGTATATTGTTGCAATTGGTAGTATTCAGAAGTATTTCTTTTATGTGCACCACATTGTAATTATAGCTAACAATGTAAGAACTAAAAATGGCACAAGATAATAATAATGCGATTACGTCATTCCGTATCGTTTATGTTTTTAAATTTATTTTCCATTGTGTTTTCGAACACGGATTTTTATTTTTTAAAAATGAACACACCTGCTTGTGCCTCGCGAAATATATCTTAGATCTAAAATGTGATCTATAAGCGTAGTACCTACATGTTTCTTGAATGTGATCTATAAGCGTAGTACCTACATGTTTCTTGGGCATCTTTAGAGCATAGCACGGGGCGTTACGGCAGTGAAAGAGCTTACATTCTGAAAGCATATTTTTACAAAGCAATCCGCGTGCCAGGGATTCTTTGTCTCATCACTTAGATCCAAGATATATGTCCCGATCCCGAGGTATACAATGGTCAGGTAATTATTTACTTATTTAAATTCAAGTTATTCTATTTTAAATCGATTTAAATAGAATCTTATCTGTTTTCTATATACTTCGCCTCAAAGACAGATATAGAAGGAGAAATTTGAATTAGTTAGGGCGAGGTCTGGTAGCTTAGTGCCCAAATCATTGCCCCGTAAAGATCGCGAGTTCAAACCCCGCCGAGACCGCTTCTATTTTTTCTATTTAAATCTATTTGAATGCTTATTTTAAATCATGTAGGTACGAGGCCCACTCCATTCCGCTACTTGAACAATAATAATATCTTATCAACCATATTTGTAGATAATCTGTTATGAGAACTCATGACTTAGCGTGGCGGTCCACGTGTTTGCGATGTTTAAGTTTGTCGTGGTCCTCGGCAGAGTAGAATTTGGGCCACCCCTTTGCTTCCCATGTGGTGTCGTACAAGGCGACTAAGGGAACTTTAACATCAGACAGATATGTACAGCCCAGACTCAGCCTCAGATGCATGACTCGAGTCAACAATAGTGCCCGGAATACAGCAATAGACTCACCCCCTATTACGTGGGACCGAATACACATTGGTAAAATGTGGGTGTTAATTCACCTCTGCATCACCCTCCGGGGATAAAGGCGTGATTATATGTATGTATGTAAGTTTGGAAATATATTGTTATGAGTTGCTAGGTAGATAAGTAAATAAATATTAGGCATGGTGTTATCTAGAACCAAAGTAAGACGGAGGAATGACACGACGGTATTTACGTTCCGATTGAGCAGCCCGGCTGGGGAGGCTCCTCCACCTCCTCCTCTACAGAATACCGCGGCCATTATAACCTTATGTTGTATTCCCGGCGTGATTAGGGTAGCCAGAAGTCACTGGAGAGGCTTTGTGCTGTCAGTGGGAAAGCCACAGGCTTGTCCTGCTTTGTCTTCTGCTCTGACGGCACAGACACTCTCTGTTCTTATAGGGTCAGCAACACAAGCGTGGCTCCCTGTTGCACACGTGCATAGGCCACTGTAACACTTTCCATTAAATGGGCCGTGTGCTTGTCTGCCACCTAAATGGTATAAAAATAATAGCATAGCTAGCTTGTAATGTAACATAGGTTCCAGAATACTGATAAATCACCATCTGTCCTTGTCCCAATGATTTAGGATAGGCCAAACAAGTCATTCACCTCCATACATTCCTGTAAGATGTTATTTCCTCATCCATTCCCTTCTTTGCCAAATCCACTTTTACGCATTCCATCCATCTTGGGCTTACGTCTGCTTCTAAAGTTCTCTACATTAAATACCAATAAATATACTTTTTTTGTACACACCCCAGTTCCACTGTGGGAGTTTTATAGTCTATATTGATGATTGAATGTTTTTTATCAAATGTGTCACTGAGTCCTCTCTTCAGTAATGTTGGCATACCCACCTATCTACTAGAACGTTCCAGATATCCATGAGTATCCGAAAACTGGATGAGCCCCGTAATTAGTTTATATGTAGAGTTACCTGTAACAAATAAAATCTAGATAAGTATTGAAACTAACAATGTGAACAAATAGACAGACAGATAAATAGTTTTTTACAGTACTGTCTGTTGTTATCTATGCTGGAAATAGCCAGTACGAGCACAGAATACGTAATAGTATCAGTGTAATGTGCACTTTATAATTAACGTATATATTTTAATTATATTGTGTATGTTTAGTTATTATATAAATTATCGGCTCGCAACGGACGCACTTCGTGTTTACCACTCGCCGGCACCTATGCCAATATCCCCTTGTTCGGGAGAGCGCGCCGCTCGAGACGACAGGGATAAACAATTACATATATGTACATATATAACAGCATATGAGCAACTCACCTGTTGTAGATGTGTATACACTACATCCCTTCCTTGTTGTGAATTCAGATGTGTAAAGTAGGTACCATAATTAATACAACTGTGATTACTCAAATCAGTTTATTTTAACTGTCGTTTGTTACTTTTATCATTTGTGATCACTTTGCTCTACAATAGCTGTATCACTGTTACGATTTTGTAACACACTCCATTCTCCCTCTACTTTTTTTAGATGTACTACATTACGCCTCAAACTTTGGCCCGTCTCATCGTTACGGAGTGTAATGTCACCACCCTTACTCGCCTCCACCGTGTGAGGAGCAGGGTTGTAATTTAAACTTAATTTGTTTCTGGTCAGGTTTTTAACATATACCTTGTCCCCAACTTCTAGTTCACAGTCTGACGCTTGCCTCCTTTTGTCTGCATATTCTTTCCCTTTCTCCTTTTGTTGTTTGTCTCTATCTCTCATTTCCTGATCTTCTGTATACGGCATATCCTGAATCATAGGAAGTTTGTCTCGGAAACGGCGACGGAAGAATAACTCTGCTGGAGTCTTCCCAGTTATAGAATGTGGCGTACTATTGTACATTACCATATACTTCAATAAAGCTTCCTTCCAGTTTTTTTTTTTGTCAACTTGGGAATATTTTTTAGCCGTTTTAAAATGTCCCTGTTTTGGCGCTCGACTTCTCCATTTTGTTGAGGCCAGTAAGGAATGGTACTATAAATGGTGATGTTTCTTTCACTGCAAAAGCTCTTGAATTCTTCGCTTATGAATTGACGTCCATTGTCTGCAGTTATAGAGACCGGGTTACCCAGCCTACTAAAAATATCTTTTAGATAGGTAACTATTTCTGCAGTTGTAATAGTTCGGCAAATTTTAGCTTCTTTATACCTTGAATAATAATCAACCAGTACCAATATATATTCTCCATGTGGCAGTGGACCCAGTAAGTCGATTGCCGTGTCAATCCAAGGTTCTGTTGGCAACTCTCTTCGTTTTAGAGAATTTGGCGGATTTGGAGCAGAAACCAAATTGCAACCCTTGCAGGCTTTGCAGCATTTTTCCGCATCTTTATCGCACTTCGGCCACCAGACTTTAGTCCTTAGTCTGCTTTTCATTGCAACAATTCCTGGATGACCTTCATGGGCGGCTGCTAACACCCTGTCCCTTAATTTGGTTGGAATTACCATCTTTGTTCCTCTTAATAGAATATCTCCATGGAAACAGAGTTCATTTTCGAAGATCTTGTAAGTGTTAACACTTTCATCCCAGTTATTATTGTATAGTCCTATCTTCACTTTTTGTATCTCAGGATCCTGACGAGAATATTCAGAAATCTCTTGCAGTGATATCGCAGTTGGTCTAGTCATTTCAGTTACGCTCAGGACGTAATCATCATATATCGCCTTAGGGTTTGTGGCTAATTTACATAGTCTTGAAAGTGAATCAGCGATATTAGTTTTTCCTGGCCTGTATTTGACCTCAAAATCATATGACTGTAATCTTAAAACCCATCTTTCAATTCGAGCACATGGCTTTGATTTTGGGCTAAATATTACCTCCAATGGCTTATGATCTGTTATCAATTCGAATTTTTTACCATACAGAAATATGTTAAAGTGTTCGACTGCCCACACCAGAGCTAATGCTTCTTTCTCTGTTTGACAATACCGTCGTTCACATGAACTCAATGTCTTATTTCCAAAAGCAATAATTCGTGGCCCTTTTGTATTGATTTGCACCAGAACTGCCCCTAAACCAACTGGGCTGGCATCAGCTACAACTAGAGTTTTGTCATAAGCATCATAATAACCTAATCTAGGAACATTTGTGAGGGCAGATTTTAGATTGTTAAATGATTTTTGTTGAGAATCTTTCCAATATTCTCGAATATCTGTATTTCTCCCCGACTTATGACGGAGTATTTCTTTTAGTGGTTCTGTTATTGTCGCTAAATGAGGAATCCACTTTCCAACGAAGTTGGTCAAACCCATAAAACTTTGTAATTCTGAAATTGTTGCAGGGGCTCTAAATGATTTTATAGCTGTAATGTATTTATCAAGTGGTTTCACCCCTTCTTCTGAAAGCTCATGGCCCAGAAAATGAATAACTTTTACTCTCAATAAGCACTTCTCTTCTCTGAGTACAACGCGATGCTCCTTCAACACTCCCATAACATGTTTTAATCTCTCATCATGTTCCATTTGACTTCTTCCAAAAACTAATATGTCATCTATAAAATTAATTACTCCATCACACCCTAATAGTATTCTTTCCAAGGTTTTTTGGAAAATTTCTGGTGCGCATGTGATACCAAACATCATTCTTTTGTACCTGAATAGTCCTTTGCTGGTAATAAATTTAGTTATATATCTTGAGTCTGGATGGAGTTCTAAATGATGAAAAGCATCTTGGATATCCAAATGGTCGGCAACGGATGGTTCTCGCGTTGAATTGCTTTGTTAGCACAGCGCATATCAATGCATATACGAACGCTACCGTCTTCTTTGATGATCGGAACCATAGGTGAAACCCAACTGGATGGGCCTTTAACTTCTTCTATTATGTCTTTATTGAGCAACTCAATAAGTTTCGCTTGTACTTTTTCCTCAAGTGGGATTGGAATACGGCGGTAAGGTTGTACTACAGGCTTGATTGAGTTATCAATGGGGATAACCACCATTATATCTTTGAATTTCGGGAATGCCTTGCATTCAATTTGATTTATATTAATTTTAAGTACGCCTAGCGAGGTCGCGGTAACACGTCCCAGTAAATTTCGGGTACCGTCAGATATTACATAAAATGTTGCCTTTTCTAACATATTAATAAAGCCATGTTGCCTTTTCTAACATATTAATAAAGCCAATCTCGGCTTGGAATGATCCCAAGAGCTTTAATGGTGTTGTGGTTCCATAAGCTACAAAAGTTTTGTTTGGCTTCTGATTAAGGTTTGTCACTTGAGCTTTATTCTGTTTCATGACTTCCCAGGTTTGTTGTGTAATTAAATTGTGTTTACAGCCAGAATCTATAAGCATGTTAACCTTTGTTCCACCAGTATTACATGTAATCTTTATGTCATCTTCAACATTAAAAATGTAATCAATACAATTTTCTGTGCTTACTATGTTGTCTGTTGTTTCAGTAATTGTAGGTGTACTTTTTGTCCTTTTTAACAACAAAAGGAGAAAATATGCAGACAAAGCACCTTTGCTGTCAATGTAAGTCAAGTGACACGTACTATTGCACCCACGTGCACTTGATGGCAATTTAATGTTCGCAATTTAATGCGTTACCTGCAATGTAATGGCAATTTAATGCCTGCAATTTAATGCTGCAATTTAATGCCTGCAATTTAATGCACAACTGGCAATTTAATGCCCGCAATTCAATGCCTGCAATTTAATGCACAACTGGCAATTTAATGCCTGCAATTTAATGCACAACTGGCAATTTAATGCCCGCAATTTAATGCATGCAATTTAATGCACAAATGGCAATTTAATGCCCGCAATTTAATGCCTGCAATTTAATGCACAATGGCAATTTAATGCCCATGGCAATTTAATGCCCGCAATTTAATGCCTGCAATTTAATGCACAATGGCAATTTAATGCCCGCAATTTAATGCCTGCAATTTAATGCACAATGGCAATTTAATGCCCATGGCAATTTAATGCCCGCAATTTAATGCCTGCAATTTAATGCACAATGGCAATTTAATGCCCGCAATTTAATGCCTGCAATTTAATGCACTACTGGCAATTTAATGCCCGCAATTTAATGCGCAATTGACAATTTGATGAAGGCAATTTTTTTTTTTTTGTCCCGGAAATCGAATCCAGGATGACGTGTAGAGTATACACTCTCGGTCACTACGCCCGTAGCATAATCAATAGACTTCTATGACTTTTAGATTACCTATGTAAATACCACATCAACAGTACTCTTAAATTTAATGCGCAACTGACAATTTAATGAACGCAATTTTTTTTTCGCTGTCCCGGAAATCGAATCCAGGATGACGTGCAGAGTATATCAGTACCTATTACGTACATTGTCAACAAGGAACACTATTGTACTGTAGACTTAAAAAATCCCATTGTATTATTCAAGTATTAACTAGGTACGATTCTACGAATCGGCTTTATCATAAACATTCAACTTTAGATAAACAAATCGGGAGGTCCGTTCAGATCTACAACTGCGTGATATTTCACCCAAGTTACCAACAGACTATTTAAACAATTAAACAATTATTAAATTATGGTTACGGACTAGTCAGTAACCCTTATGTAATCCTTCATATTATAATACAATGTTCTATAATCTAATTATAAATTCCAATCATATTGCCTGTATGTTTATAATTATTAATTATTGCCTAACTGATCTATTTTCTTATTTTTTATTTTCATTAAATAATTAATGAGACACTTACAGTTTTTTACTCCTCGTCGCCACTTGTAATGTGCACTTTATAATTAACGTATATATTTTAATTATATTGTGTATGTTTAGTTATTATATAAATTATCGGCTCGCAACGGACGCACTTCGTGTTTACCACTCGCCGGCACCTATGCCAATATCCCCTTGTTCGGGAGAGCGCGCCGCTCGAGACGACAGGGATAAACAATTACATATATGTACATATATAACAGCATATGAGCAACTCACCTGTTGTAGATGTGTATACACTACAATCAGTATACCAGTTTTAGGGACGTGAACTTGACTTTTATTCTATTTAAGTGCTTTTAAATAAACAAAATAACTCTTCAGATAATAATTATTATTGTCTTTTGTTATATATAGCTTGTCAATAAATAAATTAATAGGAGTGAGAAAATGCATCCATCATTCATCATTATCACAGCATTCGCAATGGGGACTCGGTTGCGTTCAAAGTTAACACTTTGGAACCCAACGTCCGCTGACTTTCTCTTTCTCTGGATTATACGGAAACGGAAGCCCCTTCTGCTTGTTGCCCAAGATGAAATTGATGAGGTTGCCCTAGGCCTCAATCGAAGATCTTAGTAGAGTTGGGACCTATATAACAAGGCGTGATTTCATTAAAGTATTGAGTACCTACATTACAAAATACTTGTTCCATGAAAACAACATAACACTCGAAGCTGACATCATCCTTATCGATCGTTTCAACTAACACGTGTATGGAGGAGTCCAGAGGCCGAATGAATGTGATGTCTGTGCGGTTTAAAAATATTGATCGACATCACAGAACTAATAATAAGATAAGAACCTCGTATGAGGAGTTTTGGCGCCAACGAATGCGGAAAAGTCATATCCAGGTATCCCGCCCCGCCATTATATTCATTTTGTAAAAAGAATTTGTAAAATCGAGTTTCTATGTGTAAAAATGATTAATTCACAGGGGACTCGAGATACCTGCAATAAGTTCATACATTTTCGAATTGCAATTTTGCATGTTGTTTACGAAACTGCGACAACGTACATAAGTGTTGGAAAGTGACATATTCACGTGAACTGTGATTTTTCATGTTGAGTCAAAACTGCATAGAGTGCTGTAGTTAAGTCTTAACGGACTTTAGTTGACGTTCACTGTGACTAAATGACGAAAGCGCTGCTGTTGCATTTATATGCAAATAACTAGATTTATCAAATTACTTTACACTGGCATTCTACTCTTATGGAGGACTCCATACAACCGAACTGACAGACTGAATAAGAGATAAACCTCTTATTATATTATAAGTTCTGTAGTCAAAATATTCCATAACACTGCGCCGCAGCGGCGACGGATCTCTAGGGGACGTCATCTTTGACTTCGTTATAGTAAATGCAGTGAGTAAAGTTGTTTTAGATCGAAAAATATGATATCGAAAAGAATAAGTCTTCCAAGTTTTATTTTTATTCATTTCACAGCCACATAGGATCAATTGCGTTATAATACTATGGGATCAATCATGATGATAATGATGACATTAGTATCAACTGACATAGTAGGAATAAAGTCCATGTTCTCTGTTATATTATAACTTGCTTTCGTTTCCATTATTCTAACCATCGCGTTGCTGCGTGTAGTAGGAGCTTTTGTCAAAGTAGTACCACAGAATAGATAATAGTACTAGGCAGTACAGAAATTTAATACGTAATTTTTCACATGTGTAATTTTGCGAATATTATTGGGCAGAATTATTCTTTATACATATATATAAAATTTTACCAATTCCAACGACTACCTACAGCAAAAAAATCTGCAGGTACTCAATTTTTTTTTAAGTGAGAATAGAAGCCATATTCGGAACTGTAGGTACTTGACTTGAACGTAATTATGTGCATTGATGAAATCCGACCGAACAGAATACTATTATTTTTCTCTTTTTTTTCTCATCTTTTTGGCAGGTTTTACTGGCCTAAGCCAAGTAAATGCAGATTGTGGTGTGGGTGTGTTTCGTCTAACTTTATGAATTTTTATGACAGCTTTGAATATTAATATGTTATTACAGATAAACACAGTTTAAACTACCCTAGTTCGAAATATTTTTAAAATTTAAAATAAGCACGACAAACCACAGACCACCAATATACTAAATCCTAGAGTTGTCTCACCGCGCTCCGTGTTATTCTCAATAACCTTGCAGACTCGGGCGGTTGGAATTTATGCCAAACACGTGGCGAATATATACTCACCGCCTTGTTGACTAGTAACAATAGTCAACTCAAATAGAAACCGATAGATTTGCAGCGAGCGTTTATTGCCAAATCGATAAATGGAACTCCAATTATTGTCATGTGGGTCACATGTGACTTGGACAAGGTCAGGCGTAGTATTTATTTTTTGAACTAATAATCACTCACCCAGTTTCGCATGTGTACAGTCAGCGTCAGAAATATCATGACTACAAATTCTCAAAATTATCTTGAAACACTCGTCTTAAGAACAAATCAAACTGTTTAATTGATTGAAATTGTATTATCGTCTTTTGTTTAAAGAATATTAGCAACTGAAATTACTAATATTCCCTCTAACCTATCCAACTTAACTAAAATGCTTGTGCTAGGCACTCCTAGCACAAGCATTTTAGTTTAGTCACATACGTCGCTAGTGTTATGGGCAGTATTTGAACCCGGGACCTCTCGATCGTAAGGCCGACTCCTTAACCACTAAGTTACTCTGAGTTAGCTATTCAACAGGATAGGGAGAAACAATTAAGATCATTTTCAGCACTTTGTTCATCCAGATCGATCTGTTGGTGACTGTACATGTGTACAATTTGATTTTCCGTTCTTCGTCAATAAGATATTACGCATATGACCAAAAACCGTATCAAAATCTGTTGCGTAATTTAAAAAATAGAAGGTTTACGCTACACTCGACGGAAATTCCGTAGCATAGAGCACTGTAGGCTGTATGACAGCTACTAATATCAGAGATTATCTAATTGTTGGTACATATCACTCACTGCCTTGAAAATCAAGGATGAATGAGCGTACCACGCGGCTGACACTGCATCTGAGACAGTAGTAGTAGATTTCTGCACGGAAAACGGTAACGTAAGCACTAGTGTTATAGGACATGCACATGCAGTGAACTGTGAGCGTGAACAAGATTATCCACCTCATTTGAATATAAGATCATTGTTGAATACGCGTCATTCTCGTTGCAAATGAATAATTTGCTTTACAAATATATGTGCATTATTTGTTTATATTGTAGTTGCAACGATGAATAATTTTCTGTAGACAGCATGGTAACAATAACACGCATGTACTTTCCGTACTACCTACTAGATAAGTTGTTTAGAACAAAGAATGTGTTACAGGGAGAGATGGAAATAGGGGAGGAATACGGTACACAGAGACTAGATAAAATAAGTGAAATTAATTTTATCACCCATCTGTATATGCATAACCATGTTTTTTCCTACAATATAGTCGCATACAGTGTAATTTCTAATAAATTCAGTATACATGTCTACAGCCTAAACGTCTACAGTGAAAATGTCCACAGGATAAATTTCTATAGTTAAAATCTACTGAATAAATATCTACGCTCTACAGTATAAATTTCTACAGTCTAAATGCCTACAGTATAACCCGATACAGTAAATCAATTAAACAAATTAATAACAAAATGAAAGTTTAAATTAGTGTTGCAACAATATATCGAATTATCGATAGTACTATCGATACTATCAATTGTAATGGTAATAGTCACAATATCAATAGACCTATCGATTGTATCGATACTATCTATACTATTTAGTTAAATGAAGAGGAAACTAATCATTAGGTTACCCTACATAGAAATCGTTAAAGTCAAGCAGGTATTATTCTGAACAAGCTCGTAAGAATCAACGTTCTCCAAGAACTATAAGACTTAGTACAGCTTGAATGCACTTCATGAGCTTTATAGCTAAATAATAAACTTTTATAGCCTATAAAGAAATAATTATAAGTGCATTAGTCCTTGGAAATGTACTAAGGCTGTCTCATTGGTGGCGTGTTTGTGGGCTGTCATTAGCATGTCTCATTCGCCACGTGCTCGGTTCAGAGTAATGGGTTTACTTGTAAATACATAAAGTTGATTAACTATCGTGTGACTTTTGTATTTGTTTTTTTTATTCTCCTTGGGTGGCAGACAAGCCCACGGCCCACCTGACGGAAAGTTGTTACCGTGGCCTATGGACGTGTACAACACCAGGGACGTCTCACTCGCGCTGCCGACCCTGTTAGAACAGAGAGTTTCTGTGCCGTCAGAATAGAAGGTAAAGCAGGACCAAGCATTTGGTCTTCCCATTGACGGCACCAAAACTCTAGAGTGAGCTCTGGCTCCGCCGGGAACACAACACGAAGTTATTATGGCTGCGGTATTCTGTCTGTAGGACACTGCAAAAGGCTGTTTTTGCCAATATAGTAGACAAAATTCATCAACTCATTATGTAAAACATGTATAAACTAATCATGTAATTTTCATTATCTAAACATTCTTAAATCCCCGTTCGAAATCAAACAGACAAAAAAATAACAAAAACGTTTCAAAAAACAAGTTTAAATAGTGTATCTGTGGTTATACGACAACCTTAGAAATAAAATTGAATATCCTTCCGGTAGCCTGACCCTGTACTTATGCGAATTGTGTAAAAGAACTTGACTGTTCATAAGACAAATTTTATTTAAAATCACAATCAAATTGACAATGTTTTGAAATATTCATAAGTAGATTGTCATTGTCACGCCATGTTTAAATTTATTAATGGGAATTCCATTTCTGACTCTCATGTTTGTTATAATATCGCCTTTATATGTCTGCTTCGACGGCCACGTGTGGGAAGAGAATGGTAATTGAACTTAATATATGAGCGATGTCAAGACGGTTTTTATGATAATATTATGATTTAAATTTATAAGAAAAGGTAGCATTTTATGGCGACTGTTCACGATGTGTTTTTCTACAGATTTAATCACGCAAGGCAGAGACCACCACGGACAGTCATGTACCTAGTGCTTACAATTTTGCAGTCCGACTAAGGAAGTACCTTCGCCTTACAGAATACCGTGGCGATAATAACCTCGTGTTGTATTCCCGTTGGTAAATAGAATCAGAGGTCTCCAGAGCTCACTGGAGAGGTTTTGTACTGTCAGTGGGAAAGCCAAAAACTTGTCTTGCTTTGTCTTCTGCACAGAAACTCTGTTCTTACAGGTACCAACCACAGTAACCAAGCTACCGTATGTATATATGTATGACTCATATATATATATAAATGTCTGCATACATAATATGTATAGAAACAGTGTCAGACAGTATGAAACTGTTTCCACGGGGCATCGTCACGGGCTTATGAGCGTTGCTCCGTAGATTCACGCACTGTGGAACGCCGCCTTTACATTCAAAAAAAATATGCTACTTTTTCTGTTTTTACTATAAAGAGATAAAGTATTAAGATGTTATATAACGTGACCGTTTATTCATAAATCGAAAGGTCTTCGTTCCATTTCCACTTTCTTACCCAATTTTGTTTCGTACAGCCAATCTAGTCGTGCTTAATACTTTATTACTATTTATAGGTAGAAGTCATTGAAGCGTTCACGGATATTCTAAACCAACACTATTTTCACATAAGAACATCTGCTTACCTACCTACTCACAATGTGTTAGAGTGAGAAAGAGATCAAACCAACTTCGTTATTACCTAATTCCCAAACCAGTTCCCGTGTTGACTTGCGTACCGTTGCATCCTTGTCCCCACTCCCCACTATTGATCCGACCCGGGACTAGGGCATGTTTACGTTCAGGGTCACTTCTGTTTTCCACCTATCCCTTTCTATCCTGTATCCCTATCCTTTTCTAATACTCTTGGCAATTACCATAAGTACCATAACCATTGAAGCCTTTTTGGTAAATGCGCAGTAATTTTTTTTCGAAACTGCGTATCATGTTATACCTACCTGTATTTTTTTTTATTGAAAGATTAATTTTGACTAGTGTTCGTCCATAAAATGAATTCACCACAATTATTGGGAAACTGGCAAGGAAAACTGTTTTTATTTTTTTAATGGGAAAGTATGTGCTTAATTAACAATTCCTTGAGAGGAAATGCATTATTTCAATTATAAACTTGCCTATTTAGATATCTGTTCGTATATCAAATCTATTAAATGAAATCAAGTCGAAGTTAGCGATATCAACTTTTTCTCAAAGAATTTCATTGAAGAAAATGTGATAATCCAGTTTAGTACGTATAACATGAACGCAGTTATTTGACCTAAATCTCGCTCTACTCGCTACGTTCTAAAGCTAATAACTAGTAACCAAAAACAAAGAAAAGCAGTTAAATCAGTTGACAAGCAGAGAAGAAAAAAAGCTAATGAACTTATTTTATACTGAAAAAAGTTTTAACGTATACCAGTAGGTATCTACTTAATACCTAGCCAATTAAACCTTTTTTTTGTCGTACAATAGGTACCAATTATCAGATCAATTACTCAACATCAAGAGGTCAAAACTTCAATTACTGACCCAGTTAGCAGCCCAAACTATATAAAACCATTTCCTTAACTATTTAGTCCAGATTCGTCCCATAGATAGATAAATGCAAATTGCAAATTGTTTTACATAATATTATTCTGACCTAAATAACGAATCAGAACTGCGCAATGAACAGTAAATTAATTATAATAAAGTACAAAAGTATTTACATAAATACATAATATAATTTATAAGAAAATATTATCAATTATTGATAAAACCTTACCGTCCATTTTTATATCCAAAACCAGAGTGAACTCGAAATAATATTCATTGAAACTTTGTATTAATATTGACTCGAACCAATCAGTTGTTTGCTCACCTATGTGTAAACATCATTCATGAGCATCCATTCTGATCAACAACTTACATACAGAACTATCGAGGTCTTCACAAGTTTGTTCCATAATTAAATATTATGAACAGTGGGCTGGAGAAGCCCAGGGACAGCTTAATATCTAGGAATAATCCTTTGAGACCTAAGACTAAAGAAGCAAAACAAAACTAAAAAATCTCGTATTACACAATTAGAAGAAGAAAGAAGAAATGCATTTATTTACAGTTTTGGTGGTTATTAAGTGTATTACTTACTTAATAGATGGCAAGTGTCCACGGACTTTTGCATTCCACTGTAAATTTTGGAATAATGTCCTTTTGTGAGGTAAAAAATAACGTTTTTGCAATTCAGTTTCTTTCGCCCAATTTGCTAACCGCTAACAACACAAAATTGGCTGTGTAACGTGTTTATTTAATGTTAAACATTTTCTATAATAGCTTTGTATCGGTACCGATATCATAAAAACAATTTATGATACAAAATCTGGAAAGTTTCCAGACGACTGAATGATACCGCGACGAAAACGTAATCGCGTTTGATGTGGTGGGTAAGTTTATGGTTAGTTTACTTTTTAAATTATAGTTTTTGAAAATAGAACACCAACAAAAGACAGCTTTACAATTTTTTAAAGTTTCAAACATAGTACAGAATATTTGTAAGCAAACCTCCTTTACATTAAAAATAGCATAGTTTGGTTTTATGTGTCCGTCTGTTTCATCTTACGACTTATACAAATGAGAACATTTGGTTGAATGGATATTTGTTACCCAATCGTGCCATAACGGTCGAATTGATCTGGAAGCGTCGTCGGTAGCTTAGTGATAAAGGAATCGGTCTTACGATCGAGTGGTCTCGGGTTCGGATTCATTACACTATCCGAACGAAGTGAACCCACTCCTAACACAAGCAATTTAGTTTAGCTGCATATTTGTAATTTTGGTTAATAATACAATTAAAAAACTTGATGAAAAAAGTGTACGTACCACGGTCAACAGCCAGTCTAAAATAAAATAGGTACACGCAATATCATTGACCCCAGGTCGCGATCCATAAAACAAAAACCCTCTATAAAGTAGAGGTTAAATTCATTTTTTTTAATAATCGTAAATATTTATTCAATTTAGAGGTCATAAGTACGTTTATCGTAACCTAATGAAGTATTTAATGATAATAACAAATGTCTGTTTGAACAAAACACGATCGTAAGGAAACTGGGTCAGATCAATATTAGTTACACGTCTTTTTCCTTTGTGCAAATGGTTCTGCTTTGCAAATTGATAACTATGCCTTTGAGAATTACGAAATAATTCGACGAAAATGCTTTGAGTATAATGAATAATGATATTCCGAGCTATCTAGATATCAGACTGAGCAATTTTTTTGACATAGCATCGACTTTTCAAGCGCAGCCGTCACCTGGACTCCCAACTCCTAAAGGAAAGCCTTGTCCATTATTTACGCAGCAGTTTAGATTCACATGGGCCCATAAGCTTCAGTACTCAGTTGGGCTCTATACCATTCTACACCGCCCTACACCGAATTTTGTTACAAAGCAACGATTATAAAGTTCAAGATTAACTGTTCCTATATACGAGTATAAATTGGTACGTCCCGATTCGCAAGATAAAATTTGGCATTAAAATTCAAGGCTACACTAGCCTGCAACTATAAAGACTGTGTTTACAAAGTGTATCGGCAGATAACATGCTGGAACTAACAACCTAGATATTAAGAGATGATAACATCAAGTACTAAGTTAAATTTATACGAACATCTATGGCAGTCGTTATGGGTAGTTTTTTTTTTTTTTTTTTTTTTAATGAGGTGTGTGCCTAGTGGGCCTACCAGTCCACCCGCAGTGGGGTGGCCCGCGAAGCTGGACCTATTCTTGTTTCTCCCTTGCAAAACAAAGGCTTAAGTTTCTACTCTATTGTGTTGTTTTAATAAATTTACACAGTCCCCCTTATGGGGTTTCACTTTTTATTAACTAATAACATTCATTGAGTACAGTTTTCTTTGACACATTGTGGAATACATTGTTAAAATAAGCATAATTATTGTATACAGTTTAAAAGAATCTTATAGCTATTACATTTAATATCGGATAATTAAAATTCTATACAGTGGTTAAAAAGAAAGAAAAATATTTACAATTAAAATTCTTGATAAAAAGGTGTATAATTAGTTAATGTCTAAGATAAAATAAAAGGTAGAATTATAATTAAGTTAAAAATAAAAATATAGTAAAATTGATGTTAATTACATAGAAAATTATAATTGAAATTAAAATAAAATAAAAACACAAATAAAATCCACAGTAATAAGTTCCACACTATCTCAGAATAAATAAATAAACAATTGAAAAACGTTTGTACTCGGTTTGGAGTACTGCACCTTTCCTGAAACGACGTCGTTTTCGGTGACGTGCTGGAATCGCCGTATGCTGGCAGCGCAGCGCGCTTATCATACGGCGTCCAACACGTCACCCGTCCCTGTTTCTCTGCATGCATGTTTTTACAATTTGGGTGCAGTACTCCAAAAATAGTTCCCTCATCTTATCATCTTTGAAAATTTCTACTAACACCTCCCTTTTTAGTTCTCTTCCCATTCCCATCTCTAAGTTATACCTATGCACCCCGTTCGCAGGGCAGTCAAATAGGAGGTGCGAGACCGTTTCGTCCTCAGTCGGACTACAGATGCACGATGGGCTCGCCCTGCACTTGAATCTGTACAAGTACGAGGCGAACGCACCGTGCCCCGTGAGGACCTGCGTGGTCTCATACGTGAGCTGCCTTTTCAGGGCAAACTTGTACGCGGTGAACACATCAGGGAAGAACAACTTAGTGCCGCTGGCTACCGTCCCCGACTGATAGCGCCGGTTCCACTCGTCAAGCGCCCCGGTTATGGGTGGTTGGAGGCCTAAAAAATCCAACAATTGCAGGTTAGGTTACCTGTAAAGTGAATGTAACTTTTTTATTAAATGGATTGAGGAGGTCAAAGCGCAGTCACTTCACGGGAAAATCGAAGGGCAGCCAAACCCGCAGTTGGTTGGCTGGAAAAAGCGGGCCCCAGACTACTATGTTCACAGCTTCGGATGCGACCTGGATTAACGCTAGGATGAAGAAGAACATCGAGTACTAAATTAAATTCTACCATTATTCCGCCAATATTATAGAATTGAAATTATAAAAATGATGCAAAACAATAAGAGGAGGGTACGATCAGGGACATCGAAATAATAGCAGAATCAGCAGGGCTAACATGCGCGCCACGAGATAGCTATCTCGAGGCATTTTGCCGTTTTATGTTGATATGTCGACTGTTGGTAGCATGAAGGGCTAACATGCGCGCCACGAGATAGCTATCTCGAGGCATTTTGCCGTTTTATGTCGATATCGACTGTTGGTAACTTGGCAAATTTCATGGCGATCTGTCAGATGTCGACATAACTCGACTTCGAGAAATCATCTCTACTTAGTGTCTGCAAATTGTAACATACGTGCCCTTATTTACTCGAATTTTGACATTTAAAATGTTTTGTCTCTCGTCCTTCATTTGGTCGACGAGAAGTTGTCTCGAGTAAACTTTTCTTGTGCTCGGTTCATTTTGGATCAAAATTTAGTACCTTTGTGCGACTGCAAGCAATTTTCGACCTTAATGACATTTCCTTTGTTACGTGTCTTTTCGCGTTAATTGATGACGCTGATCACGAATATAAGAAAAAAAATTCGATAGCATGTCATGTCAATAAGGTCGAAAATTGTTTGCACTATTTTTTCTCTTTTTTAAATTAAAATGTTTTGTCTACCGTCTTTCATTTGGTCGACGAGAAGTTATCTCGTGTAAACATTTTTGTGCTCGGTTCATTTTGGACTAAAACATCGACTGCAAGCCATTTTCGACCTTAATGACATTTCCTTTGTTACGTGTCTTTTCGCATTAATTGATGACGCTGATCACGAATATAGCATGTCATGTCAATAAGGTCGAAAATTGTTTGCACTATTTTTTCTCTTTTTTTCATACCTAGCATCCCTAACTAGTCTGTGCTTTCGAGCAAATGGCCGTATCGGGCCGATTTTATCGGATAAATGTTTAAAAAATGTGTATGCCATAGACAACAATTGAAAAAGTTTGACGCGACAAAATATGTCGGTGTTACTTCGCTCGAGAAGACTCGAGATGATATCTCATCTCGATTCGAGATATTTGACGACGCGCGCATGTTAGCCCTGCAGGTTCTGATATTATTTTTTTCATGGCAAAACCACTGCTGTACCGCAGACACTGTAACCAATGCCATTTAACTTTTGACTTTACGACTATACTGTTAAAGTATAACATTAAATAACAATCTTGTAAAGTAAATGAAAAATGTTATAAACTCTTTCTCTATTCACTTCGGACAAATCTCAGTTATAAAATCGAAAATTTAATTGAATGAAATTTTGAAGCATTTACTATGCTAACTTTTCAAATCGATTAAGATCCAAATTCAAATTCTCCTATACTACCGTCTTAGGGCGACGGTGGGAGGCATCTACCGACATTCATACGAAGCCCTAAGACGGTAGTATAGGAGAATTTGGATAGCTTCAGGTGTGGCCCGGTGGCTCAGTGGTCAGAGCATTCCCCCTGTAAGGGAAAGATCGTGGGTTCGAGTCCCCCCTGGGCATTCACTTTTTCCTATCTTAATTGATTCGAGAATTTAATGTTATTTCATGTAAGGTCAATGGTATGACAGTGGTTTTGTTATCTCATAAAATTAGCACAAACGGGGGCCAGTAGGTACAGTCAATATGATCTTAATGCCTTTGTTTCCCCGTTCCTGTTGACCGATTGTTCTGATATTTGGTACACACTTTTAGTTCAAACAATAATACAATTTAAATAAATAAAACAGTTTGATTTGCTATTAATACCTTAGTTGTAAAATGATTTTGAGACTTTGTAGTCAAGATCATTCTGACTCTGACTGTACAATCAGTACTTTCCTAATAGAATCCTATGCTAAAAGCACGAAAAACATTCGAATTCGTAAAGCCACAGATCGACGGGCGAGTAAAGACCGCGGTTTTATGGCTCGTCGGTAAAGCTCGCCGGTGTATCATTGCAAAACCGCGGTTTTAAATACCTCGCCATGCAAAACCGCGTGTCGATCATTTGTATATGTGACAAAGCTTGCCTTTTTTCAATCCAATTTCTAATCCACACTTTAGGGCGTTTTCTTTTTTTTTTCTTAATTTCGTAATATCCTATGGCGAGATAACACAAGGCTTCAGACTCGGCACAAGCCGTGTTTGCGTCTGTTTTGCTCGCTAGTCGATCAGCACCAACGAGCCGCGAGCCAGGCTCGTCGGTATTTAAAACCGCGGTCTTTACTCGCCCGTCGATCAGTGGCTTAACGTGAACTTATCGAGAGTACGGAGCATTGCAATTGGTTCACAGTAAGCAGGCGACCAATTGCAATGCTTCGTTCTCACGATATATTTACGTTACGAATTCTATTTTTTTTCGTGCTCGGGGTACTGATCTCATTGTGCAATCCATAGGAACCTAAGTTCCAGGGATAAATAGTAAGTCTTCGTTATTCCAAACTACCTATGACCTATCCCAGACCCAGTTCAACCAGAAAAAGAATAAACCCTATGCGTTAAGTCGTTCAAACATCTTCACAAACTTTCACATTTGGAAACGACTAAATAATACATATTATATTTTAAATATATTACCGCGCTTATATCCCAATTTACATTTAATATATCATCGAAATTTAGGAGATATTCAAATGAAGTGGGCAATGACATACATAAACAAATGAAGGTGATCTCGGCGATGAGAAAATATAAACAAAATATTATTTGTACAGTATTTTAGCACGCTTTTAATAATTTCACCTGTAAATCAACATCGTCTTTACATTATTCGCCAATGCGTCCGAGACTCTCAACTCGAAGGTTCGCTTCGCTTTCTCCTTCTCCGATTTTTAAATCAAATCAAATCATTTTTGATTTGATTGCCGTTTGACCAAAGCTCTGTAAGGAAAGCCTCCAGCAGTGCCTTTGCTGTCAACCAGCTTGGAACAAGCCAAGAACCACGATAACCTTTAGGCCAAGGGCTGGGCTTAATTTAAAGGATTATGTGGTCCCCCCCCCCCACACCCTACTAACTACGTCAGTATATATATAGGGTGAATCGCCCTACACTTCATGAAATTCCTATTCACTATGTAAAAATATTTGAAAACTTGTACTGGGCGTAACTATACAGTTTCTTTAATAGATGTATACGTGGGCATCATTGGTATGAAAAGAAAACAGTTCCTCTGTCTACCCTTTCAAACATAAACAGACGTAAAAGAAAATCTAGTTTATCAAATGTATTTTTAACTTCTGGAATTCAGCAAAACGCTGCAAATCGCGATATGTTTACGACATCTGACTAATCTCATGTGAAGTTTCCCTACCAAGCTGTCCGTTCTGATATCTGCAATGGTCTTACAAACTCCCCAGTGTTGCCATTATCACGGGTAAAAGCTGGCATGCGTCCATTTGGCGCCACGAGCGAGTGATTTTCCGCTTACCCAAATTGGATGAGTGGGTGATTTATTGGCCAAACATACGCACATTGCGCCCCAATGGCCCATTACATGCAATATCTCTGATGTACTGCCGACGATCTTCATTCTCATAATACTTTAAGCCTTTTCCCAACTGAATACCAACGTGAAGCGACTGCCATATAACCTCAACAACCGAATAGTGATATTGAAATTCTGTACAAAGGATATAAGTTTACTATACCTTATTATATAAAGTTGTATGAAAGAAAGCGCTCTGGATGAGGTGCGTTTACTGGCCCCCGATTCTACTAATTCTATGACATAACAACACCACTGTCATACAGCTGACATTGTATAAAATGTCATTACATTTTAGACTTAAGCCGGGAATTCTTAAGGTCCAAAATTAAAAAATAAAGAGTTTATAACATTTTTCATTCACTCCGAGACAAGATGGTCATTTAATATTAGACTTTAACAATATGTTGGTAAAGTCTAAAGTTAAATACCATTTGCTACAGTGTCTGTGGTACGGAAGTGGTTTTGCCATGGAAAAAATAACAGCAGAATCAGGGCCCGGTAAACAAGCAGTGGGTTAAGTGAACTAGGTGCGGTTGCCATTTAAATGGGTAACTTTTAATATATTCCGTGAAACGACTGCCATCTGACCTCCACAAACGACTGTTGTTCTTTATAAACCACTTAGGCGGCAGACAAGCTCACGGCCCACCTGATGGAAAGTGCAACACCAGGGGCGCAACACTCGTGCTGCCGTCCCTGAAGAAACCTTCTAATGTCCTTCTTGAAGAACCCCATAATGTACTCGCTTGAGAAAACCACAGCCGGGAGTTCATTCCACAGCTTAAGCGTGCGTGGGATGAAATTCCTTTCATACCGCATGGTGCGCACCATTTTCGGTCGCAATGTGTAAGGATGAATTCCCTGTCTTTGGCGAGTGGTGCGATGATAGAATGTAGCGGTGGGCATAATTTCAAACAATTCATCTGAGCACAAACCATTGTATAGGCGGTAGAACACACACTACGAGGCAAAGTCTGATGTCTGGTGATATCGAAGTTCTGTTGTTAGGCTAGTTGTCGGACTTTTTAGGGCTCCAACTACCCGTAACGACTGCCACAGATGTTCGTATACGTCATACAACCACTACAAAACTAAAATTATAAAATGCAGACGTGAATTTGCTTATTCGTTACTCAATTGCGCAAAAATAGCTGAATGGATTCGGCTGAATCGATCAACAAAGTTATTACTAACCTCGATTGTTGACATTACAAATTGCGAATTCCTAACAAGATTGCAAAATCCCAACGAAAAATAAACATTATAATGTACAACGCAAATCGCACACAGCTTAAAATTGCACGACTTTGTATTTCAGTGCACGACACTCATTTTATATTAATATACCTATTCATAATCATATTATAAATCAGTTTGACGACCTTTATGTTCTAGCTGTAGAGGGTTCGACATAACATCAGAGGTCGCAGGTTCGATTCCCTCTCAGTGTAAATATTTATACCTATGCATGTATGTGTTATCTATTTGCAATGATCTAGGTATTTCTATGTTTAATAATACATTTTTCAAGTTTGTAGGCCCGAGGTCCGTTCTCTTACTCTTCCTTTGCCCCAAAGACCTTGGAAGACCCACATAAAACATAAACAACTTTGGCAAAAACAACAAACCACATAAAATATGCAAAGTCCTACAAACACCTTGAGGTAGGTCATCAAAATTATTATAAGCATTTTGCGTAAAATTTTCAACACATTTTAGAACATACTCGTAAACTAATCAGCATAAACATAGACATACACAAATAGCCATACAAGTGGTAACAATGCAATATTAGCTTTTGTAAACAAAGCAAGACATAAAACGATACCTAAGACACGTTCATTCACGTTTAGAGACCACGTGTCGACCCAATTATGTTGATGTAACCCACGATTCATGTAAACAGCAGTTTTAAGTTTCACTAGTTCACTGTTATGCATTCTTCAAGCTACTGCGCTTCAAGTTATATGATATTGTAGGGCATAAACAGGAAAGGGTCCCAGATGAATTCCTTGCGGTACACCTATGGAGTACCGTTATGGTTTTATACCACGGCGTGCTATGATCGTGGTGTTATTGATTTCTAAGAACAAACTGTATGTCTATAATATTATTTAATTGTAAAATAGTTACGAGATATTGAATAGGAAATACTAGGGTTGTTACTTTAAAAATTAACGAGTCAGAAATCTATCTATTTTTGAATTCTTGTTTAGTCTGTTCAATCGCGTACGTATTTAAATACTACAGGTTTAAAGGCGGCTTTTTCATTAGAAAGGTCTTAGTCAGAACTACCGTATGTTTGATTCTAATTGACAAAAAAAAATTACATCGTGAGATTGATATTAAGTCTCCTGTATACTACCAAGATTTTAAGTATTTTTTCTAAATCTTATTAAAATGGTAACAGTTACAATTAATCAATTACCCCACCGCAGTCCACTAGTGGACATAGGCCTCCCAGTTACATATCTCGTTTTAATTGGTTACCTATATAAAGACAGCAGAGGACACGACGGTATTGCCGTACAGTTGAGCAGTCCGACTGGGGAAGTACCTCCACCCTGCAGAATACCGCGGCCGTAATAACCTCGTGTTGTGTTCCCGGCGGTGAGTAGAGTAGCCAGAGCTCACTGGAGAGTTTTTGTACTGTCAGTAGGAAGACCAAGGGCTATTCCTGCCTTGTCTTCTACACTGACGGCATAGAAACTCTCTGTGTTTACAGGGTCGGCAGCACGAGTGTGACCCCCTGGTGTTGCATACGTCCATAGGCCACGGTAACCACTTTCCATCAGGTGGGCCGTGTTCTTTTCTGCCACCTCAGTTGCATAAAATAAAAAAAGATACAGCTACCACCAGAAGATATATCCATCTTGAATGAGGAATGATGCATGCTATGCTAGCTGTATTATTAACTTTTTAGAACAAACTAGTTGTTATAATATGTTAGGTATCGTTGTACTTAGCAGATATGAGAACAATGTCTTTGGGAATGAATCACGTCGCGAAGACTGTGGAAAATTTTCTGCAACTAGGTCAGTACGGAGTATAATAGTTGCAGTTAATAACAAAATTATCAGACGTTCGAGGAAAATATGAGAGGAAACTTTGCGATGGTTAGATCTCCTGTTTACTATTGAGAAATTGAAAAATAACCCTAAATATTCACTCCTTTCTCCTTCCGAGATAAGCAGCGGCAACTTAACATTTATGTACCCAATCTCTGTGTTCCAACTGTACAAATTTTGGTAATCTGCTACAGAGGTAACGGCTCACCAGCTGCGTCAGTCTTTAATCCTTACACGGTTACTCTTTTGTGATTATTCTTTAAAGCAACTTCATGGGCTTCAAGATCTTCTGACCTGCCATTTTATTCAACACATCATCAATTTGATCAGTGAATGTTTTGTGAGCCCTGACCTGCCTGCCCACCTACATTATGCCTTACATACTTGTTGTCACTCAGTGCTCATTCGCTCTAGGTCCCCAATCCCCTTAAGCTTACCCTAGTTTCCTGCCCCACGCTACTATTTGCTGAAAACCGTCAAAACCATTTCAGTAACTTATTTGTTTATACCCTGAGAAGAATTCTAAAACGCCATTGTTAAAATCTTTCAACGTAAATGAATTACAATTCATTCAATCTACGATTCATATAACTGCGGAATTCCCGTAAACGTACAAAGAGTCTTGTATTACTATAACCTAATAAGTATACAAAAACATGTTTACACAGTATCCCGTTGTCCCTTAAGCGATAGCAGTAAACATGCTCGTAAATCTAAGGAACACGTTTCAGCGCACGCGCTCACCCAACGATACTTGGTGCGTCGGCGTTGCAAATTTTCATGACTACCTACAGTTTATATTGCTTCGTGAAACGTGATCATATGACGGTTTTATTGACGTTTTATCGATGTTTACTTTTTACCTAGTTAATACGCGTCTATTGAATAAGTTATTCCCTATTTGTATGTTAAGAATGTTAGTCAAGATATTTATAATTGTTGGGCAGATCAATGTCCAAATGTTGGTATCTACTGTATCTAGTGATTAAGGAATCCCAGGTTCGAATCCTGGTTATTACACTACCGACGTGCACCCACTCCTAACACAAGTATGTAATTTAGCTTAGCTGGAAGAATTAGTGGGAATGCTAGAAATTTCGATTATTAAAGTAATTAAAATGACCAAAACCTTTTTGAATTAAATTTTCAAGCATTTTTCATGCTGAATATTCAAATCACTTCAAATAAAAATATTGAATCGGTCTAGGCCCCGCCTAAGAAATTTCTGCTAATAAGGAGAAATTGGGATTTATGTAGGGTGAGGTCTGGTAGCTAAGTGGTTAAACCATAGCTCCGGTAGGGCATAGATCGCGGGTTCAAACCCCGCCTAGACCGATTCAATTTTTGCTATTTGAATCGATAGGACCAAAACAGTTTGATAGCAGGTAGATTTTGCAAACCGTAAAAAAACCTGAAAAAGCATCTGATGAGTCTGTCAATCTGAAGGCCACCATCAAAACATTGTTTTTATCTGTAATGGTCGCCCTCTTTCCTGAGACTTTGCCTTCATCAGGGGAGGGCGAAGTCATATATTGATGTGTCTAATCTTCTTCTTCGTCTCCTCCACGAAGTTATGTATTGTAGCTAACTGACCTACATTTTGACGTCTTTTTTATACAACTGAGGCGGCAGGCAAGCACACGGCCCACCTGATGGTATGTGGTTACCGTGGCCTATGGACGTGTGCAACACCAGGGGAGTCACACTCGTACTGCCGATCCTGTAAACATAGAGAGTTTCTGTGCCGTCAGTGTAGAAGACAAAGCAGTAATAGCCTTTGGTCTTCCCACTGACAGCACAAAACCTCTCCAGTGAGGTCTGGCTACCCTACTCTACGCCACCGTGAACACAACACGAGGTTATTATGTGGGGCGGAGGTACTTCCCCAGTCGGACTGCTTAATTGGACGGAAATACCGTCGTGTCCTACCTCATACACTGGCGGTTATTGTAGCCATAAACGTATGTCAATCCCATACATTGATCAATCTATTCTAGTCTATTCTACAAAAGTACTTATTGTCACTAGTCTAGAGGGGCTGGTTTGTCTCAGGATTTCTTGGTTCTGTTCCTTAATTACATTGTTTCCAATATTTAAAAATAAACATATACCGTTGTTTTTCACCACACTCCAATTGAAAATATAACTTTTCCCTGCCTGAGGTCGACGTTGATGTATCAAGAGAGTTAAAATTGTTTTGCAAACCTTGAGTAGGTACAGTGTTACTAACTAATAAGTTCCTATTTCGGAATGTATATGTCGACCGTTAGTGGTAAGAATTTTATGTTTAACTGTGTCAAGGTCCGATAACTACAGACACAGATGCTTGTAATAAGAAATAAAGTGATTCATAGTTCGTACTAATATTATAAATGCGAAAGTAACTCTGTCTGGTATGCTTTGACGCCTAAACCACTGAACAGAACTTGTTGAAATTTGGTAAAGGAATATAATAGAGCTTGTGAGAAAAAGGGGTTCAAATACTGCGTCTGAGCCTCGTTGTTCAATCAGCTTCCTTGATATACGTGGACGAACTGTCATTTACGTGTCAATTTCATACATTCATCATATTCTACAATACAGCCAACGAATTGCCACTTTTCTATGGGGCTGGTGAAGCTGGCTTCACCTCAAAGGTACTAATGGAGCTTCATACACCCAAAACCCTCATTTTTCCAAACATTACATAGGTAATACATCCTACTAATATTATAAACGCCAAAGTTTGTAAGTATGACTAAGCGCGTCGGGGACCGCGTGGTCCCCCCTCCCGAGGAGGGCCAGACCGAGAGGAATGGCCCTGGGTCAGCCGGGGTGCGAGGGATATGTCACAAGACAACCACACCTTCGGCCTAGCACATCGACCCACAGACGGCGTGCGGTTTAGTCGGTTCGAGTCCGACATAACCTCCCCCTTCGGCTCCGAAGGGGGAGGTTATATCGGATCGGAAGGGATTACCTGCACGTAAAAAAAAATATATGGATAGATGTTTGTTACTCATTCATGTAAAAACTACTTAATGGATTTTAATAAAACCTAACAATAATATAGCTTAGACATCAGAATAACACATAGGTTACAGTTTATTATCGTTATAAATTGTAACTTTTAATAAACCTATTTATTATATTTAGCGATAACGGGATCCACGCGGGCGGAGCCCCGGGCAAAAGTTAGTATTTAATATTATTAAGGCTCGTTTCCAGAAAACTTCAATCTAGGTCGCCCTCGTCTGAATATTGTCGCTTGTACTCAAGTTCCAAGAAATGGAAAGTTTGTTATCATTATCGCTGACACTTTGCTCCCTATTACAAAACGCTGAATTGGTAACAAAAATTTTATGCCTGCATCATATTTTTTTTTTTGCGGTTTCGTAGTCCATTCAAACAAATTTTTATTAAGTACTTACCAAAATTAGAAAATAAACTAGTTTTAGTATTCGTTTAAAAAATTCGTCTAAGTTTGGAACATAAATTAATTTTGCGTTATTTCTAATTACATCTGAGGCCTTCACCTCAGAGCCCAAGCCCATGGTCAGTCTACCACTTCTTTTAGTCTGGTTTATACTACTTTTACAGAGGCGACTGTTGTCTAGCCTCCTAACCCTGAGAGAAAACCTGCGCCACTGCCTCACACATCAATTAGCAGGTGTGGTCGGCATGGCCCCAAAAACCTAAGTGGGGCCTCAAACACCCTAGCTCTACGGTTCATCAACTCCACTTCATCACTTTTTTCCTTCCTTATAAGCGACAGCAATCGTACAAACGAAAACCGCTCTAAGAGATATCAAACTAACTACAAAACACAGTAATTTTCCAATGAACCATCAAAACCGCTAGCAGCCTTTGAAAATCAAACAAGCAACCTCCCTCATACGGCATTGTGTTAATTATACATAACCAAATATAAGCACGCAGAGGTGGTGACGTCATGTTTGAAGAAAAGACGTTAATTGATTAGACGTGCGTGGGTGATAAGGCCTCTTTGTATTTCGAGATTGATGCAGGCAACGATCTCTATGCATTTTCTTGGAATCTGAAACTAGCTATTGGAAGTGGTTCTAACAGCGTGGATATTAGTTATCGCAACCAAACAAAGCCTATGTCTTTACCCAAGGTCTAGTCATTCTCTGTTCAATCAGGTTCAGTGGCTTAGTGTAACAGATATATTTACGATACAAGTTTCTCTTCGAGAACACGGGATTTCGGAGGGAATTTCCCGTTTTACTCAATGAAATTCATTGAATGAAACGAGATAACGCTAACACTGTTATAGTTAATTGATGGAGGATTGGGAAATATCATTGGTAAACTCCGCTTTTAGTGATAAATATAATGAATGAATGAATGCGCTCATTTAGTCATTTCAAAATGCCCGCCTGAGGACCCCTTGCGGTCAAGAGGACGCTTTGTCATGGGCTGCAATGTAGACGTGTCTACATTTGTGATGCTTTAAAATAATCTATGTAGATTTGTTAGCGGTTATGAAATTGGGCTTACGATGGAGAAGTACTTTTAACATTCGCTGTTAGAAGTTCATAGCTTAACTTAGGTTAGGAGAAATATCTGTAACTAGCTGTTACCAGCGGCTCCGTTACCGTATAAAGGACATAGGCTATGTTATCGCTACCAAACATAGCGTATATTCTTTCTCAAGGTCTAATCTACCCCTATACGAAATATCATCAAAATCGGTTCAGTGGTTTAGGTGTGAAAATGTAACATACAGACAGACAAAGTTACTTTTGCATTATAATATTAGTATGGCTATGGATTTCGCCTACTAATATTTTCAAAAGACTGAATAAAGATCTAGATAGATCTTACATATTTACGTAAACCTGATGACTTGAACATAACTCTACCTACACTACACTTCATAGCCCTAAACGAGTCGTGCAATAATTTCGTGTATGCTTTCCTAGAACAGCGCCATTATAAAACGCTTACCGTTCTATTGAGACCAACATAGTGATTTACCTAAATACAGCACGTTGCCATTGCCTACATATTACAAGCAGTAGGTTTATACAGGGTGGAAGATTTTAACCTGACCTGGAAGGGAAGTATTCTAAATACTGGAGATATCGAATTTCACTCAAAGGAAACATTCCTTTATCTTTTTTTAAAGAAAGAAAACTGCATTCAAAGATTTTTGTAAACTCGCTTGCCATACCCGGTAAACAAACCGACTAAAATCCCAAAAAGTAACATCCTGTATTTTTATGGCATCAATCGATAGTGTCAATACACGTAAAGCCGTCGGACCCTATCGATGGATGACATAAAAATACGAATTGTTTTTTTTTTTCAGATTTTAGTCGGTTCGGTTACCGGGTGTGGCAAGCGAATTTTCGAAAAATTTTGATGCCATTTTATTTCTTTTAAAAATTAAAGGAATGTTTCCTTTGAGTGAAATTCACTATCTCCAGTATTTAGAGTCCTTCCCCTCCAGGTAAAAATCTTCCACGCTTTTTTTTTTTTTTTTACGTTCGGGAAATCCCCACGGATACCCACCCCTCCGGAGCCGGAGGGGTAGGTTATGTCGGACTCGAACCGACTAAACCGCACGCCGTCTCTGGGTCGTAGTGCTAGGCCGAAGGTGAGGTTGTCATGCGACATATCCCTCGCACCACGGCTGACCCAGGGCCATCCCTCTCGGTCTGGCCCTCCTCGGGAAGGGGGGGACCACGCGGTCCCCGACTCAACCCCGGTGTGGGGAGGCGCGCATCGTCCTACGATGCGCGCCGCCGCCGTGGCCTGCTTCTGCTAGGGTGACGGGCGGCTCCACCCGTCACCCTCAGGCCCGCGCTCATGGGGGGCGGAGGTCAGTTTGCGCCCTCCGACGCCCGAGCCGCCTTCGGGCGCGTGCAGCGATGTCAGCGAGCCTTTCTCGCTCATCGCGCCGCGCCCGCTCTGCTGTCTCCTTCGCGAACATGACCTGCTCGCAGAAGGAGGCGCTGGCCGCCCACGCATTCGCGCAGCGGACCATCGCCGCGAGCAGGGTGGAGAGCATGAGCACTCTCATCCCCAGGGCCGCCACAAGCTCCCGCCTCGGCGTCTCAAACGCCGGGCACTCGGTGAGCGTGTGCAGCCCCGAGTCCACGCTCGCGTCGCAGTGATGGCACTCGGGCGTTGGCTCTATACCCATCAGATGCAGATACCGCCCGAAGCTACCGTGCCCGGTGATAATCTGCGTCTGACGGTACGAGAGGCTACCGTGTGGCCTCTCTAGCCACTCCCCCATGATGGGCCTTACCGCCGCAATGACGGCGTGCCCTGCGCGTGGTTGCCCAAGTCGTCGCTCCCACTCGGCCATCATGACCTGGTGGAGCCGGGATTTCTCGGCCCGAATATCCTCGGGCTCGGGATCGAATCCCCGCTCCCGCGCCTCCTTTCGGAACTTATATAGTGCCGAAAGGGCCCTCGCTTCCATTGTATAATACCTGGGACGAGCTTGACCAAGTTTCCTAAGCAACAGGTTTCTCCTTTATTAGGTTTTTCCTTCGCCAATGTTCTTTCGTCCAATCTCTCTATGTATTATGTATTAGTAAAATCTTATTAGTAAAATCATGTAATAGTAAAATATCTTTTTCCTATTTATTAATACTTTCCTTCGCCAATCTTCTTTCGTCCAATCTCTCTATGTATTATGTATTAGTAAAATCATATATTAGTAAAATCTCTTTCTCTTAGTCACTACTTATTCTACCATATCACAATGGTCTCCTATCACACTTTTTATCACTTGGTTAGGCGTTGTTACGTATTATTTTTCTATTTATTTATTTATCATACATACAATTTAGAACTATTGCGAATACTTTTGCTTCACTATGTTCATGAGATCCGCGACCCACAAGCATGTATGAAATATCATACATGCTATATCAATCATGAGCAACAATCGTGTATACCAGGATCGTAGCAACAGGAAAGCTGTTAATTCTGTCTACCCCAATGAGAATATTATGTATCCTACTAATATTATAAACGCGAAAGTCTGTATGTATAGATGGATGGATGTGTGTGACTCTTTCACGTAAAAACTAGCGAATGGATTTTAATGAAACTTTACAGTAATATAGCTTAAACATTAGAATAACACATAGGCTGCAATATTTTTTTTTTTATACCACTTAGGTGGCAGACACGCACTCGGCCCACCTGATGGAAAGTGGTTACCGTGGCCTATGGACGTGTGCAACACCAGGACCAACTATAACCGATATTATAGGGTGGTAGAAATTTGATGGCACAAATTTGTCACAAATTTCGACCGGGTGAGTACCACCGTGCACTTTTGCGAAAAATCCTCCATAGTAATCCAATCTCGGTTGGATTGCGTTCAGGGGTCAGCAAGTGCATAGCCGGGCAGGGGGGATTGAGGTCGCAGCACGAGTGGGACCGGTGGGTCTTGGCGTAGTCTAGTGGGGGGTGGCGCGGGGCGACGCGCCGAACAGGGAGACCTGTAGAAACGGTGGTGCCGCTGGCCGCCCGCGGCATAGTACAGGGGCCCAACCGGGACTAACCACCCTGGGAGGCTGCCCCACCAGGTCGCGCATAATCCCGATATGGCTCGTCGTGCCGGTTGGTGACCGGACGAGGGAGCCCGGCGACCATACTCGGGGGGGTACGGGGGCCCTTCCGTTCGGCGCGTCGGCTCTCGCCATACCTCACATTCATAGATAAAACCAATATCCCACGCTTTGTCACGCTGTGCTGCGACAACAATCGCCTCTTTTTTCACGCCTTCCCTCCTCTTCATTCTCATGGCAGCGCATAATAACAGATTGGTCTACACAGCGGCAAGAAACTCTCCCTCGAGCTCGCTATTTGAGGTGGAGTCCACGAACATCTGTGGGCTCCATACAAACCTCAACGCCGTCCACCAACACCTGGAGACGGCGAAACCAGCAATGCTGTTTCTTACGGAGACACAAATACGCCGCCCTGATGACACGACCTACTTACTCTACCCCGGCTATGTCCTTGAGGAGAATTTCCGCGCAAAAGCCGGGGTGTGCGTGTTTGTTAGGGCGGATGTTTGTTGTCGCCGTTTGCGCTGCCTAGAGGACCCATCCTTTTCCACCCTTTGGGTACACATAGACCATGGCTCTACGAGTCAGATCTATGTGTGCCTCTACCGCTCCCATACAGGAGATGCCGAGACAACTCGACTCTTTGAATACCTGAGTCAGGCGGCAGATGATGCGCAGGAGCGGTTTCCGAACGCTGAACTGGTGTTTTTGGGGGATTTTAACGCCCACCACGAGATCTGGTTGGGCTCCGCCAAAACAACCCACGCGGGAAGAGCCGCCCATGCATTTGCTCTGGCGCATGGCCTGACTCAATTGGTACACGAGGTCACTAGGATACCAAAAAGGTCGGACCATGAGCCCTCTCTGCTAGACCTTCTGCTGACGAGTCGCCCGGCCCAGTACAGTGTTTCGGTGAGCGCCGCTTTAGGTGAATCCGACCATTGTCTGGTCCGTTCCGAGGTGCCCATTTTAGCGCCCCCACGTCCCGTGCAGGGGAAGCGGCGTCTCTGGCACTACTCGTCAGCGGACTGGGATGGACTGCGTGATTATTTTGCGTCCATCCCGTGGGTTGAACGCTGCTTTGAAGGTAAGAACCCATCTGAGGCCGCAACTGCTGTCGCCGGTGAGATCAGTCTGGGTATGGAATATTATATACCCTACACTGATGTCGCCGGTGTCCGCAGGGCGCGCCCCTGGTTCGGGCGCGAGTGCGCGGAGGCTGTTAATCATAAACAGTCTGCGTACCGCGCTTGGATCAGGGCGCGCGCTACGTGCGATCCCAACGTGGGCCACTTCAAGGCGGCGTACAACAGAGCCACAAAGGCCTGCAAGAGGGCTTATGTCAGAGCGGATGCCCAGCGCATAGCGCGGCTTGGTCAGGAGCTAGTAGAGCATCCCACGGGCAGCCGTGGCTACTGGCGACTGGCCAAAGCCGTGCAAGCCAACTTCTGCCAGCCTTCGCTGCCCCCGCTGCGCAATCCCGATGGATCCCTGGCCCATGAGCCGCAAGAGAAAGCAAATTTGCTGGTTAATCTCTTTGCGGCCAACTCCCGAGTCGATGATTGTGGTATGGAGCCGCCGACACTGCCCGTCAGTGACCATGCAATGCCTGATATTCGTATCAGGCAACGCGATATCCGAGCAGTGTTGCAGTCACTCGATGTCCGGAAAGCCAGTGGTCCGGACGGTATTCCAGCGGTGGTTCTGCAAAAATGTGCAGCGGAGTTGTCTCCAATGCTTGCGCGGCTGTACCGGCTGTCCTACAGCTCTGGTACAGTGCCTTCGGCTTGGAAAGAGGCGAATGTACAGCCGATCCCCAAGAAGGGGGATCGCTCAGACCCAAACAACTATCGACCCATAGCCGTCACCTCAGTGCTGTGCAAGGTGTTCGAGCACATTATTAACAAACAGCTCATGCGTCACCTTGAAGATCACTCCCTAATTAATGACCGGCAATATGGCTTCAGGCCGAAACGGTCAGCGGGTGATCTTCTGGCGTATGTTAACCATATTTGGGGTGAGGCTATGGACAAGCACGGCGAGTCATTGGCAATTAGCCTTGACATCGCCAAAGCTTTCGATAGAGTTTGGCACAAGTCGCTTCTTTCCAAGTTACCAGCCTTTGGTCTGCCTCCTAGACTGTGCGACTGGGTTGCCGGCTTCTTGCGGGAGCGCCGTATTCGCGTCCTTTGTGATGGACGAGCCTCGGAGTTCTTGCAGGTAAATGCCGGCGTACCGCAGGGATCTGTCCTATCGCCAACTCTCTTTCTTCTGCATATCAATGACATGCTGTCGACCGGCAGCATTCATTGCTATGCGGATGATAGCACCCTACACGGGAGTTATCATGGACGTCCTGCGGATAAGCAGACGCATATTGCGGAAAAAAGGCAGCTTCTTGTCACTGAGCTTGACCGGATCCTGAATCACATTTCCCAATGGGGCTCTGAGAACTTGGTCGAGTTCAATGCCAAGAAGACGCAGGCATGTGCGTTCACAGCAAAGGTATCTTCTTTCCTTCCCCTTCCCACTCTTCAGAGCACGCCACTGCCACTGCAGGACAACCTCAATATCCTCGGTATGGATGTTCGCTGCAAACTGAACAACAAAAACTACATCGAGAGTATCATCAAAGCAGCCTCGCGTAAACTCGGAGTCCTGAACAGAGTGAGACGGTTTTTCACGCCGGAGCAACGGTGTCTTCTTTACAAGACACAAATTCGTTCCTGCGTGGAGTACTGCTCACATCTCTGGGATGGATCCGCAAAGTACTTATTAGATGCTCTCGACAGGTTGCAGCGACGTGCGGTCCGCATTATCGGAAATCCTGAGGTCACGAGTACCCTCGAGTCTCTGCAGATGCGTAGAGATGTTGCTTCCTTGGCAGTTTTTTACCGTCTCTACCATGGTGAATGTTCTGAAGAGCTATTCCAATTAGTCCCACCCTCCCCCTTCCTATACAGGACGACACGTGCAGGACTTAGATGTCACCCCTATACGGTGCAGAACATTCCTTCAAGAACCAAGCGGTTCGGTGACTCTTTCCTTTGTCGCACCATTAAGACCTGGAATTCCTTGCCAGCTCACGTGTTTCCCTCTTCCTACAGTCCCGGGTCCTTTAAGCGGGGCGTGAAAAAGCATCTGATGAGGCCGTCAAGCTGAGTGCCACCATTATTAACATGGCACGTGCATATAATGGTGGCCCTCTTTCTTGAGACTTTGCCTTCAGCTTACCATCAGGCGAGGTAAAGTCAAAGTGACGTGTCCTGTTTATAAAAATAAAAAAAATAAAAAAAAAAAACCGACATAAACGCGGGCGGTGCCGCGGGCAAAAGCTGGTATGGGTTATAGGCATGATACTGGGTTTTAAAGTATACAACGGGTGAAGCCAAGGCGGGTCGGCTTGTATAGAATATAATTGTCATGCGTCTACGGTCACGAGCAATAATTACAAGCCACTGAACAATATAATTCTCAAACAACGATTGACAACGGCGCTTGATGTGTGCGCGCTGACACGATTCACAGTAGGTACAATATGTCAAGTAATTTGCAAGAAGTTAGAGATTTACATATATGACGTACATTATGATAATCTGTGAGTTTATCGGTGTGCACATTCTCAAGGTGAAGCATCCATAAACCACGTTGGCATGGTAACGCTAGGGGCGTTTTTATCTGCCACTTCGAGAAAGTAGAGCAAGGGCCTAGACAGAAGCGGCGGAGACTATGGGCAGACTGGGCGACCGCCCACGGCCTTGCGGTGCTAAGGGCCTCGTATTATAGCCAAAATCGCAAAAGGCTTCGCGAAATGTACCTTGCCTACATTTAGGTCTTGCGCCGCCACTGGGCCTAGATAAAGTGACATTCCATTGGTTATAATGTCAGTAAAGAGGTCTAAAATGTATGGGAGTGTCATTATTTGTCGAGATGTCACGTGATCCATAATGTTAAGGCTCCAAGTTCACGGTAAACATAGCTCGGCCATGCTCTGCAATGTTCAACTATACGCTATGGGTATGTTTGTCACGTTGTTTTAGCTATATTTATTTTAATTTTTGATAGATCTTATGCGTTATTTATGTTTTTAATCTCATTTCTCAAAAATCTATCTGCCTTAAACTGAAAAGCTCCTGTAGCAATGACAATGAGCCCAATGCGGAGCTAATGCCGTTGGTCTAAGCCCCCGTTATAGTGATTTAAAATTTATCACTACATATATATTTTTGATAGATTTTAAATTCCAACTTATAAGGTATTTACCAAGAACGACCTTTGATTCTTAATTTAAAAAAGAATTACTTATTTCAAAAATATGATACCTACTCATTCACCGTACTGGTAAATGGCGTGATTTATGGCAGATCCCTAATCGTTACGTTGCGATAATAAGCACTTATCAAAGTGATTTTTTATTCTTTTTTTTATCTGTTTGTATATCAATATACGTATTATAGGAATAACAAAGCTATCTATAAGAGATATCAAGTACGTAAAATCGACAGTGCGACTTATGTTTCTAGATGAATTACCATTATCACAGCATGAGCACGCGATTGGATCATACAACAATACCATACTATTTTTAGAAGCTAGATAATCCTTTCTGTAAAATTTATCTGAAAAACCAGTTTTAACAAGTGCTTGATAATATCTAAGTTTTGCTACCAGTACTGATAATATTTGCTATCAGGCATTTCGCATAATCTACAAAATATTCCATCCGTCACTGAACATACAGCTTATGACAAAGTGCTTGCTTGACGACAAAAGGTCTTATTACATAGGACCGATAATCATAGTTTGCGAAATGTGGAAAAAATGTATTGATGCTCCTTTGCGTTCCTCTTCGGGAATTTGCGATAAACGCAAATCTAAAATTTAATGGAGGTATTTTTATTCTTTCACAATCTACAGCATGTCTTGGAATTGCAGTGCCTAGTCATTACTGTCCAAAATATGAGTGATATGAAACTGGCTGCTGGTATGTGTAACTGATTGGTTTTGCTAATAGGCGCTAACTGACCATGAAACATTTTGTTTAATACATTATGCATTTATTTGGCAAAATGTACAAGGTTTCTCAATTTGTTTGGTAACGTCATTATTGAATAAATAATATAAAGCTAATTCAATACTAATAAAACTTTAGTAAAAGGCTCAAAACCATTGAAGAATAAGTCTGAGAAATTGGCACCGCACGCTACGACAGGACGGCACGCTACGACAGCACTATCTTCTACGATAAATCGTTACGATCACACTGTACCGTTCAAACTGCACCGATACAAAAACAACCTTAAACTCCGGTTACGCTTATGGTGAAATGTAAAACAGTCGACACTTTCTTCGTGTTAACTGGTGTAAATAGTCGGTAGGTAAGTAAGTATATCAATATCTTAAGAAAAAGATATCAATCTTTCTCTTTCAATCTAGTCACAGTTATCACTGATTTTATATCAATAAAAAAATCTGATTTGGTTGCAAAAAATTCAATATCAAATGATTAATGATTTATACCTATCTATTAGAACACTGGCATCTCCCCGTGATTTCTCCTGTCTCGTATATATCTAACTAATGTTATTCTTTCATTTTGGCAAAGTACAGTCATGAAAATGACTGTTGAGTAACAGACCTCAAAAATCAAAAAAGACTACGAATTGATAATCATGTATGAGACCAATTGTTAATAATTATTATTTCATTACATGCGAGCCCTACTAGAGACCTAGAAGGCCTTCCTTCACTGAGGGACAACTTTATACCCTATGACCTCAACGGCAGACCGCCGTGAACTATTTCCAACCAACACGCCGGGGACCAACGACGTGCGGGGGCCACGAATCGCATGAATGCGCTACTATACCTCAATAGCTATCCCTTACAGCATATTGGGTTCACAAATGGGGGTGGGCTTAGATCAATTTGAGGGTGGAAAAATCATATGAACAGAAACAGCTACAGGCAGCTTCTGATCGAATGAATGCAATGAATACGCAAACATAACGGATTTACACTCAGAATTAACTCATGGTTACTTTTCAGTCTAAAATTGAATTCCCCTCTTAGGATTAACGCCTTTTTCTCCTTTTGCTTCTTCTTGTATGGCTTTTGTGCGAAAGACTGCCGTCTGAACTCCCAAGTCTAAGAGGAAACCCTAGTTTAGAGTGACAGAAAGTCATCCGTCACTCAACTCGTGCATGGCTTACAGGCGAGTTTGGCTTAGTCCCAAGGACTTGGGGGAACTCATACACCCATCATGGGATTGTTTACGTTTACCATATAACGTTTAATGGAAAGCCATATAACAATGGACACGTGTAAAGTATCGGTCTCCTAAACTACATCAGTGGATACCCAGAACCAAGCACCTGGTGTTTATTTATATAAGTCATTATCTGAAATCGTGCCGTATTAACGTCGTTTATTACGACAAAAACTGGTGTAAATAATCTATGATAGATACACTTATACAAAAGTAAGAGGTTCCAAATAATTAAATTCATGTATGTTACTCATTATTTGAGATCATTCACAGATTCATGATGGGTGCCTGACAACGATTGACTTACGCCACGAGAAATCGTTACAAACACACTATACCGCTGAAAACGGCACCGATATTTATACATATATGTGTAAATATGAGGATCTGCTTGAAAAAAGAAACAAAAAAAAATTACGTTTTTATCACAGTTTTCATGTTTAAGTAACATAAAATGTGTGACAACATACCTCACATGCACCGATATATTGTAGATGCGTGTGTGTTTAAAAATATCTGAAATGTGTTAAATACAGTTTTGTCACACGTAATGTGTGTGCCCGCCCATTATTAGTGTAACAGCATGCCTCACACCCTTGACTGCATGATAATGTGGCAAAATACTGCACCAATAATACAGGATAAAATATAGTAGAGCTCAAAAAATGAGATTTTCTCTTAATTCAGTCAAATTAGCCTATGTTCAGTCTACCCCAGTCGGATACTTTATTATGAAGTCTTTTTTTATGACCTAAATTGTTCGTGATTTTCTTCCACCGTGCGCCGTGGAATGTTGGCACAAACATGGTGACCAATATACACAAACATCTCGAGTTCTCCATAACGTTCTCGAAAGACCGTGATGTCTGCCAAAACACTGAATGACCAGCAATAAAACTATGCAATCGCAATTAATGTCTAGCTTTAAACAAATTACCTAACCAAATGTTATATCTTTTAATCAAAGGTTGACAACGGTTAACTACTCGATTTATTTCTAGTTAACCTTGTTAGACGGCATTGACATTACGCCAAACGTCGAGACCATTTTGATTTCACTTTGCTTTAATTAAGATTTAATCTCACCATGTGCGTTATTTGAATAATTATATTGTTACATTTGTGGAGGAACGAAGAGTGATGTTCCTCCAACACAAAGGGAGGATCCTCCGACCAGGCAAGGTGATCACGCCTGGCGGGCCGCGGCCCAACCATTGTCGTTGGGTTGTTGTATAATATATGTATTGTACCAGCGCGGAAACTTCACTTTCGCGATGCAGGATTTGTAGTGTCGTAGTAGTTCGGCTTGATATCGCTAGATAGCTCGTACGTATCGTATCGCCACACATTTATAGTACTACACTATTCGGAACAAAAATATTTTGCGAAAGGACCATAACATGTACGTCTTTTAGTTATTATACGGATGAAATTATAGAAATATACAAATAAATATTCTATAACAATTGTTAGCATGAGAAGACTAAAAAATCCGACCTAATTATTCGTGTATTATCATAATTATTCGTGTATATGTGTATATTTATCGTGTATATATTCGTGTATATATATATATATATTCGTGAGTAAAAAAGGAGATAAGCCTACCCCCTCGACTCTCCGCCGGCTCGTGTCCCACTTTCGGGGACTTTTAGTATGTTCATCTGGGCACCTTAGGGAATAACTATACCAACTTACAAACCGCACGATTTATTTTGTCTAATCATTAATTTTCACGTTAATATAAACGAGGTATGTATGCAATATTGCATAAAGTATATTCACTCAAAATACTTACGCTCACGTTCTCGAAATGATTACTAGATAAGAATTAAGTTGAATTACCTGTAACAAAAATAACGACAATTAAATTAACATCAAAAAATACTTGAGATCAAGCAAACTTACTAGCAAGTCTGTCAAACAACGGACGAGGCTCTAGTGCAGGTAACCTCTTAGGGTTGGGACGTCAGACGTTTCCGGAAAAGCTGATAAACCAATCAAGAACAATAAGCAAACTTCGGGCTCAAAAATGCAAATTTTGGACGCAACTGCGAAATATTTTTAATCATGATATAATAACGGAAATCAACAGGGAACGTTACCACAAGCAAGAGGCATGCAAATTCTACGACGCGTTTCAATTTCTAGTCTTTAATTTGTATAATAGGTCGTTTATTTTTAGTTTTATTAACCAATTAATTTGTAAATAATACCTAAATAAGATAATATAATATAATTTCTTATAATAAATGGTAAATTTAAATAAAGATTCATGTGCTTATTTAAACAAATTTTCCCAACAATACACGGATGTAAGCAACGCAATAGATTAGCCTTAACGATCAGACGTTTACTATCTTGTGACGGAGATCGCAGACAAAATATCTTTACGAGGATATTCTCCGTAGAGCCCCTTGAGATGTTGCTTCCTTAAGCATTGGTAAACTGATAGTAATCAGAATTAAACTTAGTTACCGTTTCCTTTGCCACAAGCATTAAGTATTCCACTGTTTAGTCAAATTAGTAACTTTTTGCTAATCAAAACAGTATTTATCAATAGGAAACTTGTACAATTGTGACTTCATAATTTTTAAGGCTGGTTAGATGAATAAAAAATAAAAGTAATAAAATAAGAAGAAACATAACTTTTAGTACTTTTATCTACTCTGATACTATAATACAAAGATTATAAAATTGAAATCAAAACTCTTCTGACAAACATTACGCACAGGCCAAAAAAAAAGTTTTATTGCGATACAGGTCTTGTATGGACACCTATTTCATTAAATAACTTTTTAATCATAACGATACACCTATACAACCTCCATCTGGACTGAATCTCTACTTTGAAAAAAGAATCCGCCGATTCGAAAGAAAAAAAAAGAAACATGCATGCGTAATCAATGTTTGCGCCTTGGCGCCAACATTTTACATTTAAATTAAACAAAGTTTGGTTTTGCTTGTAAAATAAATTAGTTTATCTACTCTGATACTATAATACACAGATTATAAAATTGACATCAAAACTCTTATGACGAACATTACGCACAGGTCAAAAAAAAAGTTTTATTACGATACAGGTCTTGTATGGACACCGATATCATTAAATAACTTTTTAATCATAACGATACACCTATACAACCTCCATCTGGACTGAACCACTACTTTAAAAAAGAATCCGCAGATTCGAAGAAAAAAAAAAGAAACACGCAAGCGCAATCGATGTTTGCGCCTTGACGAGAACATTTACATTTAAATTTTGTTTGTAAAATAAATTAGTTTATGTATTATAGTATGAGAGTAGATAAAGTAGTGTATGACACTGTACGTAACTTGGTCTTATAACACTCGTGTGATACTATAAAAAACTCGCCTACGGCTCGTTTTTTTAAAACACACTCGTGTTAAAAGAACTCTTATTATGCAACAGTATCATAAACTACTATTTCACCATTGTTAATTTAATAAGCTCAGAGCTCAGTCAAATAACTTATTTCACCTGCATGTTATTACCCAATTTCATGCTTTGTATAATGTACCTACGTTTTTCATCCTAGCGTTAATCCCAGTCACATCCGAAGCTTTTTTATACAAATTAATAAAATTGAATGAAGTGCCTTTAAGAATAAGAATAAGAAAACATACCTACATAGGTATTCAGTTATTATAATGCGAGATGAAACCGTAGAAAACAGTTACCTACTCGATATTGAAAATTATGTAATTGTTTTATGCATCACTTACCAAAATTTACATTATACTCTAAAGAAATGCAAATTTTTCTCTACACGTATGAATGTGTAAGTATTACTTTATTCAGCATATTGAATTTATTTCAACGCACGATGTTTATTCCTATTTCCTACTATTGATGTTTCTCTATTTTTTATCTGTTCTTAATAAATGATAAATATGGAAGACCAGTATCATATAACAAGCAATAATTACCTGGTATAGATTCCAGACAATTATTGCTTGTAACACGATACGATTCTTCCATATTTTAGAAGCCTGCATCAGCGATCAAAGGGCCTTCATACCTGCACGACAAATGCCAGTTATTCCGCATTCCCATGAAGTAATACCGCTCATGAAGCCTGCTAACAACGCCATCTATCAATGATTGATGCAATTAAAAGACATATTAACCGCTTCCTTGTGCATTGTAAACGTTTCTGAGAAATTGTGTAATTTATGTCTGTTTCAATTAATGAATGTCGATTAACATGGTTACTAGTCTATTTATTTTAAAGAGATATATTCTGAAATATATTCTACATGCCAGGGTCGATAGTCCCTCTTCAAAGCCAGAGGGAGAGGTTATGTCGGACTCGAACCGACTAAACCGCACGCCGTCTGTTGGTCGTTGTACTAAGCTGATTAAGGTTGTCTTCGATATATCCCTCGCACTCTGGCTAACCCAGGGCTGGCCCTTTAGGTCTACCCTCCTCGGGAGGGGGGACCACGCGGTCCCTAACTCGCCCCCGGTATGGGGAAGCGCGTCTCCTTGGCCTGATTCTGCTAAGGTGACAGGCAGCTCCAACCGTCACCCTCATGCCCGCACTCATGGCTGGCGGAGGTCGTTCTGCGCAATGTCCTCGAGTCTATCTCACTCATCGCGCCGCGCAATTGTACTGTGATAACGGGGACGTCTATCACCACAGTCTTCTATTCTGTCAAATAAAATTCTCTTTTTCTGATATTTATGTTGTTTATTTGTTAATAAGATATTCTTTATCGTTTAGAGTACTTTAGAGGATCGCGAAATCTATTACATTCCTTCTTCAATCTTCAACTAGAATAATCTTTTTCTTCAGTTCCTTGACACCAACTGTCTGGAACTTTCTTCGCTCGTTCATTTATTTTCCTATCTGTCTTTTTAATTATTTTTATATTTTTTTAATTTATGATTTATTTTATATCGTTGACACATGAATGTCCAGATAACAACAAATAGTATCAATCACGAAGGACGAATACTACAGTACCTAGGTACTATGCAATATAAGGGTATCCATAAACACACTTTGTATGCTGCAGTTCCCACGGGTAGGGGAAATAATGATTCATTTATTTGTTATAGTTACGTTACCATCGTAACCGTTATTATTATATGACTACAATCGTATTATAGAAGGTTAATATAGGGAGTGGTATGTAAAAAAAGATTTTTAATATCTGTTCATAAACAACGATAATATCAGTGGACATATATCAAAATACAGACTGTAAAGTGTTCCCCGAGTAGGAAAGGACCACCCCAGCTTCCTGTGGGTGTGGTAAAAGGCGACTATAAGGTATAGGGCTCTTCCCCATACGACAGTAATCATAGAGACCATGACATGCCCCCTATTAGGGGGAGACCGAAAATCACAGTTAGCGAAACGTGTTAGTGCACCTCTGCCTACCCCTTCGGGGATTCATAGGCATGAGTGTATGTTTGTAGATTATATTATTATTTGAACACGTAGGTAAATGACGTACCCATAGATTACCTAATCTGGAAACTAGAGAAATAGTTACAATTTTCTGTCTTAATAAGTTCTACTAGTCTAGTTGGCATTAAATGTAATGTTAAAGACCTTCGCAAGTGACACGTTGTAACTACTTGTGACCCATATTAAGACAGTACAAGTGTAGGTACACAGACGTGTCCATTTTGGGATTGTTTTTGATGTCGCGATAACTCTGTACGCGGTTAAATCGTCAAAGACAGAGGAATGTACATAAAGTTGTGTACACACCAGGGTTTTCGGGTGTAATGTATAATAACACTAGCTGTTGCCCGCGGCTCCGCCCGCGTGGATGTCAGTTATCGCTTAGTGTTGATCCGACGCTATTGAGCATTAAATTCGCCTCTCTACTCAACTTTGTCCTCGACTATGTACTCACCTCTGTTTTCGACTTTCTACTCACCTCTATATTCGACTCTCTACTCGACTTTCTACTCGCCTCTATACTCGAATTTATACTCGACTCTCTATTGACTTCTCTGTTCCCCTCTCTACTCGACTTTGTACTCTTCTCTAAACTCGCCTTTCCATTGGCCTCTCTACTTGCCCATCCATTCGATTCTCTTTTCGCCTCTCTACTTGACTCGCCCCACTCGCCTATCTACTCGCACCTATACTCAACTCTCTATTCGATCTCTACTCGCGACTACATTCATCTTTCCACTCGCCTCCCTATTCGCCTCTCAACTCAACCCTTTACTGCATTCTTTTTGGCTCTCTAGTCGCATATCTACTCGCCCCTGTAGTCGACTCTACTCGACTTTCGATCTTTACACGCCTGTCCACTCGTCCCTATAACAATCTCTACTTGCCTCTCCAATCGCTTCTATATTTGGTTCGTTACTCGACTGTGTCCGTTCCGAAGCTCTAATTCACCTTTGTACCAAATTTCGTGTGGACATCTTAAAAGAAATTGTTACTATTTATGCCATATTCGCCCCCTTTTTTGTGCCAATGAAAAATTAGAAACTTTAATCCCATAGCCCTATACCCCTTCTCTCCTCCCCCTTCTATCCCTTTTTTCGCGATAAGCGGTAGCCTATGTCTATTTCCAACCTCTAATCCATCTCTATACCAATTTCATCAAGATATCTTCAAACTTGTCAAACTTACATACCCTTGCCCTATTCCACCCCTTCAACTCCCTTTTTCGCAATAAAAGGTAACCTATGTCCATTTTCGAGCTCTAATCCATCTCTGTACCAAATTTCACCATTTCATACTAACTATCCAGTCCCTTATCCCTCCCCCACCCTTTTACCACATTATTCGCGATAAAAGGTAGCATATATTATGTCCGTTACCAAGCTCTAATTAATCCCTGTATCAAATTTCATCAGGATATCTTCAAAACTGTCTAACTTTCAAACCTTATTACCCCCCTCCCCATGCCTCCATTTTCGCGTCAATAGATAGCCTATGTTCGTTTCCAAGCTTCAATCCATCTCTGTACCAAATATATCATCAGGATGTCTTCAAAACTGGCAATCTTTCAACCCCTATAACTCCCCCCCTTTATCCTCGTCTTTCGCGACAATAGGTAGCCTATGTTCGTTCCCAAGCTTTAATCTATATCTGTACCAAATTTCATCAGGATATCGTCAAAAAAGACAAACTTTCATCCCATAGCCATATGCCCTCCCCCCTTCTACCCCCTTTTACGATAAAAGGTAGCCTATGTCCGTTTCCAAGCTCTAAACTATCTCTGTACCAAATTTCATCAGGAAATCTTCAAAAATGACAAACTTTCATCCCAAGGCCCTAGTCCCCCCCTTCTACCTCCCTTTTCGCGATAAAAGGTAGCCTATGTCCGTTCCCAAGCTCTAAACTATCTCTGTACCAAATTTCATCAGGAAATCTTCTAAAACGATAAACATTTATCGTAAGGCCCTGGTCCCCCCCCTTCTTCCCCCCTTTTCGCGATAAAAGGTAGCTTATGTCTGTTCCCAAGCTCTAAACTATCTCTGTACCAAATTTCATCAAGAACTCTTCAAAAATGACAAACTTTCATACCAAGGCCCTAGTCCGCCCCCCTTCTACCCCCCTTTTCGCCATAAAAGGTAGCCTATATCCGTTTCCAAGCTCTAAACTATCTCTGTACCAAATTTCATCAAGAAATCTTCAAAAATGACAAACTTTCATTCCAAGGCCCTAGTCCCCCCCCCCTTCTACCCCCCTTTTCGCGATAAAAGGTAGCCTATGTCTGTTCCCAAGCTCTAATCTACCTCTGTACCAAATTTCATCAAGATATCTTCGGAAATGACAAACTTCCATAAAAACTTTCATCTCCTATTTCCCCCCCTTAAACCCCCTTTCTCGTGATAAAAGGTAGCCCATGTCCGTTCTCAAGCTCTAATATACCTCTGTACCAAATTTCATCAAGATCGGTTCAGTGGTTTAGGCGTGAAAGCGTAACATACAGACAGACAGACAGACAGACAGACAGACAGACAGAGTTACTTTCGCATTTATAATATTAGTATGGATATAGCAAAGCGAGCAATTGTGCGGACAGTTCGGGGAAAAAAGCGAGCAAAAAAAATCTTTTAACGCGATTGACGCCCAAATCATTTCTTGAAATTCTCGACCACATGCGTCGATGATAAACGTAGGTACTAAACATTGAACGTCAATATGTTTTCGTGATCTGAAAACAACAAATAAAATAACCCATTAAATATATTAATATACTTTCTGTGAATTAAAATAATAGTACTTAACGCCACGGAAAATTCGCAAGACTCTTGGCATCAGACAAGACATGAGGAAAACAATGAGAACGAAACAAATTACAATAGACAATAATAATATAGTATGTTGCCAAAAGTTTTTCTACGAACTCTGTTCGGCCAGTTACGCCAATAACCTATATTAAATAATGTTACCAATTAATAAGCGAATTCATGAAATCTTTTACGAGACCAATCAGCCGTTCTTTTGCTGAAACATTATGGGCCAATACGCACTCCCGGTTGCCATACGAATATCTGTGGTAGCCATTACGGGTAGTTGGAGCTCTCCAATTAGTCCAATTATGGAACTTCGATATCGCCAATTAGTTATCGAAATGCAGTCTCTTCACAGTAAAAATCAAAATTCAGCCTCATCACAGTTAGCGCAGCCTAGCGACTGAAACCAGAAACAGTCTGCAGCAAAAGCTCGTCCGTTGTTCCGCAGATACACCGATTAGCAGGTTAAGTTGACTTGGGAGCTCATAGTGTTGGTAGGGCTCCTAATTCAGAGTATCAAGTAGTGTATGGTGGTAACCTATTGAAATATCGAATTTCTGTTACCCGAATCTTAAAACCCCGAAAACGGTTGGTAGAACTTTTAAAAGACAGATGTAATGAATGACAACTTTCTATAATTCCGTTTTTCATTTCCCAGATGAATCAATTTCCAGGTGCACTAAAACCAAATTTTCAAATAGTATTTTTTTGTTTTCCATATTGTCATAATCCAAATATAGTTATACCAGATTCTCAGAATATTTTTTTTTGTTTCCCATCGTACCATTTTCCAAATAAACTATTACCAAATTTTCATAATCTTTTTATTTGGTTTCCATACAAATCGTGTTCTAGCTAAACTATATACAGGTATAGTAAAAATCAGTAACGATTCATTTAGGGTGTGTAACGGTTGATATAATAATAAAAAATCTAACGTTCACTTAAGACATAAATAATTTCACTTAATATAATGAAAGCCTGAAGACTTATAAATATAATATAATTTTGTTTAAATTATTGTTTTCCATGTCATGCATGAACAGTTTTGTATGCAGGTATAATCAATGAATCAGGAAAGCGAGCTCGTGAACACTGCGTACCACGCCCGACCCGACTCGCCGTGGTACTTGTCTGCCCTACACTAGAGTGTTATTTAAGAACCGGAGGCGCGGAGGGAGGGGAGCCCCTTATTTCGTAGAAAGAAATTTCATAGAATTTCGTTTCACAGAAAATGCTTCATATAATATTTGGTTCTTATATTTTTATTTCGAATATTATTGTTTCAAAAACAATTTCCTACAATGAAACATATTTCACAGAAACACAATTTTTAATAATTTTTTTTTTGTGTAACAAACTTATCAAACTGTAGAATTATTTTTAAAGAATATTAAACCACCTTTATAATGTTCCAAATCACTTTTTTAACTGTTACATTTACAATTTTAACACCCCGACTCAGATTACCCCGACTCGGATAGGTTAGGTTAGAAGGCTAATGCGGGAGCGGAGCGTAGCGAAGCTCCCGCATTAGGCCTTCGTGGTTATTTTTTTATAAACCACCCAGAAGTAGGAGCCCCGCATAGCGGGGCTCCGTCGACCTTGTAGACGCATCAATTGTTTAGTTCATAAAAACCATATAATATGATAATATGTTATTCTTTGTAATAAGTTTCTATTAAATAAACAATATAATGATTAAGAATAGTTGATTTGATATTCTATGAAATGATTATTCTAATGTTTAACTTGATATGAAACAAAATTCAATGATTTTAAATTATATTAATTAAATATAATGATTATATTGATTATTCTATGAAACGAAATTATGCGAAACATTTTCTGTTATACGAAATTATATTAAACAATTGTCTATAAAACAACGCACACCCGCGGAGGGCGGGCAGTCCTCGCCCGCAGTAACGAAGCTCGGGCGCCCGGGCGAGCTGGAACGGCTGAGGCTGGTCGCCAAAGGCGACCAGAAAGCCGAAGCTGCGGAAGCGAGCATGGGTGCCCGAACTTTGTTACGCAAGGGCGGAAGGACTGCACTTCCCGCAGCGCCGGAGAAGAGCAACACTAATGCTTGCCTGCTTGCCTGCATGCTTGCCTGCTTGCCTGCATGCATGCATGCCTGCATGCTTGCCGGTTTGATTGCCAGCTTGCCTGCATGCATGCTTGTTTGCTTACATGCATACATATATTTTTTAAAGCAACGTGTGTTTTGTTCAGTAGGTCTCCAATTGTAGTTAGTAGACGCCATATGAGGTTTAGTTTTAGGTTTCTGGATATTGTTTGTCTGGATATCAATTAACTGGATATCAATTAATTGCATATCAAAAATTTGTGTTTTAAAAATTGGGCTTTCGTGCATATGGATTACGGTCATCTGGATTTTGTGCATTTAGATTTCGTGTGTCTGGAACTCGTTCGTCTGGATTATAAAACGTCGTACAAATGAATAAATGGGCAAATGAAATTCGGAGTTGCGATTATATGGAAAATAAAACTTCGGAATTTGAAAAACCGGGATTATGAAAAATTGGCCAAACGTTTTCTGGATTATGATATTCGGAATGTTAAAATTCGGGATTAAGATAGGTAACCAGTGTATGGTAGTTTAAACCAAGTACAGTCAGCGCTTTCATTTCAGAACTTTGTTCTTCAAGATCGATTTGAAACGTACCCACTGCGCGAGTGGGTTCACATTTCTTGGATATATTTTGAGGATAGCACGGGGAGCTACGGTTTTTTTATACCACTTAGGTGGCAGACAAGCACACGACCTACCTGATGGAAAGTGGTTACCGTGGCCTAGGGACTAGAGCAACACCAGGGGCGACACACTGCCGACCCTGTTACAACGGAGAGATTCTATGCCGTCAGTGTGGAAGATAAAGCTGGACAAGCTGTACTGGATGAGCTCAAATTCATCAATCATAGATTATTACTTAACAATCTGAGCGCTCCAGGACCTTGTTTGTCTTGCGACTTAAGTCCAACATATGTGTCCCAATGAATACTTGGTTTATACTCATATAACCAGAGACAAGGTACATTCAAATGAGTCACTCTTGTTTACGAGTCGCTACTGAACAATCAGTTCTTTGTGAAAATATATTTGACACGCTTAAAGTGGGTTACCCGGGAATATTATTAAAAACGACTCACATTTCATCTATAGTCTATTAAAAAAGCCGGTCAAGCGAGAGTCGGACTCTTGCAATGAGCGTTCCGTATAAAACTGGATTTTACATACTTAATACCATTGCTGTTGAAAACTAGAATAATACCTCGCAGACAAAGCAAGATAAAATGGGCCACATCTACCAAAGGAGCGATATCACCGCAAACGTTTTCTAGAATGGGGTGCGCAAATGGTGGAATGCCTCCAAGCTGAACCGAAGTGTCAAGTACAGACTTCGGATGCGATTTCACTCCATGGAAACAATTGCCCAAAATTACAATCCGGAATTGCGGATGTTTCATAGAAGGCCTACTAGTTACCTAGGGTTGAAAGTATAAAAGACTGTTGATAAGAGAGTGTCATACCGTTTGCCCACTTACGGACTGAATTTAGACAGTACAATACTTCGACATGTAGCGAACTTCGAAAACACATAGATCGACAAGTCATTGCTTCGACAGACAATTATTAGACAAGACACATCTTCGAATGACCACTACTTCGACGGGTTTTTTTTTGTAGTCTTCCGTTGAATTCTAACTGCTATTTTTCTTAGGTTTTTATGCCTCAAATTACTTCATTATGGTTAACACCCCGACTCAGAGCACCCCGACTCGGATAGGTTAGGTTAGAAGGCTAAGGCGGGAGCGAAGCGGAGCGGAGCTCCCGTTTAGCCTTCGTGGTTATTTTTTTTAAACCACCCAGTAATAGGAGACTGATAAAAAATCTGTCGAAGTAGTGGTCATTCGAAAATGTGACTTGTCTAAGTATTGTCTGTCGAATAATCGTCTGTCGAAGTAGTGCTAATTCGAAGGTGTGTGTTGTCCAATAATTGTCTGTCGAAGCAATGACTTGTCGATCTATGTGTTTTCGAAGTTCGCTACATGTCGAAGTATTTTACTGTCTAAATACAGTCCGTAAGTCCCGTTTGCCATCGCAACAATCCGTTAGGACGCACCCAAAACTATAATAATTTTCACATCAAACGCTTACTATATTCTTGTAGTTAGACGACATACTTTTTATATAGGGCACGTCAATATGACTTCACTTTGCTAGATGGTAAACAGCTGTGAGTGGACTCTAGAGAATGAAGGTCATTGCTATAGAGACCAGCAGTGAACGATACTCAAATTGTGCTAATCAACAAGCATTAATAGCCTCGATAGATATTTTTTCGTACACCGCTTATAGAACCCCGGATTAAAGTAACCAAAGTACTAATAAACAAATTACCAAAGTTTGAAAGTAAAGTAGGATACTCATAAGCTACTAGAAATTGATATGATCGCACTATAAGTACCTTGTATATATCCATAAAACAGTGAAAAAAAAAGAAAATAAAAGACCGCACTGCAAGTACCTTGTACCGATAAAAGCGTGTGTGTTGTGTCGAAACACTTAAAAACTGTAGTTTTTAACTAACATACGCATCGGAGTATCTGCGAACCACATGAATACCATATTGTAAGTAGATAATCTCTTATGTGGTCTTAACGGTACAGTGCAATTCGATTTCTCGTAGTATGTGTGCTGACCCATTAGAGATTTTTTTCTTAATTTATAGCAAGTTTTTTCCTGTGTAACATTTTTCGCTCAGTGGAATGTGCTCATGTCAGAAAGTGAGTTGGGAACAGTGCCCAGAAGGCCGTAACAGGACCGCCCCCATATTACATTAGACCTGACATAACAGAGAAAACAAGTAATTCGTATAAATTTGCCCCACTTTCATATGTGGTATAATGTAATTCTCTTTTTTAGGTGCCCTTTCAAGGGCTTTTACTGTTTTTATGCCATGGAGAAGTAATAAAATATTGATAAATGTATTATTTATTACGTATTTTTTGTACTGGCGCGTCCAATCAATTAGCCCACGGCAGTCCACTGCTGGACATAGGCCTCTCCCAATGTGCGCCATTTCGTCCGTTCGCATCCAGTCTGTCCCAGACACCTTTTTCAGGTCATCAGTTCATCTGGCTAGGGCGTGTGCAAGAAGGCAACCGGAAGGTAGGGACCTTCCGTTTGCCTTCTCGTGGTGTCCAATCTAGAATTTGTCTGCTCCAACGGCCATCGGTTCCTCGAGAGACGTAGCCACCCCATTGCCACTTCAGCTTTTACACTACTTAAATGGTGAACAAGTACCTATAAATGATTACCAGCGCCACAGAATAGATAATAGTACTCCAGCGCTTGCAAACTAGAGATACGACTAAAACCTTGTCAAAACTGAGTTTCTCTGGAGATCCGAGGAATATCTGCACAGGAAGTAGGTAGGTACTACAGTCCCGAGTTGAGTAGCTCGTAATTCGACCGAGTATCTTGTTATGCCCTGTCTCCTTCAATAACAATGATATAGGTCATGCGACTCGCAGTGATCTAACCTGAATACTCAATTGGCACATTCACAAGAGGAAAACATTGTTTTCTAGTAAAATTACATTTATCATAAACACAAAGAAAAAGAATGTACTTGTTCACCTTTTTTAGTTCGTTGTAGCGTTACGTGTAATGACGGTATGTGGGTAGATTGATCACAAGAGATGTGAAGTCCCACGGGTGCCATCTCTAGTATTGAACCAGTGTCGCTTCGATCTTCATAGCAACTCGCTGCGCACAGAAACTGACATTAACGTACGTATCCTGACTCATGAGCAGTCGGTGGCCACCAGCATCAAGACCCCCATTGTTCTACTGGATTGTACATCATGGATGAATTGGATTGATATGCACTCCACGTATTCTCCGTAATAGTTCTCAACCCACACCGGTAGCTCAGCTACTTGAAGGCAAACCTCCTCAATTAAATTAATCAAAAATGCCTCGGTCAACCATTCCTTTATCTAATATCTATTGTCATAGCCCCCCATGTATGCAACTAATGCACATGACAGAAAATGGCAGCTAGTGGTAAAATAGTGGGACACAGTCAGTATTATATTATTTAATAACCTATGCTATCTATATTTTTCTTAGCCAATTTTGAAAGCAGCGATATTCCTGCATGCCAAGTCCTTAAAATAAAACCTGCGTCATTGGGTTTTCTAAAAGCTTTCCATGTAAACTTAAATCCAACTCATATACCACGTACTTAAGTAGGTATGCATGGAAATGTACTTGATATTAGAAGCAATGCAGATAACCTTATCAGTGTATAGAAAGGTTGGCGAGTGACACTGGAGTTAATGCGACATGTTTGCAATCGTAATCAACTGGTTTGGTCCAATTCTGATTGGTTAGCCATATACAGCTAGAATGTATGAAAACGATTCTATCAACATCAGTACCTACGACGTTAATCTCGGTGACATCCCACAAGAATTCCATGATATCACAGTTAATGCCGAATATTTTTGTTATTTTTAACATCTTATTACTAGAATATGGCTGGTCCAAACGACTACAATATAGAGTTCTTTAAGGCCTAATGGCGAAATGTGGGTGCTAGCACCTCTGCTTACCCCTTCGGGGATAAAGGCGTGAGTTTATGTTATATGTTATGTTATGTTAAGGCCTAATATACCTAAAATCCGCGAGAGCGAGAGAGAGGCCGTGAGAGCTCGAATGCAGCAATTTAGAGGATTTATCATTGAATTATACACTTGTTGATGACTTAATAAACCATATTCAAATTCCGAAAGAGCCGCATGGTCCCCCCTGCAGAGTAGAATTTAGACCACCCCATCTCTTCCCATGTGGTATCGTACAAGGCGACTAAGGGATAGGGCTAATTAACTTTAAAATCAGACAGATATTTACGGCCCAGACTCAGCCTCAGATGCATGGCTCGAGTCATAATAGTACCCGGAATACGGCATTAGGCTCACCCCCTATTACGTGGGACCGAATACAAATTGGTAAAATGTGGGTGTTAATTCCCCTCTGCCTAACCCTCTGGGTATAAAGGCCTGATTATATGTATGTACGTATTAAAATAGAGATTATTTGTTTACACATTAATATACTTGATTGTCAAGCCAAATCTGTTTATTTTTAGTACTAACACAAAACTTTGTTCCGTGGAAAATTTATATATGAATCAAGGCATGACGTCATATCGTACACCTGTCAAATAACATGTCACTTTTAATGGGCAGGTGTGAAATCTAAAAATAATAAAAGCAAACAGCAAAAATGAGAACGCACGTTATTTTGCAGCTCTTCAACCATGCTTTATTAATTTATTATAAAAGTGAGTTAAACATTATTTTTATAAAACTTAAGAAAAAATGTTCATTTCTGTGTATAATGTAAGATATCGTCATATCTTGCTATAAATAAATATTAAGAAAAAAAAAATTGAATAGTTTTTTAGTAGTATTTATTACGGATTATATTCTAGTATTTTAACCATACATAACTTGGCAAACAGAAGGTGTTGTACCACCTGAAATAAGTTGCTTGAATACATTAGTAGGCAAGGCGGAGGATCGGGAGCTTTGGCGCTTATCGGGAGAGGACTGCAATAGGAAAGTCGATAGATTGATATAAATCTACTAATGAGTTCTTGTGTCCAGCCACCTGCCGCTGTAGTAGCTGCCTGTAGTCGAGTCCGTAACCAAGCGATTACATAATATTCTGAACAAGCATCTTTTAGGCCTCATTTCTTTCTTTGGTGTCGTATTTCTGCATAACAACACGATGTTATCTTTAAAGCGTAGCTTAAACTTCATCTCGACGAATAATTATCTCGTGTAGATAAGTAGGACAAAAGGTTATTGTACGAGTTTGATGTCAAGAACGTACAACTTGTTTGTGAACGAAACTATTTTGTGTAATCTGTAGGTTTGTGATACAATTATATGGTACTTTTTTCGAACTTAAATTAAGTAAGTAGTTGTAACAACACTATGTTATATTAAGTAAGTATGTGTTGTTATGTGTATAATATTCTATTTTTGTGTGCGGTTTGAAAGTGTCTACTATTGAGTCTGTTGTTTTTTCCTCAGTTGGTTATTTTCTTATACTATTTAATACATACATACATATATAATCACGCCTTTTACGGAGGGTAAGACAGAGTTGAATTAACACCCACATTTCACCAATTTGTATACCGTCCCACGAAATAGGGAGTAAGCCTGTTGCCGTATTCCGAGCACTATTGTTGACTCGAGCCATGCATGACTTATACTATTTAATGCAATATCTAGCTTACTATAAATCTGTGGCCATATCATTGCCCTTCGTCACCCACAGGATATAGAGAGGGGGCATCAACCTATCAATTGAAATGAATTAGTTTATGGCTCACAGTAGGCGCGTAGGGCGCGATGATCCCGATTTGTAATATAGATAGCTCGAAGGAAACCAGGACGCGTGGACGGATGTGCTGATAAGCCGGTTTATTACCGGCTTTCTCAATTCGTTTCACTCACTATAACAACCTTAGTTCAGGTTGAGTAGGAGGTACGGCACGACGGTATTTCCGTCTAATTGAGCAGTCCGACTGGAGAAGTACCTCCACCCTACAGAATACCGCGGCCATAAAACCTCGTGTTGTGTTCCCGGCGGTGATTAGGATAGCCAGAGCTCACTGAAGAGTTTTTGTGCTGTTAGTGGGAAGACCAAAAGCATGTCCTGCTTTATCTTCTACACTGACGGCACAGAAACTCTCTGTACACTAACAGAGTCGGCAGTCGGGTGACTCCCCTGGTGTTGCAAATGTCCATAGACTCCGGTAACTACTTTCCATCAGATGGGCCGTGTGCTTGTCTGCTACCTAAGTGGTATAAAAAAAAGATTGAATCTATAGTTTGCAGTTTGGAAACCGGGATCCGCCCTACCCTTTCTTTCGATATAGCTTCATCTAAGCTTTTGCAGGTGCAACTGTGCCAGAGCGTCATCCGTTCACAAACAGATGTCTCAGTTAACAGGTAAGGTAATCAAACATGTTAGGTAAACAAAATTGCAATGCTCCCTGGCTTATGGAGTCCCTCACAGTCCTCATCAATCTACTGCTCCCTGCCCGCTATCGCCTTTTTTATAAGACCAATCTACATTTCACTGTTATGATTCCTTTACAGTAGACTCAACGGTAGTGACTCACAAAACACCAAGTAATGACAATCAGGAATCTATATTGAAGGAGTTAGAAATATAATAAACTATTTGTTGTCCGGGGGCCGCCTACGTGAATTTCGGTTATCGCAACATAGCATATGTCCTTTCCCATGGTCTAATCTATCTCTGTACCAAATTTCATCAAAATCATTTCAGTGGTTTAGGCGTGAAAAGTAATAGACAGACAGACCGAGTTACTTTCGCGTTTATGATATTAAGTATGGAAGTATGGATTCATTCCGGCTATCGACTGATTCGTCTATTTTCAGCAGTTTTGACATTCGATTGTTTCCAGCTGTTTGTACTATTGACTGATTTTAACTTTTACTGTAACACATAGGTACATAAATACAATATACCTATTCCAAGAAAAATAGATAGTAAGTCAACCAGATGTGTAACATTAGATTGCAGTTCAGTAACCTTCCCAACCTGACATATGATCAGCTTGATTGTCAGTAGTAATTGTTTTTTTTTTGTGAGTTGGCAAAAACTCACAGCTATTAGTAGACAGGTAGGCGCATGACCAGACTGCTCGACGCCAGGGTACTGAACTTCGAGATTAATGAATGATTAATGTTGATGAGTTACTTCATATACGTCATAGCAATTTAGCAGTTATTTGTTGATATTAACAAATTGTAGGAACGTTGAGTAATTGCCCTTGACTAGTATATGGTCTAAATAATTTAATTGTAGCTGATATTGAATTTGTTGGTTGGTTAAACAATTACAAAAAGAAATAAACTTTTCTGCAATTTTTTTCTTTGCCGCACCATATGGACTTGGAAGAGGGTAGTGTCTTATTTATTTATTTTTATCGTAAACTGTACCTTTTAGAACAGTAAAATGAACTGTTAAAGTGTAATATTCTTGTGAAAAATAGTTTAAAAGATATTTGATATTTAATGAAACGTCATAGTTTCAGTTTAATCAGGCAACATCTTAGTTTGCTATGCATATTTGATGAGAAAAACCTACGACATTAGGCAGTATTGGTAATGATCCGTTAACTCAGACAAAAAAGACATTACCTTATTCTCTACAGGTTAGCTTCTTGATAATTGGAAGATTAACACTTTCCGAGTCCAAGTCAACTTCATCTGCTAAGGAGTCGGTGCACCTGCTAAACAACGACTTGCTCTAGCACAGGCTTTTTTTTCAGCATTCGGAGGTCAGACGGCTCCCATAAAAGTAAATAAACTAATCAAAAATAATTAGACGGACACTCCAAAGCGTAAACTTTAGACGCAACCAGGAAATCGCTAGGACGATGATGTGAACACTTACTTAATCATGGTGTTAACAACACTCAATGTGGAGTGATAACTGATTACTTGAGAATACAACCACTTGTTGCCAAAGATTACATAATATGCGCAGTCGGTGTCTGTACCGCTTTCGGCTCAGGGTCATGACTCATAACAGCCAGCGGCTTATCGCCCGATACACGCAGCCGCGATACCCCACAACCACAGAACAATATAATTCAGAATAATGAATTACTTTTAACAACAACAGTAGGTATTATTCTGTAATACCGTCACAGATTCGATGTTGAGTTTCACTAAGACGATAGAACTGACTTCCGTACCCTTAGCACGAAAAACTATCGTAATAGTATCGCAAACGTATTGAGAAAATGGAGCATTGTGATTGGCCGACTTCACAGCACGTACACAGGTTCTCAGTAGACCAACAATACGTTTACGAAAGTTTTCGTGCTAGAGGTAGGTACTGAACTTTTTTCCGAGCTGGTTTTTACACTATCGACGTCCTCCGAGTCTTTTCCGCGATCACCAGGCTCATGCTTTAAGAACGTTTTAAGAACGATCTAACGAACTCGACAACTGAATCCATGGTGAGATTTCAATTTGGCATGCTCTAAATTTGGTGACGTCACGTTGTCGAGGACAAGTCGAGTTTATTTGTGCTGTCGAGTTCGTTCTATAGTTCGATACGTTCTTACAGCATATGCTTGCAGTTTTAAAAGCGTTTCCTCTACCACTCCGCACGGTCCGGACGTCCACGGCAGTGAGACTTCAGTTATCAGCACGTCAAATTAGCACTTCTTGGGTCTCGCTCTCCTATCAGGACCCGGCGGCATGGCGTTAGTCTCTACGTAGCCAGGTGGTTAGCCCAAATTTGGTGGAAGGGAAGGCGACTACTGTCCTGCATTTTATCTGTGATGTGATAAACACGAAGGCAATAAGGACCTTATATGCGTAAAACTCGAGAACTCAAATCAGTTCAACCTAAACGCAAATTAAAATTTTCACTGAAGATATTCGACTTTCAACATTAGAAAAAAAAAACAATTTAATTTACACAGTGCTATTTACCATAATATGTCTAGACGCAGCATGTTAAGTACCTATATAGCAGATACATATCTACTTTTGTGTATTTAAGAGTGTGTCTCTTAAAGTTCATTGATCTTATGCTAACAGCTGATATTGAACTTTTCCACGAACTATGTACAAATATTCATTGGGTCACGTTTTCAATTACTCCTAGTGGCGTCATCGACGATCAACGAATCTTGGTACCTAACTGAATTAAACCATTACACGACGCACATTGGGAGAGACATTTCACATCCAGCAGTGGACAGCCATAAACTTTGATTGATTTCTTGGCTGGATTTCACCTGAGAAAATCCGCGCAAATAAACTGAGATCCAACGAGAGTATTAGAAGGTTTAGGATTGGCAGCACGAGTGTAACGCCTCTGGTGTTGCATACGTCCATAAGCCACGATAACCATTTTCCACCAGGTGGGCCGCGTGCCTGTGTGCCACGTCAGTGGCATAAAAAAGGTGTATGAAAGAATGAGTGAACATGAGATCTCAATATAGTTAAATTCATGAATTAATTGTTGTAACTGAGCCTACTGGAGCCTCCTCATACACCCACAAATTTAAGTATGATACCTGTATAGTACTTTTCATTCGCCTCGAACACGTTTTCCTCTCTTTGGTAAATTAATCAAACAATCCAGTCCAAATGTCGTACAAGTTTGAAACCTTTGTAAATAGTGACATTCAGATTCCAATTCATTAATTCGAGTTGATTCAGCCTTCGACCTAGAGGATGCTTACCATGACATGTGTCTATCGAACGAGAAAGTTAGATGGAATCATATAAGATAGGATGTATGAAGCTCGAGCTCTTTTGTTCACCCGGAATATTGTTGAAATATTTTTCTTTCTTTTCCCTCGTTCTTTCAATAATAGAGCCAGGAAGAATTTATGTCCAAGTTTACTGACATTGCTCAAAACTCGTCCACGAATCACTACTATTGTGGTAACGCCTTTAGGACGCAGACGGGTGGAGGGCTTTGTCCGACCTTGCCCTGAGGGTCTCTGAACCCGCTGGCCGCAGCCCAACAATTCTCCGTTCTAGCTTATAAATTTCATTACGATTTTTATGAATGAGAGAATCCATTGATTGTCTACACGATAGAATGGTTTCCATTCACAGTATTCTTTCATCTTATGGGAAGATTTGAATATGCCAAGAAAACTTTTCGACTTAATATATTAGCTTTCATCCGCGGCTTCACCCGCATGATATATTGATCTAGTTCCTATGATCCAGAGAAACCTATTCCCAATATAAAAATAGCCTATATGCAATACCAATATAATCTACTATTTCCGAATTGCATTAAGATACACTCGGACGTTCTGATGTTATTGAGTAATCCAACCAAACAAACTTTCTCATTTATAACAGTAGTTAGATAAAGGGTGTTATCAGCTGCAGTATTTAACGCAAATTTTACAAAGGATGCTATCAATTCTGAGCGTGTTCACTACCCTTTAACCTCTGCTTGTGACTATAACAAAGCCCACCTTTGTGAGAACATTATATTGATCTTTTTGTAAGGCACCAAGATTAAATAATATAAGTCTAGACGATGAGTCCTCCATTTTTATCACTAAGGATACTTTGAACTCAGATAGGGGTACTAAGTGAAGTGTGAGTAACATCTGCAAGGGCATGTCTATCTAAAGGTGTCTATACACCGAAGTCTTCGACCGGCCTGCCATTTAGCAAGACCGGGGCGGATTCGTAGCGGTGTGAATAAATGTGGAACGCTATCCGTTCGCAGAGAACTATGCAGGCCCTCAAAATGGCGAAAAAATATGTAAATATTTGCTGTTGTACGGGATTTAGCATGATCCACTATTTAAATGTACCTACCTATTCCCAATGTAAGCATATAAGCAGGCTCGTTAGATGTCATTTGCCATGTTGTAGGCGGCTAGTTGATGACAGGATGGTCGTTTTGCGTGAAAAATGAAAACCCAAAGTCCGGTTAAGCGGTATTCGGTTACCCGATATTCCCAGTTTGTCGACGGTCATCTATATGGACCATTAGAAACAAGGACTTACTATGTATTATTTTAACGCACTGTTGGCTCCGTGGCTAGGAAGACGGTCACTTTGACCATGACCATGGAGTTTTGTTTTATTTTTGTAATGGAAAGTGTATATGTTTACACATAAAGTCACTCAGTCAGTGAGTCGACTCAGCAGAACGGAACGGTGAAGTCCCATCCTAATTAGATCTGAATCACTGATTTTAATATTAAATATAAAACCATATTTTAAAAAACAGTGTTTACAAACTTTATAATAATAATGAGTTACCTTTTGTTTACCAATGTCAACTATAAGTTTTCTTTTACGGTTAAAAGGGCCTCATCTCTAAAAATGTGGCATCGTAATGTATTGTATTGTACAATACTATCAAATGCCTTGTTTTTAGGGTACTTTAATTTCACACTATGGAACTGGTTCGATGGATGGAGACTTCAAAAGTTAGGTACTAGAAGGCCTGGTTTATTTTGTTTTAACGAGTCCCAAGCATCACATTCAGTTCACTAACAAGCGTATTTTCAGTCTTTAAACTATAATATTTACACACTATAGTAACAACATTCGTACTCCGAAACGTGCCAAGGCACGTGCTATTGCTATGCGATGCTAAAAGTTCCATTACATGTATATTAGCTGAACGAGCTTTGATAATAATAACCATTTAGCAGAGCTGAATTAAATGAGGGACACAATCAGCATACGTTATAACATCATACGTCACAAAGTGCTAGAGTCTCCAAGGCCAGCACACAACAGTAAACAGCAGACCGTGTATCCATACCGACTAATATTATAAATGCGAAAGTAACTCTGTGTGTCTGTCTGTATGTTAAGCTTTCACGCCTAAACCACTGAACCGATTTTGCTGAAATTTAATATAGGGGTAGATTAGACCTTGAGAAAGTACATAGGCTATGTTTGGTCGCGATAACCGACATCTACGCGGGCGGAGCTGCGGGGCAAAAACTGTGTATTTATATTTAAGCTGTATGCTAGAACGATCTCTTCTTTTTAGCAAAGACTTCAATGGGTAGGTATGCTAAACAAGATGTTTTGAACAAAGATTGAGTCACGGTTCTAGGAGCGGCGGGGAAAGAATTTTGTATTTCGAATTTGGAACGGGAGTCAGAAACTAGATAAATGAGTTAATGAATTTTGACAATCTGTGAAGGTAAAGCGCCTGTTTGTAATCTCATCTGTATGATATCAACTATAGTTAATTTATGTGGTCTCTCGCGATACTAAACTGTCCTGTCTAATCAGCACACCTTGCTAAATAAAATGGATAAAAAATTACGTCGGATCTCTCCAACACCAAGAAGGCAGATATCCTGCCCCGGAGCTTCGGCAAGCAGAGGTTGACCTGGGCCCCCAAGTTCTAAGTGAGTCCCATAAATCCTATATTTATATCTATTAAGATTTTATACAGTAGGCAAATGACAACAAGCCTAATACAAGAAAAATATTCAAATATATTCGTAAAATACCGATGAACCTATTTCAAATTGCCAAAAAAACTCGTTCTCAACACGTGAGTTGACGTGAGTGACACTGGCGTCTAATCTATTAAAAGAAGACAAAAATAGACAGAATAACTAAATGGCTTCATATTCCCGAACGAAAATATCTTTATTATACGCAACGACACTAATTGAGGCTGTCTGTTTAATAAATATCTTGCAGTTTTGTAATAAAGCTTCGGAATTGATAGAGTGTTTAGAAGGAAAAAACGCCCCCAGTTCGGTCTAGAAAACGAATATACTTAGTTGAAAAGTCTGTGATTAAAAGTATTAAAGACTTGAAAAAAATACAAGGCAAGGTTCGTGAAAAAAGTCCTCTTCCTAAAGACTATTACCTTAAATGAATATGGCTGATTGATAACGTCTGAAACTGAAGAGAGATAAAATGTGAAGTGAATTTACAGAGATTCGTATCAACAATGACAATGACCGACCAACTGATAAAAAAACATTAATTTACTATCAGTTCCTATCCTTGAATCGTCAGGGTCTCGCGCACGGATCCCCGTAGGGGTCAGACGGTAGTCGCTACAGGCAGCTGGATGAAAAGTGTTGTAGGTATGTACTGTATATACATTATGAAGATGAAAAAATTAATGCGGAAGAGGCTTTACTGTAAGACCGTATCTAAGAAACAAGAGTGTATATTAAGTGTGATAACAAACAAACTTGGAGTCACTAAGGCATACATTTACATACAGAACCAACGTAAATTAGAAAGTTTGATACTTTCTGAAGTCTACGCGAATGTCACTCATTGAAATAAAACCACTTTTTAACGAATTTTATTAGTTAGGATTTATTTGTTATTATTTACTTATAGTCCGACGTTTCAGCTACTTTTCCGCAGCACAGCCATGGTCGAGGGGTGACTTAAGATGATAGTTGTCACTTAGTTTGAAGTATAAGTTATTCAATCATGATGAATTGTTATTGTAACTCATTGTAACTATGTACACAGTATAACCTCCCTGTGTTGATAAGCAAATAAATCGCGATAGAATCCTTTAAAGAGGTAATATAATAAATGCGCTATATTACTCTGAAATTTCATAAAATTAAATGACAAGCTATACCTAACGAAAGTTACCAAACAAAAGGCCCAAGAATGTAATAGGATAGATTTATTTGCTAAAATGTGATAAGTTGCCTATTAGCTATTTCTTAAGCATTTTATGAGACAATACATTATATTATTACTATAGACCTGCTTTTGATGACTACCCCACCTGCTGGTAAGGGATGATGTAGTCGACAAAGGCATTATTGTTAACAGAAAAGCATCTGTCGCGGCTGGTAAGGCCTTGTTAGGATCATTCCGGGTAGAATTTGAAAAAACCAGAACGATACTAACGAGTCCTAAATCTCAATTTGTAACTAGATCTGACGACAGATTATATTACAAATAACCGTTCTAACGTCATTGTAAGAGTCGATTCACAACTGAGCTGTATTCTGGAATTCGAGCCTCAGAATTTCAGCCGATGTCAATGACTGCCATAATATCAGCAGACGGGGCGGGAACCCATAATTATTCAGTGCAAGTTTTCGTACACCATTCCTCACAAACCTGTTTCACTTAAGGAAAGTCATGAACATTCTACTAACTAGCTTTGCCCCGCGGCGAATTTTTTTAGCCAACCAACCCGCAATATATTATTTAATGTATTAAATTCGAATTAAAAAGACTTTTCATCCATTTGAAAAGTCTTTTTCATCCAGTAAACAGATGGGTGAATGTCGTTTTATTATGCACTAACACGTACTAATAATAAAACAAACAATGTAATTACAGCATGCGAAACACTTGTGATGAGACGAAACTAAAACAAAAAATATTGACCAAGAATTTTTTGCTCAGTGGGTTAACTATTATGGTGGATAAAATAAATTGCTATAAATATCGACCAAAACAAGTTTTGAAATGCTAAAAATAATGTGGTTATCCTATAACCGAACAAGGCTATTCTTTAGTTCATCAATTATTTATTTGATGACCGAACAACAAAAACGGGTTATCATGTAACTTCAATTTTTCTTTCGCCTCAAAGTCGGATATAAAAGGAGTAATTTGGATTGGGTAGGGCGAGGTCTGGTAGCTCAGTGCTCGAAGCATTGCCCCTGTAAGGCAAAGATCGCGGGTTCATACCCCGCCTAGACCGATTCAATTTTTTCTATTTAAATCGATGTAACTTCTAGTCTGCTCTTCGTAATTATGAAACGACTTAATACTGTTTATTATTCTTTTTATATATTTTATGTAAACTGTTTAGGTATGTTCAGATAATTTGTCTATTCTGTGCCTATAAGAAATTTAATATTAATATATAGGTAGTCTTAATATTAAACGGACGAATATAATAATATCTTCAGAAATTGGCAGTGGCCTTGGCCTGGTTTGTATCCACACTAAACTTGTTGATAGCTTTAATCATAGAATTATAACGCATGCGTTATAAGTCGAAGGCTTTAATCATATCTGTAGATTAACTTCTTAATATTCAAAATTTATTTATTTATTTATTTATTATAACTTTTACACTATCATTACAGGTACATATCAAATCTAATACAATAGTGACGCTAGTGCAAATTATTATTTTTATTATTTGTAATCAACGTGACATTTGGGCTTCAAAGATTCGTGCCCCTTAAAATCCAACCACACGTCCTGATCGTCCACCTAAATCTCGTGTGGGCGGGAACACGGAAACAAAACTGGCGTGGCTAACATAGCTCTGCCCCTCTAGACAAGTGGCAATTCGCTAGCAGGCGTTTGATGGAATAGAATGAAGAATGTATAGGATTTGACGTATTTGATATGCGTTAACGACTGTCATTTACGTCAAATCCCATACATTCTTCATTCTATTCCACCTAACGCTTGCTAGCGAATTGCCACTTGTCTAGAGGGGCTGGTACACTTGACATTGGCGTCTCGCCATCAATAATTTTATAATACATTTTCGTGTATCAATTAATTAGCCCACTGCAGTCCACTGCTGGACATAGGCCTGTCCCAATGTGCGCCATTTCGTACGATCCTCTGCCTTCCGCATCCAGTCCGACCCAGCCACCTTTTTCAGGTCATCGGTCCATCTGGCCAGGGGGCGTCCTACCCTTCGTTTGCCTTCTCGCGCTCTCCACTCAAGGACTCGTCTGCTCCAACGGCCATCAGTCCTTCGACAGACGTGGCCAGCCCATTGCCACTTCAGCTTGCTTATTCTGCGAGCTATGTCGGTAACTTTAGTTCTTTGTCGGATGACCTCGTTCCGAATTCTATCCTTCAGAGAAACTCCAAGCATAGTTCGCTCCATAGCCCGCTGCGCGACTTTTAGTTTATGAACTAGCCCTACCGTCAGTGTCCACATTTTACTTGATATTAGCAAAATTGTAGCGATTGCTGCAGAGGCCATTTTGAAGAAGTTGAAGTTGAAGTACTATTGTCTATTCTGTGGTTGAAGACAAAGAAAAATTACTGTCGTCAGGTGACAGTTGAGGTAACATACTTTGCAGCGCGGAAGCCATTTTGGAACGGCACAAACAAAAGAAGGATAAAATTGGGTACAGACTGATCTCTGAGCCTTTATCCCAACTCACTTAAAGTCGGCTTTCCAGTTTAACTCTCAAGTTTCCGTGAAGCGACTGCCATTTGACCGATTGGCGATATCGAAGTTCTTTAGTTGGACTAATTGGACTTTTGAGGGCTCCTACTACCCGTAACGACTGCCATAGACGCTCTCATGGCAACCGGGACCAATGGCTTAACATGACCAGACCAATGTAAATACCGTAGAAAATTGACTATTGACCTAATATTAATGGAATAAAATTATTATAAATAATATTATAATAACAATTAATCTTTCTTTCAGACCAAATGATCCATAAAGTGTTAGTAACAAAAGTCTTATCCTATTGTTAGTAAATACACATAGAAAACAAAAAAGAATAAATATAAGCAGGTATGGCACTGAGACACCGACCACGTCACAGGGCCAGTCACTCACCATGAACTTCTACATCACATGCCGATTTATTATCCTATGACAGTTGATGCATCCGATGACGTATTTATGTTTCTGGCAGAAAAGCTTATGAGATATTTTGGTGATTGATTGATTGATTGAATCAGTCAGTGGTACAGTCAGCATTAAATCAATCTTAATGAACAAAGTACTAAAATAATCTTAATGCCTTGATTTTCTCCTCTTTCTGTTCTGATATTTGAGACGTACCTTTAGTTCGGACAATAATACAATTTAAATCAATGAAATAGTTTGATTTGCTCTAAATACCTTAGTTTTGAGATCATTTCAAGATTGTGTTGTCTAGATATTTCTGATACTGCCTGTACAGCCATGCTCATATTATGTAGGTACGTTGATTGAAATCTCGAAGTTGGAGCATTTCATTGAGTGCGTGCTCATGTTTCATTAATGAAACCGACGTAAATTATTGTTTAGTTTGTTGCTGTACGTCACTGATGTAAATATTGATCTCATTTCCTGCATATTTTGGTGTACATAGCTGCCAAAATGCATTGTCAACAAATATTTATCCTTGTCAAACGACTTATGGACAGAGAGGCAGCATGATGTCTTCTTTGTTGTTTTTATGATGTTATAGTAATCAATTTTAATTGGAAAAAATGAAAGTACAAGAGGGTACTAGAAGGGACAGCCCTTTACAGGGAGAATGCTCTGACCACTTCAGCTTCATAGACACGTCTGGGATATTCGAAATTCTCCCATATAACCGTTTTTTCAATCAACACGATAAGAAACATACCAACTTATTGCTTTCATTAAGGTTCAGGTGACAGAAATATATTCGGATAGAACGACCATAAATAAATATAATAAATAATTTCTGTCATATGAGACAGGAACTTTCGAACGCTTATTTAGTACTGTTAAAACAAGCTTGTCATAATATCGTTAAAAATACCGCATATATGCCATATTGTGCTATTTCCAACTAAAAAATAAAAATTTAGAAGTAAATTTTAAAAGTAAAGGTATTTCTTAACTCTCGAGAGTATTTGTTTACAGTGAAAAAGTCGCCACGCGCGACTCAGGCGCGTTTTATACAGAAGAGACGTGGCGGGGAAGTATACCGGTGGCCTAACTAAAACGTCATACGTCTCCGCCAGGTTTTATCTGTATAAACCGCGCCTTACAGGTGAACACTGCTTGTAACCGTTCTATTCTCATATATCTGTGGTTCAGGTACTAATCCGTATGGCGACAGAGAAAGAATACAAGTATTACCACCCTATCTCGTCTGAAGGCTAAAGGGTGTCGTGAGATGCGACCAACGGAACTATACGCAGACGATATCACTGCGAAAGAAGGAAAACTTGAAATAAAACCCTGTACCAAAGGACAACTGCGACGAGTCCGAACTGGTTCATCACCCCTGCCTACCCGCGCATTTTGACCATCACTGCATAGGCTCGATAAATCGCCCAAAAGCAGTTGCCGCCTTCTTTTTATACGTGCGGACAGTCTCCGTGGGCCTCCCGCCTATGTCAATTCGGTGTGGCCGCAACGAGCATTTTCATATATTTGATAATACCGCGACCGCGCCCGCCGCTGCTTTTAGTATGGCCAAATACTATCACAAGTAAGCTAATGGACCTCCACCTTCAACCTAATCTGTCCGTATCAGTCCGCGCAGTGCCCCTAGATCGCTTCGCTCAGTCATAGGGTGATTGAATAGAAGATGAATACTTTTATTATTTAGTATAAGAGATTTTCACTGATACTTTTGAGCAATTGATTCAGTCAAAGGTAAACTTTCTGTTCTAGGTGTATTCAAAAGTACGTACTAATGATATAGCTATGGCGCTCGTTGCTCAATTATTCCCAGAAGTTATTGACTTCACGAACACATGTTATAATAATCTACCTTAAAATATTCTTTTAGGAAAAGTATCTTAGGTAGCTAAGTGACCCTACCTGACAGCCTCCGTGGCGTAGCGGTAGTGAACGCGGCCGCTACGCAGGAGGCGCGGGTTCGATCCCCGCTCAGTGCAAATATTTGTATGCATGAATATGGGTATTAGAATTGGTCTGGTCGTGCCTCGGAGAGCACGTTAAGCCGTTGGTCCCGGTTGTCATACAAACATCTATAGCAGTCGTTACGGATAGTTGAAGCCCTCATAAATCCAACAACTGGTGTAGCTGCAATGCTTCGATATCACCTTTGGGTTGTGGGGGTCAGATGGCAGTCGCTTCACGGAAAATATCGAAGTTTAGCCGAACCCGCAGTTAGACTGGTAAAAAGCGGACCCCAGACTCCAAGTTGACAAGCTTTGGATGCGACTGGGATTAACGCTAGGATGAAGATCTACGTACCTAGGCATCTTTTTTTCAAATTTTGAGTTTTATTTTCTCAACCTTTTCCTAACTCAGTTAGGGTCGGCTTTTCAGTTTAACTGTGATGCGACACAACCAATTTTCAAGATCGAAGTTCAGTTGTTAGACTTGTCGGACTTTTGAGGGCTCCAACTACCCATAGATTGCCCATATGACAATCTGGCAAGTTTATTCTAAACTTTTATATACCTACTTTGCTAACTATAATTATGGTTTTGCCCCTGACTATATCCATAAAAGACAAAACTAGTGCTGCTCCACGTGACACTTGTCGCGCACGTGGACCACCACACTGACTAGGTACCTACCATTCGTATTTACCATGTACAATATACCTACTTCCGCATTTAAACAGTTCAATTAATATGCACTTCAGTTCATTTATGACCTGACATTAACGTCCTGTCGCAGAATGATGATATCGTGGTCGTGACCATAATAAAAGATATGACTTATAACTAGCTAAATGATTCACAATAACTAGTTATAATGGCAAAAGGCAAAAAAAAACAGCATTTACGAAAACCAAAATCTTACCGGCAAATTCTACTATTTTTATTTTTTGTTATAACCCGGGATCATAGATGCGTTAATAGTCTACAAGCCCAAGATCCTAAAGATGGATCATTTCTGTAATATTAAAATCGTATTCCATATTCCATATTCGTATATAATGAACATGCTAAAAAAAATTTAAACTATGTATTTAAAATGAGACTAATTGCCGCGTGGTTCCCGGCAGAGTAGAATTTGGGCCACCCCTTTTCTTCCCATGTGGTGTCGTACAAGGCGACTAAGGGATAGGGCTGATTAACTTTAACATCAGACAGATATGTACAGCCCAGACTCAGCCTCAGATGCTTGGCTCGAGTCATCAATAGTGCCCGGAATACGGCAATAGGCTCACCCCTATTACGTGGGACCGAATACCGATTGGTGAAATGTGGGTGTTAATTCACCTCTGCCTAACCCTCCGGGGATAAAGGCGTGATTATATGTATGTATGTATGTATGCTAATTGTGTTACAAAAAGCGTGATAGATATTTTAAATTTAATAGTGATAATATTTAAAAATTGGTAGACAGGATACGTGGGGTGAAAATAACAATTATTAGCCTACACTTCTTTATTCCTGTTTATTTTTTTTTTCTTGAAAGTAGACTGCTGAAACGTAGCCGGAAATCTGGTCAGGCCAAAACTGAAATATACCTAATCTTCTAAAATTTGTTACAATTCGCGTATTTTCGTTTAATAATGCTTATGAAACGTATGACCTAAGTACTAAATTAAAACAGTAAAGTTGAGTTTAGAGCGCGAACTTAATTAAGAAAATCCATAGCTAAATATTAAAGTCCTAAATTATACTTCGTTTTTATGATAAACGTTATATTATAAAGTTTGAGTGACGGCCGACATCAAAATAGAAAAAGAAATATCCGAAGTTTATGCTCCCGACACGTAAAACGACTTCGGAAACCTGTTTAGGTCAAAGTCCTTTCACCGGGATATTTTTCTCCAATAAAACGAAAAAAAAACAGACACTGTAATAACATTTACCTCAAACAACATTATTATGACTGTATAATGCGAATAAATAAATTAATAAGAAAAGTAAGATCAAGCATTTGAATCAATGATATTTTCTTCCTGATTGGAGTTTAGACATAACAACAGCTTATATTCTAAAAAAACACCGGCTGCAGCTATGACAAAATTAATTTTGAAATTTACAATACTGTACGATGATCGATGTATCGATGATGAGAGCTCATTTAAGCTTTCTTTGCGTTAGTCTTGGAGTACAGAAATCAAGGCTAGCCTAACCAGAAGTAAAACCAACTTCAAGTGCCCACTAAAGTCTATTTCTATAAGGACAACTGAACTGAATAAAACAATACATTTATGATTCGCATTATATCATACCCAACTTCTGACATAATAATTATCGACAAACTGTGATTTACCATGTCAAGTGTTTGAAGTGATGCCAGAATTTAAAATTAAAATTTTTGGCGCCCATCGAGGTAGCTAAAATACAAATCACGCATATAATAATATACTATACAGGCACACTCGTGAAGCAATTTTATAGAAGTTGGCAGAAAAAAAATCATTTCAAAATAAAAGCTTACAAATTATGGTATGATAAGACAATCTTGCAACTGCTTTGCTTCTCTTTAGGCCTGATTCAATTAGAACAATTTTATCACAATATTTATTGTTGGAGCCTAAGGTACTATCTCCTATAATCTCGCTATATTTGGCACAACTACCATAATAGAAGGTGTAAGCACTCATTATTTTTCTCATTCATGAAACGTCTGAATATGTTAACAATGTCAAGAATTTATCTTACTTTTGTTCTGTAGTCTGTGGAATTCAAACTATCAATAGAATGAAATAGTATGACTGGTATTGCCTACCAATACCGTAACCAAATAATCAATTTGACACAGTTTGCCTCAGTTTGATTGCTCAATGTTACAAGAATTTTAAATGAATGAAAAACATAACATATGTGCATATTTACAAAACAAAATGAAACAGCAATTTACTTTAAACGTTTCATCTAATTTACTAGAAAAGGATTATACGGCTTATCCTGAGTATGTGATAGGCGGCGTGCGAGAGTTGAATGACATCAAATATTTTTAGAAATTTTATTACATGTTATCTTATAAGATTATAAACTAAACACAAGGCATACGTTCACTTAACGCGTAGTAAATTTTATTGAAGACCTAATACAAATTAGTTACAGTGTTTTCCACAACGAAAGATTTTAATTCAACATTTATTACCCGCATGTTTTTAATTATACGAAACATGTGACTTTTTTCTATTTATATTTGGTGTGGAACTGGGTGCCACTTATTTGCATGATGTTGAACATGCAATGTGTTTTAAATATTAAACTGTTAACAATGGATGATACACGAAGGATATAAAGAAGTATGTATAAAATTACAAAATTATAATAATTATTATTCCCTTCAATGGAAGGACTTGTTTTGTGCGCCGCTTGATCTCTCTTTTTTATACCTTTATCAGTTTAACAGGAGTGGTGCGATGTTATGTGACCCACATATATAGGATAAAGTAGAAGCTTACGTACGGAACGCCTGTTTGCTCCATATGCAAAATAATATAAATAGAAACCAGTTGAAAAAACCATTTTCTGTAAATAATTTAACGCAAAGTTAATCAGGCATTTTAAAGTTATGGTAAAACAAAGAAACTTAGAACCCTGTAATCATTGCTCTCCTTTATTAGCAGTCTTGTGATAAAGATAAAATACATATTGCAACTATTTTTAGGATAAATGTAGTAAATATCCTCACCTGAAAAGCAGTTCTGAAACATAATATTCATTGAAAATATAAATCCAAACTTACCTTTTCGTCGACCAAAAGGTCCGCAAAACGCATTTCCTTTTCCAATTATGTTGTCATCAATGCACCTTATGAGCTTAGCAATGTCCTCCGATTGGTTCTGCTGGGTTATACCCCCCCATCGCGAAGGCAAATCTTCTTGCATGGACTCAGATTTTCCTTTAGTGCCTCTCGACTTTTTCAAAACACTTGTCATAATTCCGTCACAAAACACAATTTCTTATAACTAAGTTTTATAAACACAACACTTTCTGTATATAAAACTTTATAGTATATTTTTCCAAAACACTAAAAAATATTTACGATTACGAATTTTGCGCGCATGCAATACGGCGGCTCGCGAGCGTGTGATATGGCCTTATTCAGTAGCGGCGCGGTGCACACTGACGCGCAGTTACTGGCTGTCCGCGACTCGGCCGACAATTGTGACGCGCACCTCATGTTGTCCGCAGTCCGTGTTGCCAGCTCCGAAATATATTCTACTATAATAGCTTTTATGGTATTCTTTTAGATTTAGTGGTAATCGTTAATAGTTTATTATTGCCTATTTATATTCAAATCTATGAAGTCTACTTGTTATACTGCTTGGGTAAAACAAACATAGGTACGGTGAGCCTCGTGCTAAGCATTTATAACGTAAATCTGTACCTATAAAGTTAGTATTTATCAGCGTTTGTTATATAAAACAGAAACTGGCCAATAACACAACTCACTTTTGCTGGACTCGCAGTTCACTGCTAGAAATATTCCTCTGACAATATGCGCTGTAGCACTTGATCATCTGTATTCACTTGCACTTGCAGCACAGCAGACTCCCATCTTGCAGTTATATCTTTTTTTATACCACTTAGGTGGTAAAAAGCAGACCTGATGGAAAGTAGTTAGTGGCCTATGGACGTGTATACCAAGGACGTCATACTCGTGCAGCCGACTCTCTAGAAGCTTTCTAATGTCCTTCTTGAAGAACCCCATATTGTAGTCGCTTGGTGAAACCATGGGAGAGTTCATTCCACAGCTCGAGCGTGTGAGGGATGAAGATCTTTTACAGTCGTCAGTCCATCTATTAACTAGAACTATTCAGAACCATAATTTAAAATACAGACGTGCAGGCCCCTGATGGACGCCAGCATTTGCCTTGATTTTTTTAAAGAATATTAGCAACCGAAATTACTAATATTTCCTCTAACCCCTTCAACTAAGCTAAATTGCCTGTGCTAGTAGTGGATTCACGTCGGTAGTGTAATAGCCAGGATTCGATTCCGGCACCTCTTGATTGTAAGGCCGACTCCTTAACCACTAAGCTATCGCCGGTCTGTACCCACTCTTGAAGGTACCTACGTTAAAAAGTCTATTTAACTACCATAAATCTATCATCATCTCAGCGTTGTCTCCGGTTGGATCCGAGGCTTATACTGGAACCCGGTGAACCTCACTTGATTTTTACGGGAACGACTGGCGCCTTACCCCCAACCCTCAGAGGGAAGCCTGAGCGAGAAACTCGTTTGTGAAACTGCTAGGGCATCGACTTACAGGTGATTTTTAATTATACCCCGAAGATTATTATTTTTATAATTATTAAATAAGTACAACCACATTATATGTATTAGGTACACAATTCACACAAAATTCAATCGTTCGTAAATACCGATACATATAACCTTACATATAATTATTACTACAATACATAAAATATTCTAGGACACTTTAAAACAGGGTTCAGATCACCTACATGTAGTACGGGATATAAATATCCTGAATAGAAATTCTAGTATTTCAAGTGTTACATAAATCCTCTTTGCTCTATATCATAAATATTCCAGCCAGTTCATCAAAATCGATATCTTCCAGAAAAATATACACCAATCACCATAGTGACGAGTTTGTTATGTCGTTCAACACAATTTTATATTCATTTTTTAGCCGTCACAAGATTTTGGGTCGTTTGTGTAACACTGAGTAGCGAAAATGATTAAAATGCAGATATCTAACGAGCAGGACAGGAGGGAGGCTCAGAATAGAGAGAGGAGGAGGCAATGCGAGCTCGAGAGGAGGAACAGAATCTTCAATGCGTGGAACAGGAAGATTGGTGTGAGTTTAAAAGTTTTATTGACGTTAGTTAGATATTTTTTGTATAGTTTGTATGTATATCTTATTAGGTATTAGGTATGTTCACCACTTCTTATGGGTCCGTAGAATAGCCTGTACAACTTTACATTATGTTATCAATTAAATCCGACTTATCGATACCAATATTTTCAATGCTATTACATTCAATGAGGCAATACATATTAACGTATTAACATTGAGATGGCTCTGCTATCTCTTTGAAAAACCAAAGCCGAGCTCTTGACTTCAAGATCGAGCAAAGCTTGGGTCGTGCTAAGTAACTGTGCTCATTTTCCACGAAGGCGTTAGGCATTTCCTTCTTCAATGAAAATACTTGTACTATTCCACATTATATATTTATTATTATCCTGACTGGTTTCGCCTTACGGCATTATCAAAGGTTGATACATGTTTTTTGTAAGGCGAAACCGGTCAGGATAATAATAAATAATGTGAATTAGTACAAGTGTTTTCATTAAAGATGTGTTGCAAGTTCCACCAAGTGCCATCAATCAACAGTATAAGCATTTCTTTTCCTTTTTTTTTCTCAAAATTTGGCTTAGAGATAACTTATGGTAGTTAGTTAAAGTTAGTTCTCGTGATCAGAAAAGGTACTTTACTTGATGAGAGTTTTTATGCAAGCGGAGACGCGGGGCACTAGCTAATGTTATAAACGCGATAGGGAGTTTTTTTTATACCGCTATAGTGGCAGGCAAGTACACGGCGTAGAATCACCTCTATCGCAATGAAATACCAGTTATGGCAGCGCATAAAATACGCACAAATATTGGTGTTTATATGTATAATAAACTTCTAGGTGGATTTGCCATTCCTGGAGCGTCAAGTGGTCGAGAAGCGAGCTGAGAGGGAAGACCAAGCCCGCAAGGACCTGGCGTTCGCAGCGCAGATGATCAAGGACAGCAACCTCGCTGTGGTGTTGGAAGCCAGGGAGAAAGAGGTAGGTATTAAGAGTCGTACTCAGACAGTAGAATCGACACCCATGTCACTTTATACTTAATGCTCTCAGCAGAATCGACACGTACATCACTCTATGCTCAAAGCTCACTATTCTCAGCAGAATCAGCAGCTATGACACTTTATGCTCACTGTTCGCAGTAGAATCAGCACCTAAGAGTTATTACATTATCTGTGACCCATGTCACTTCATGCTCATTGCATTGAGACATGTAATTTTTTTTTATGTACATATGACAATGTGATTTTGTTCATAGGAGCGCCGCCGTATTGGAGAGGAAATTAACAAGTACCGCCAGAATTACCAGCGCTTCGAAGACAGACGCGAGTACGACCTGAACGATCCTGAAGTGTTGAAGAAGCAGCTGCCTCCAAGAGCCAGCGATGGGGAGCCAGTCGGAATGTCCAGCGCTCAAAAGTTAGTTCTCAATTTATTACTAAACTCTTCCGAACATTATTTAACTAGTAGTTCTTTGAACATGTAAACCTCGTGTTTTTGTCTCTTGATCAAATCTGGTATCCTTAAATAGGTGACATCTAAAACCACCGGGTAAGGGTTCGTTCTAATAAAGAGATGGAGGAGGCGCTTCGTTCGCTCGGCCAATTACTAGCTGATGTCAGCGGCTTCACTTGCGTAGAATTTTGTTCTCGTGACCCATGGGAACGTCCGTGGAACTGTTGAATCATACGAAAAAAAAATTTCCCCATCGGTCGAAACGTTCTCGAGTAACATTCATTTAATTGGGGCAGACGTTTTGAGAAGCGAATGCTTAACTGTAAGTAATACTCAAAATCGGACAGCCTCCGTGGCGTAGCTGTAATGAACGCGCCCGCAACGCAGGTGGCGCGGGTTCGATCCCCGCTCAATGCAAATATGGGTATTTGCATTGATCTGGTTGTGCCTCGAAAAACACGTTAAGCCGTCGGTCCCGGTTGCTATGCGAACATCTATGGCAGTCGTTTCTAACTGCAATGCTTCGATATCGCATTTGGGTTGTGGAGGTCAAATGGCAGTCGCTTCGTGGAAAATATCGAAGTTCAGCCAAATCCGCAGTTGGACTGGTTAAGCATACTCCTGACTCCAAGTTGAAAGCTTCGGATGCGACTGGGATTAACGCTAGGATGTAGAAGAGGTAATTAATAATTAATGCTCAGAATCGTATCAATTATATATCTACTTACTTTCTCACGACAAGCCAGAATACATCAAGCTTAAAGGGTTCAATTTGAATTCCTACTTCACATAATTCTGTCTATGGGTCGCTGGTGCCCTGTTATAGGTAATCTGGACACCAGATTAAAGGTTAAAGTTCACAAAAGTTGCTCGTCAGTCAGCTTTCGATAGTTTGGCACAAATCGCTTCTTTTCAAGCTACCAGCTTTTAGTCTGTCTCCTAGACTGTGCGACTGGGTTACCGGCTTCTTGCAGGAGCGCCGTATTCGCGTCCTTTGTGATGGACGAGCCTCGGGAGTTCTTGCAGGTAAATGCCGGCGTACCGCAGGGGTTTGTCCTATCGCCAACTCTCTTTCTTCTGCATATCAATGACATGCTGTCGACCGGCAGCATTCATTACTATGCGGATGATAGCACCTTGCACGGGAGTTATCATGGACGTCCTGCGGATAAGCAGACGCATATCGCGCAAAACAGCAGCTTCTTGTTACTGAGCTTGACCGAATCCTGAACCACATTTGCCAATGAGGCTCTGAGAACTTGGTCGAGAAGAAAAGACGCAGGCATGTGCATTTACAGCAAAGGTATCTTCTTTCCTTCCCCTTCCCACTCTTCAGAGCACGCCACTGCCACTGCAGGACAACCTCAATATCCTCGGTATGGATGTTCGCTGCAAACTGAATAACAAAAACTACATCGAGAGTATCATCAAAACAGCCTCGCGTAAACTCGGAGTCCTGAACAGAGTGAGACGATTTTCCACGCCGGAGCAACGGTGTCTTCTATACAAGACACAAATTCGTTCCTGCGTGGAATACTGCTCGCATCTCTGGGATGGATCCGCAAAGTACTTATTAGATGCTCTCGACAGGTTGCAGCGATGTGCGGTCCGCATTATCGGAAATCCTGAGGTCACGAGTACCCTCGAGCCTCTGCAGATGCGTAGAGATGTTGCTTCCTTGGCAGTATTTTACCGTCTCTATCATGGCGAATGTTCTGAAGAGCTATTCCAATTAGTCCCACCCTCTCCTTTCCTATACAAGACGACACGTGCAGGGCTTAGATGTCACCCTCATACGGTGCAGAACATTCCTTCAAGAACAAAGCGGTTCGGTGACTCTTTCCTTTGACCCACCATTAAGATCTGGAATTCCTTGCCAGCTCACGTGTTTCTCTCTTCCTACAGTCCCGGGTTCTTTAAGCGGGGCATGAAAAACCATCTGATAAGGCTGTCAAGCTGAGTGCCACCATTGTTAACATGGCACGTGTATGTAATGGTGGTCCTCTTTCCTGAGACTTTGCCTTCATCTTACCATCAGGCGAGGTAAAGTCAAACTGACGTGTCCTATATAAAAAAAGGGAAGCAGTTTGTTTTGTAAAAAATCTAATCCGTTAGACGAACACCATCCTAGTGAAAGAGCATCTAAAATTGAATTGTCTACTCAATAACGCAAGTAACCCGTTTGAAATCTATCAAAACAAAAAACAAAGAAACTTTTCCTAGGCGCGGTATGTGAGAAATGTAAACAAACATTGAGTACATTCAAACATTATCTATTCACAGTTCATGTTAACTGTGATTTTATGTACGTCTTCACACGCCTCTGTGTTTTACCAGTAGTACGAAGATATTATAATCCTTATATCAATTAGAATAATGGGTGTATTCCCATCCAGTAACACCCAAACTAGTATATGATACTAGTTGGGAAAGAAAATCACTAATGACAATTTTTTTTTGCGGTGTATATTACCATGTACCTACTTGCATTTTTAAAATATAAACGTCATCATCTCCTTGGCGTTGTACATGTCGCATCCGATTCATTTTCATCTTTTGATTATGCTTTTACAGCTTTTATAGGAGCGTCTACCGTCTGACCAACCAACCCCAAGAGGAAAGCCTGCGCCAGATATTCATCCGTCAACCAGCAGGTATACCACCTCCCCCCAAAGATCTTCGTAGCCACTCTCACGAAGACATAAATATAACTTTGAATAATTTTCACAGGTTCGAAGGAGAAGATTTGGATTACGAGGAACGCAAGAAGATTATGGCCGACCAGAAGAACTCCTGGCTAGAACAGCAGGTGCAGGAGCGGAAGGCTGCCCAGGACGAGAGAAAGAAAGCCGAAGCTGCTTACATGGTAATGTATAATCGACACAAGAGATAAGAAAAAGTGATATAACTTATTCCCTTGTCGATTGTACCTTTTTTAAGTACCACCCACGATAAATTAACTTCGACATCCGGTTTTTCAGATTTGACAAGTTGAAAAGAGAGTGAGAATTCCGCTAAGATTGGCTTGCTTTGGATTCATTTATAACGTTAACAGTTATAGAGGAAATAAAACCAAACTTTGGCTTCAGTTACATCTACTCCGAAAATATATTAAGTAGTAGACATGCACTATGCGATAGAGAGATCGCTCTTCAATATCAAAACAAACCAACATGCATATAGGGGGAATGCTCTGACCACTGAGCCACCGAGCCCCGCCTGAAGCTATCCAATTTCTCCTATACTAGCGTCTTTAGGGCGACGGTGGGAGCCATCTACCGACACTCATACGAACTATCGGAAACAATGAACGATGTTGCAATCATTTTTAAACATTGTTCAACTTGAGGCATGGCTCGGTGGCTCATTGGTCAGAGCATTCCCCCTGTAAGGGATAGATCGCGGGTTCGATTCCCGCCTGAGTGATTCACTTTTTCCTATCTTAATCGATTTGAAAAGTTAGCATAGTAAATGCTTCAAAATTTCATTCAACATGCATATATTCACGCATTTCAATCACCAATGGGGTAGGCGGAGGTGTATCAACACCCACATTTCGTCACATACGACACCCACGGGAAGAGATGGGATGGCCCTGTTCTACTCCACCAACCAAGCAACCAACAGCTTCATAGAGTACCAAAGTTATACACCGAAGCAATGCACACAGCAGTGCTGCTTGAGTGTCCGTCATTTACGCAGCAAATGCTTCTTAATATCTTTTGTCAAGAAACATTTTTCTTGGCAATTTGTTGGTGTGCAGCAAATACTGCTTTGATGTGTGGCCCCTTACAGTCTCAGTTGCAGTAGGTATCCTATATTTAATGTATTGCTTATAAATGGTTATTTATCTATTTATCAGATGGCGATTAAAGCTCGCGACGCCCGCGCTGGAGAGCTAGACCGGATGGAGCGAGAATGCCGGTACAGGCTCGGACAGGCCAACCTGAAGTACAACGAAGCGCTGGTAGGGGAGAGCGGGGCTGAAAGTGCCGATTTTGGCAAATCCTTATATGACTCGGATAAAATAAACACTATGACTGAAAGTAGTGGTTCATCCTAAGCCAAATTTAGTCTATAATACGAATTTATCTACGGACTTAGTACATTTTTAATAGTTTTTGGGATGAAGTGATTTTTTTATACAGCGGTGGCAAGGCACTACCAGCCCCACTTTGGGGCCAGTTGTGCCGTAGTTGAGGTCAATTGTGCCGTCTGTAATGCTAGGTTTTTATATGAATAAAAATTAATGTAGAATTTAAAAGACATTCATTTTATAATAATATATTTACCTTATAATATTTACTACAAATCAACAGTTTTTAAAATTAAGTTATTTGTAATGTACTAAGTATTATAATAGTAAAAAAGTTATCTTTACTTATGTACTGATTTCAAACATAAATACTTATATTTAGCTATAGTTTGCACTTATTTTTAAGCAACTAATTGAGATTAATTATTTAAAATATCAGTCTGTAAAGATAATAAGACAAAAATTAAAGTTTTTCTTAAATTACAAGTCTTTTGAGGCATTTAAAAATCAAAAAAATATAGCTGAATTATTTATTCTCCAGATGACTGATCAGAATAGCAATTAGGGCATACAAATACTAGGCTTTCTTCATCTTCAATACATTGCATATGAGCCCAACACGCTCTGCATTCAACCCAATTTTCACCAGGGTCAGAGTTAGAGTAGGCATCACTACATATGAGACAGTACCATTCTTGTTCATCATCAGAACTGTCGTCATCTTTTAAAACTTTTCTCTTAGCGAGGTTCTTCGTCAGTTTTTTTGTTTGTTTACCTTTTCCCTTGCCTTTTCCATTCCCTTGTCCCTTAACCTTCTTTCTAGTTTCACATTTTTTCTTTTTCTTTTTATTAGCCTGTTCTTCAACCAAGCAGCCCTTTGTAATAGATCTTGAGATTTGTGCCCCTTTGAGATTTTCGTTTGTATGCCCTCATTCTGTTAAAGATAGTAAATGCAGTATCATGTCGTCAAGTATTTTCTTTCATTCGTAAGTGCGCGCGTACAACAATATTGAAACAATAAATGTTGCTTAGGGGTTGGTTGTGCCGCGGCACAAGTAGCCCCACAAGAACGGCACATCTTACCCCACTTATGAGAGTTTGATATTTCGTCTCACCTATAAAAATTACTGTGCTCAAAGCATCAAAATTACACTGCACAACAAACTAGGATAAATATAAAGCATTTTACTAAAGCTCTTATATTAAAAGCACGAGAAATGTAAGCTGGCGACCAAAAAGTATCGAAACGAAAATATTTACTTACGTGGTAATGGATGACCTTCACATGCACTGCCACTCTGTCCACGTAGCGAACGGAACTAAAATGGCAGCCGTGTGTGCCCGACTGCTAGGCATCACGCGACGCCATATGATCGTATATCTATCTCTTTCCGTTTTTGAGGTATTCGCGTCGGCACAATTTACCCCCGGCACTTTTAGCCCCGCTCTCCCCTAATTCTTATTTCATAGTCATTTAATGCCTAGAGTGAGGATATTCATATTGTTCGTGTACAAGATTTTTCCACACGCAAGAATACCAGGTTCACTTGGGAAGGAGGAAGTACAAAACTTAGTATGGAAACTAGTGTCGCTAAACTCTTAGCTTTTATAATCATCATCTTCGCAAAGTTTTGGTCGCATTCTAAACCTTGGAATCCGGAGCCAGCTGTCGGACTTTTACTCCTGCACTTCATCATTCCTTCGTCATCTTCTACGATGTCATGCTAGTGTATACCCTCAGATATTATGACCAAACACATAGCACAAAGCAGTGGGTGTGTATAGGGACTCCATTCAGACCTTTAGTCAACCTCGCGTACATAAAAACTAAGGCAAACCAATAAAAGACGGAACCGGAGCGCCAAAAAGCGTGCGTTTTATTTTATTCTATTGACTAGGATTATCGTTTGGTTGAAGAAAGTGCGAGTATAGATCGATGAATATTAAAGACATGTGACGTACCACCTATTTATCACTGAAACAATTTATCAGTGATCGAAATAATTACAAATTTATTTATACATCAATATGTTTGGCTCCGATCACCGACCATATGAATAAATAGAATACCTTTCACTTTGCCAAAACGCATACGTACTAATCTCAATTACAATGAAGTAGGCGTAGGTACCTACTAAAATTGATGAACACTGAAAATTTTTCAAATTTACTCTGACCAGAATGTGCTTTTTTGGGTGTCTTTAGAGGATAGCACGAGGTGCTAAGGCAGTGAATTACTTAATTCAAATCCGCCAATCATAGATTTATATCTATCAAATCAATCCACACATACATATGTCCTGAACTATATATATTACACGTTTTGTATATTATTTTATAAACTGGTTTAAAGTGAACCGTGAAGTGCAATAAATATATCCCGAGTGTTCGTTTGACCGAATGTTCAAAATACCGAAAGTACAAAATCCCGAAGTACAAAAATCTCGAAGTACAAAAATCCCGAAGTACAAAAAGAAATCCCGAAGTTCAAAATCCAGAAAATTTTATATTGAGTGGTTTTGTTTGGATGGTTTTAAAAAAATAACCACAAAGGCTAATACGGGACCACCGCTCTTTCTTACCTAATTGAATGGACACTGCATGTATCGAAATAGAGAATATAGAAACTACATGAAAAAATCTAGCTCCGTTTAAAAAAGTACCTATTAAAATTATAACATAACGATACTAACAATCAGTAACGTATCAAAATCTAATTTTCGGGTTGTGAACTTCGGAATTTTGAACTTCGTACAACATCGCACATTCGGAATTTTGACATTCGGGATTTTGAAATTCAGGCTTTTTATCTCTGGGATTTTGTAATTCAAGATATTGAATTTCGGTACATATTTTGAACGTAACCATAAATGTATGGCAAGTAGATATGTGCTGAAAAGAAACGCCTTGATAGTCAAGGTCTTGTTGTGCTAAAACGACCCAAGATCATGTTAGTAATTCGTAAATTAATAAAGCTAAACAAGATATTCATTAGCACCAATGTATTCGAGGTCCAGTGTCACATCACACATTTTGAAATATATCGTTTCACACAATTTTCATTCCACACTTGACATTATATCACAGACTAGCCAGTCCTAGCTTCGTCAGCGGCATATCTACTTTGGATCCCCGATTAAACCCTTTTAAGCCATAAGTATGTTTTCACAATTTATTCATTTGCAAATAACATATGGGAATTTGTCGGATTTGTTAACATTCATGCCGAATTTATTGACAAATAATTTGACAATTCGAACAGCTTAAGAACTACTCATTAGCGCGTTCAATCTAATGCTAAGTATCAATACGGATAGGCAATTAAAAATTAATGCAGTAAAATGTCTGGAGGTGTACAGACCCTTCTCCAATAGCACCATCTCTTTCACTCCACAGGTAATTGAAAAGAAACAACTAGAAGAGGTGATGAAGGCACAAGAGGAAGCTGACAACACAGCTGAAATGTACAATAACCTCACTTCAGACATGCTCACTGAGAACCCAGACGTAGCCAAGAGCGCTTTGGGCAAAGACAGGTAAAGTTTAAACAGGTCGAGCAGAAAATTTGTTCCCGCGAGCCACAGAAATCTATCCTCGAGATAATAGCATGAATGTGGGATATGAACCAGGCGGTGGCCCTCCCCCACCGCTGGCTCATGTCCCGGGGGGGGGGAAGGTCCCTTTTTCAGTAAACTATTAATAATATTTCTTAAGTAATTTTCTTTTAATATGAATATTAGCAAGTGGATCATAGAAATTACTAATAATCCCTCTAACCCCTCTAACTAAGCTAAATTGCTTGTGCTAGAAGCACTAACACAATTTCAAAAATTTCTTTCTCAAAACTACAAACAAAACTGTGTCATTTTATGATTAAAAATGGGTATTTCGGACAAAATTTGGAAATCCAAAACGAATGGTTGACAATGAGAGAGTTCTGCATACCGATGGCCTTAAAGTGGCGCACCTTGATCTATGAATGATCGCCGGCCCTGTTAAAATTCTATCTTAACCCCTTTCAGATGACCCTTCCAGACCAGAGCAACCTGGTAAGCTGGGGGAAGGCCACAGAAAAACAATGTTATAAGTGTGATGAGGCAATAGGGAGGCCAATACTCACGTCGCCACGATAAGGTGCTTTTCATCATACGCGAAGCAATGAGTCTGGCAGCAGCTAGAGCCCAAAAAGGATTGACTACTAACAGACGTCATATCAACTTTTGTGTCTGAAGGTTCATCCATAAAATCCAGGAACAAACCTTATTCAATCGTAGATATTGCACCAGATTGGACTCTTATGAATCTGATCTCTCTAATCGACACGTATGAAAAGCACTATAAAATTCCGGAGGATGTTGGGGTTTCGTCATCTAGACCTGACATATTTCTTTATTCAAAAACGATTAAATATGTGGTCCTTGTGGAACTTATTGTACCGTGGGAAACAAATACTACGATCTCACAAACGAATAAATCAAAAACGGTTACGTGGTTAATTTGTATGCAGTAGAAGTGGGAGCGAGAGGTATAGCAGCAAAATCTCTCTATAATCTACTTAAAAATCTAGGCCTATCGAGAGCTACAATAAGCTCAATACTAGGACGAATGTCTAAAGCGGTACTAGTAGGTTCGTATCAAATTGGTTAGGCAGGGAGGGGAACTTGGATAGTGAAGATGAGTGTTGATGTTCATCAAAAAAGGGGCCCCTTCTAAACCTACACTTGGGTCGCAAGTCCCAGGCACTGTCCCGAGTTCCCAACTCAGCAACGCGATGGACCTGACGCCCGCACGGAGAATCCATGGATTGCTAAGAATATCGTCGCTCTCTCATTATTATGTACCTGTATTGTCGTTTGCAGGACCATCGGTTTCATGTACAAGGGAATGAACCAAGAGGAGCTGAAGAAGTTCTACGCCGCACAGAAGGAGCAAATGGCGGCGGCTAAGGTACTTTTATCCTTTTTGTATTTTCCTGTTCATCCAAAGGTTGCCTGGAAGAGACCGCCGCTGGCGATAAGGCTGCCTGTGTATATTCTGCAGTTTATTTAAATTCATACTGTTAATTTCTCATCGATGTGATATTCTTTCGTTACCCAGGCTAAGCGCGAAGCTGAAGAAAAGATGGAGGCTGAGTGGCAAGCCTTGGCCAAGGCTATCCAGCGCGAAGTCGCTCGCCAGGATATCACAGACCAGCGGAAGAGGAGGTAAGAGTATTTTTATTTCGAGGTCTTGTCTATTTAGCTGTTACACACAGCTCCGCCCACGTGGAATACTGAAAGAATAGTTAAAATGACGGAAAATTTCCAAATCTGTGCGTGATTTTCTTCATTTTTATATCGAGTTAGGTATATTCTATATAATATTATTAGATAATCAAAAGATGAATAAAATAGGGCAATAATATTGTGACCAAGGGAAACAGATTCATCAAGAAAAAATCATCATCATCATCATTCATCAAGAAAACCAACACTATGTTAACGAATTTCCTTGTATTTAATCTCAGCGTAAAAGCCAACACTAAATCTTTGCCCACTCTCACAACAGGGAGATAGCCCGCCAGCTGATGGAAGAGAACCAGCTAATGGCACTCCAACAGAAGGAGAAGCAGAAATACTTCAAAGAAGTGGTGTACAATAACACGCCTACAGACGAGTACTACTCTCAATTCAACACCACTACCAGATAAACATCCTTTAGCTTAGTAGGGTTAGGTTAAGTACATTACCCATCTTAGTAGCTGGATTGGTTCACCCACAGATTAGTTTGTCTGTACTTAGTCGTGGCAAAGAATTCCCACCTTACACTCGAACCGAAAAACAAACTTTGGTCTTTGTAATATTCCCGCTAATCCCTCCAAATTCCTTGTGCTAGGAGTGGATTCACGTTCGTAGTGAAACAACCAAGATTTGCTGGGTTCCATACTGCGGTGTAGGTGAAGCATAATCGGGTACTTTGGCCAAACAACATTTGCAATACCAGCTCACGTGTTGCTACATGCAGATTCCATTTTCCCGTTTCCCGATTCTCTATTCCCTATTGGGCACTTACGGTAGCAGCCTAGGGCTCTTGTCCAATCATCAAAGGAGCTAATATCAATGATAACTTTAGAAAAACGATTGTCTGAAAAACTGTTTCAATAAAATATCCTTCGAAGTCCTCCTGCCCTGTACATCATTACCCTAAATTCATTCGGTTAAAGAAGGCAAACAAGCAAGCGGTAGGAACTTCCCCAGTTAGACAGACCCGAACCTAGCTCAAATATTCCAGCAAAGGTTCAAATTTAAACTTATCGGCTGAGGAGTTACCTCTACCATATAAAAAAAAGGTGTCCAGAAGCCTTTGAAGGCATGCGTTTTCTGCAACGCACAAATGACACTAAAACACGTGTGTAACTAGTACCGCACCTATAATGGCGATAATAACTAAACATACATACTTCGTCCTATTCTTTGCTTGCGTGCAATTGGCGCCAAATCGACGTACGCCAAGAGTATTGCCAACACGGTGACGATGTAGCAGATCGATTGATTCACGATATAATTGTTTACGTTGAGTTTGTACAACACATCTTACTGTTACGTGGCTGCATTAACGTCGTATTTCTTCAGCAAAATATTGACGTAAGACCAAGAGGTAGCCATGACACGCGTCAGTACCACTGCCAACACTGGCCGACGACGCACTCTAGAATGCAATTTTCTTTGTCTCAATTATAAGTGCGTCATGTGGATTTTACACTCGATTCTCGGTATTAACCTAAATACAATTTCTTTACAATAAATCCTCACTGCAGTATGATACACTGCATATTTAATTTTACAATGAAAAGTTATACACCAATAAGACCTATAAACAGCTACTAGGATTGGAAATGGGCAGAAAGTACCAGTGTATAAATTGCAGTGTTAATACTCGTAATTCTTAACTAGATTAATTCGTTCGAAACTGACGCAGGCGCCTTTGGTTAAAAGTCTGTTAATTCAACCTAATGTCCGAAGAACAACTCTTCGTGCAGTTTCAAAAGTAATCAAACACGAAAAGAATGGCTCGGTCTCCGAGGCCCTTCTATCCATGGCTTTGCCAGCCTCGAGGCTTAGGCATCCAATTAGTTAACTTATTTAACTAATGGCTGCAACAAAACAAACAACATTTATTACTCTATACACAAAGTTTGCTTCAAACTTCACAATATTTTGTTATATAACAATAATTACCAGCTCATACGCAATTGAAGAAAAAGTTCTTTGACTAATGTTAAAATTGCATAGCTGCCTAATGCTAGAATAAAACGATAAGAAGTGATAATTCCCGTTAAAGACAGTGTAATCATAATTGCAACTAATAAAAATATCTATTGATGACATAGTCGCGATTCCACAAGTTGTAGATTCCCCCCGATTTTTTCTCTTATAATAAATAGTGTGATAAAACACTATTTTAAAACTGAATTTTCTTCGGACAGAATCGAGAATGACGAAAAAGTATTATTAAGCAGTTTTACTTGCTTAACATTATGATAGAATGTCATAAATCTCTTTTAGTTGCAATGTTAATAAGATTATTACTTATAAAAGAAATCGATTCCATTTTTATCTGGAATCAAGTGCTCGATCACAAATATTGTTAACGGGAAAGAATTGCCAATGTAATTCTAGCATTAAATCTATTTAGGTTATAATAATTGCTTACACAAGAAAATCTGACAGACGCCAGGAAAGTATTTAGTACGCATTAAAAATAAGTAAATCGTTATAATATGTTACCTTATACTAATTTAGAATATTTAGAATATTTTTAAATTGTATATGAGTTTGTCTTTGTATAATATGTTGTGTGGAAAAACTTAACATCACGCATTGTAATAAATCTTAGCACTCGTCTTTAGTCTCGTATTATCACTTTGTACCTGGTTAAATAAAAGTATCTTTGTCTTTGACCTGTTTTTAATTTCCAACAATAGTTAATAAAGTATTTTTTTGTTGAAATAAGTATACCAGGAATACTAGATTAAATTGTTTAGGTTTTCACTTGTGAAAGTACTGAGGTTTAGACCAATCCCCCATAGTATTGATCGTTCATAGTAGCGAACTATCTATCGATTGTCGTTGAGTATCGATTGTTGTTGTGTGATCAATGTCCATATTTTCAAAATGTAAGTAGGTACCTTTTGATACTATGGACACTTGGACAGTTTAATATTGTCCAAGTGTCCATAGTATAGAAAGGTCCATTTTTTTAGGTCTAAATAGAAAATGAAGGAGATGATAGGGATGAAGGCGGGACGAAGTGCCGTCCTACCCTGCCGGACTGACTAAAACCGCACGCCGCTGTCTTCAGTTTGTGTAAGAGGTTGGTGTAAGATTGCCTTAGACAACAAGGTTGCCTTAGCAACCAAGGCTGACCCAGGGCCGTCTCCTGTTTCCTAATGGCCCAGGGCCCACAGATCGGCCCACGGTGTCCCTATTTTGCGTCTGGAAAGGAAGAGTGCACATACCACTGTAGTCCACCTGAGGCCAGTGTTCATGAAGGACGAAAGTTGTTGAGCAACCTCCGAAATATGATTCGCCTCCGCTGCTGCTATGCGTGCCATTCGTGGGCACAGAGGGCCGGGGGAGTTTTTTTATTTTTTATTTATTTCACTTCAAGCACAACGTACAATGGCGGACTTAATGCCGTAGGCATTCTCTACCAGTACAACCTAGGGTGGTGCAGAGCTATAACGAGGTAGGCACAAAAGAAGTATACTGTTCAATGTGTCAATATTTTAAAAATTAATTACAACATATTAAATACACATACTAATAAGTACAATACATAAGCATAAAAATATATACAGATATATTAACATACATACAACATAAATATATATTATATCAATAAGAGATTACATATTAATGTTGAGATGACTCTGCTATCTCTTTGAGAAGCCAAAGCCGAACTCTTGACTGGAACATATCCCGGCTCGTGCTCATCCTGATCTCGAGAGGTAGTGCGTTCCATAGAAGGATAGACTGAACAAAGAAAGAGGAGCCTAAGAAGTTAGTTCTGTGGGAAGGACATGAGAGGAGACGGTTATTCGAAGAGCGAAGATTTCTGTTGTGGTTTATACATAACAGTTGGAAGGAACAAGTTATGTAAGTAAGAGATGTAGGAGAGTAAAGAATGTTATAAAGAGTGGTAAGGCAGCGCAACTTACGGCGATGATGGATAGGCAACCAATTAAGCTGGGAACGGAAGGAGGACACGTGGCCATATTTACAAAGGTTGAAAAAAAATCGAATGCAGTTATTGAGATGCCGGTCTAACTTGTTGAGGTCTGCATTCAGGTCAAAGTAGCACACATCACCATAGTCAATCAGCGGAAATATCAGGGTTTGCACCAACAGCACTTTCGTCTTTATAGCTAAAAAGTTCTTCAGGCGATACAGATAAGTCTACTTGTGACTTTCTGACTCAAGTTCGTGATTTGTACTCGCCAGTCGAGGGAGGAATCGAGGTGTAGCCCCAGATACTTTACTGATGCACTAAAAGGTATTATTATGCGTTGTATACTACGGGTGGCAAACTCGCAGTATCAATTCTGCTGGTTATCAAGTTATTGCCTACCATAAGAGCCTGACACTTAGATGGGTTCACGGTTAAGCCGAATTTAGCCGACCAGTTTTTTAAAGTTTCTTAATCCCTATTCACGTCTTGGATCGCTGCTGTCACGCCTTCCGCAGGTGCTTGTGCATACAGTTGCAGATCATCCGCATATAGATGATACGCACATCGAAGATTGTAAGTCACGACATTAATGAAATAGAAAGTAATAAGGGAGAGAGAATACCGCCTTGAGGGACGCCAGAGTCCAGAAAGCACCAGCTAGATGATGAATCATCACTACGGACAAACTCTAGGTCGTAAGTTTCTTCGCCCTGATCCCTTCCTGATCCCGTTATAGGGTTGCGGCAAGGAGACCTGCCGCATCGAAGAGGATTATGCGGTACTGGCCAGCGGACCCCCTGCAGCTAGATACCTACAATATTCCTGAACTTGGCAAATAAATGCGATTAGACTTTGACTTAGGATTTGATACATAGACATTTTAAGCTGGTAATTTTTAATAAAGACATTTTGATAATAAGGACATTTTTTTCACTTACACCTTATGAACCTGACAAGACCTGGGCAAGAAAAATAAAAAAATATCTAAATGGAAACTGCTGGACAACGAGAATACCAAATAAAAAAACCGGCCAAGTGCGAGTCGGACTCACGCACGAAGGGTTCCGTACCAGAAAAAAGGCTAAAAGCCATGAAAAAGGGCTAAAATATCACGTTTTTTGTATGGGAGCCCCCTTAATTATTATTATTTTGTTTTAAGTATTTGTTGTTGACAGTCTAGCGCAACAAACAGGCGTGGTAGTTCTAATGATGATAGCTACAGTAGTTAGATTAAGGTTTGGATAAGCTCTGGAAGTATGCACTTGAACTATTGAGTCAAGGGCCTCATGTTAAGCAGCCCCATGGTATGCCTATGAGGAAATATTGAAATCAAAGAAAATAGGTTATCTCATCTTGCATGTATTTATCAATTACACCCTTACACGGGACAGGTTATGGATACTAAGCTAACTTTACGCTATATAATAAACTAACCCGAGACGACGCGAACCGCGAACGAACGCATGTCCAGCACACACGCGACCCTTGTATTGCAGATGAAGACTTAAACACTATCTCGCGCACTCTTTGTATAGTAGCCACGTATACGGTAAAATAAAAACGTACGAAATCTCCGCGCACTTATTGGACGTGTGACTGTGTAAGATGCGTAGGCGTCTCTTGGGAGGTCCTTGGCATCGCAGGGGCCGCGACGTCAAACCCCTGCATGACGTTCGGAACCCTAAAACTACATGCGGCCTTCTTTGACATTCAAAAAAGGCTTCTTGAATCTTTATCATCGTAGTAAGAGAATTGTGTGGGCCGATCCCGGCGGCACTGCAATGCCGGGCCGACCCGCGACGGGAGTGGAGCGAGCCCCGAACATCCCGTCAGCTTACAAAAATCAGTTTAATATACTGGTCCCTCAGTGAGGGAACTTTCAGATATTAAGCTGAAAAGAACAGATACTACACTTTGATCTTAGCCAAAAGGCCGAGAAGCGATACCGATAGCCAGGATTCTGTGAGAGGTCATTCTGTTGCGGAGAATCTTAACACCGCTGTTTAGAAAATGACGTCATTTACATAGCGCCCCCTGGTATCGGTAATGGCGAAGTGGTTTACCACCAACTACGTTTTTTATATTGCGCCATCTATTAATGCTAAAATGTACAATTTGACACAAGGTTTTATGCACAATAAAATATTTCCGTTTTATTTTAAGTTTTATGTAATTATTTAAGTTCATATTATTTAAACGCTTAGGCCATTGAGCACTCTGCCCCACGCTCTGCGGCAAAATTATGTTAAAGAAAAATTGAATATCGAATACTTAATAAAGAAAATAAAATGCCACACTATTTGCCAGGGATTTTCAAACATTGCACCTGGCTTGCTAAACTATATTTATATCACTTTACAGGCAAGTATCCGGCTGTATCGGCATTTTAGAATGACACACCAATCTGGTCATCACCATACAAATAAATTTTACAGACGCATATTTATAATTTATACAGATAATTGTTTTGTATTATTATTGATTTTCAGCTTGCCTCAAACACCTATACAGAAAAATCTAACAGCTTTCGGATAACTATAATTATAGGTATATTATGTAGATAATAGATAAAATCCTTAAATTGGCATCATCATCATCCTAATTTGCATTTAATAAATAACTCGCATATTATTATATTATTGAGAAATCGTAATACTCTGCCAAATATTCAGAAAACAAAGACGAACACATAAAAATAAGAATAAAAATGAGCAGTTATGGACCTTATAACTAAAATACTAATAACATTTTTAAACATGATATACTAACTCCATCTATTGGACAGTAGGTAAAACCAGTACCACAAAAAATTTATCGCATAAAAAATTACAAATAATGAATAAAAAGTCCACAAAACATATAAAAATGACTTCAGTTTCTAAAATTCAGGGATCACACACCCATTACCCGCACTTCGTGGCCAAATGTCACTCAGCCCGCGGTCAGAATACTTAAGATCAACTTAAGCTCAGCGGGTCTAAAATGGCCAAATAGAGTAAATTCGCTAATGTCAAGTTACTTTATTATTTTACAATAGATCTCAAGAGATTCCTATAAAATTTGTAAAATTGACACTCATATATTATGCAGTCACTACCATTTATTTGCTTAGCAGATTCTAATTTCGTGTGAATAACACCGCATAACAAAATATTTTCCTAATACGATTGCAATAAAGTGGCCGTGACCACTGCAGATTTATAAATAGTTGGTTCAATCTATGTGAGCTCATCCTGGGACTCCGGGGGACTCGTGGACTCAGTTAACCACATTTTACTTTAATGATTTACTCGACCCATGCAATTGTCAACAACACAGGAATGGTATTTTAAATAGTTTAAAAATATTTAAAAATGCCATTTGGTCCGAATTTGCAACACGCCTTGATAATTTAATACATACTTAATTCAGATATTTTTTGATAGATGGCGTTACTGCGATGACGTTTGTCCGAGATAGCTACTTGTGTTCCTTTCAAAATATGAAGATGGCAGCACGGTAGATAGAAGTCGGTGTTAAGATTCTCCGCAACTGAATTACTACCCCGGGCATGGTTGGTGAAATCATACTTACCTGGCATAGGGGATACCGTGATCATGAAGGCGGTTCCCCCAGGGCGAGACCCATCCATTGCACTGCGGTTGGGTTGACCCCTGCGATTATCCCTAATGTGGATAACTCGGATGCGTAATTTTTGGTAGTGGGGACTGCGTACGCGCTGTCCCCCCCTTAAATATCCCTTGATTACTGTCAGTAATATTTTTTTCCTATCCTAAAATGACCTATTCTTAAAAGGATTCATTCCAGATGACTACCAAACTGGGAACCTGGAAAGACGTTTAGTCGCGTTTGGTCCAATCCACCTTATTCGCTGTTAGTCCAATTCGCGGTTAGTCCAATTCGCGGTTAGTCCAATTAGCGATTTGTCCAATTCGCTATTGGTCCAATACGCGATTGGTCCAATAAGCGATTGGTCAAATTTTTCTTTTTTATGATGGTGGTAGGTTGAGGGTTACTTTGAGAAGGGTGTTGTGACCGGGATTCCATCTTTCGTCATAATGGTTTTTGTCCTAATTTAAATTGCCATAACAAATTAGGCATAATTTTCTTTGTCATAATAATAGTGTGTCATAATTGGTTTTTAGCATACTGTGTTATTAAGCATAAATATTGTATATCCTAATGTTTTTATTCATAACATTGATATGCATAAATTTGTAAAGCATATTGTTTATTTGTCTAATAGTTATTTGGGATAATGATAAACGCCTGCTAACATAGTGCTAGCAAGCTAGCAAGGATCTGAATGCAATCTGGACTTTAGGGCACCCCGACTCGGATAGGTTAGGTTAGAAGGCTAATGCGGGAGCGGAGCGTAGCGAAGCTCCCGCATTAGGCCTTCGTGGTTATTTTTTTATAAACCACCCAGAAGTAGGTCGACCAATTAGGTCAAAAGAACATTAGGTTAAATGAACTTTGATGTGCCTACAAGTTTGACGAGAGCAATGTATAAAATAGTGTAATATGTTAATACAAATTTTTTGATTTGTCTAAAAAACTTATTATTATTGTATGGTACAACTTCGACATACTATTTTAACTCTAATGAGAGTGTAACTTTTCTTTTCGTATTCTTAACTTTTTATAAATAATAACAAAGAAATATGTACCAATATGTCGTTTTATTTAATAACACCTCAAATTGGACCAATAGCGTATTGGACTAATCGCGAATTGGACCAATAGCGTATTGGACTAATCGCGAATTGGACCAATCGCGAATTGGACCAATCGCGAATTGGACAAACCGCGAATTTTTCCTGTTTTTGACAATTGGACCAAACGCGTATTGGACCAAACGCGACTAAACGCTGGAAAGAAAAGCTCCATTTGGGACACGTACTACAAACTCTACAAAGAATAACCACATTTAAAATAAATAAATAGATATTTATTTTAAAAATAAATTCCGAAGCAAATATAATATTAAATAACAGGATTTCATTATCCACTACAAAAATTGACTATATAAGAGCAAATTCAATTTGCTTAAATTTACAACAATGTTAGCACTTTTATAAACTGAGATCGATACTTACATAAAAATATAAATGTGTTTGCCGTAAATTTACTATTTCAAATCACTGAGAACCATTTATGTCACAAAAGACCAGAACATCCCTCTTTATTGCGTTGCGTTAGGACTTAACAATAAGTATTTTAATCTGAAATATTTTAATGTACACTTCATACCTCTTCATTACTCTGGTAATCAAAGGTTTGCTGGAGAGCTTTGCAGAATAAAAAAAAGAAGATATTTTTGACATTTATTTCTGTTGAAATTATTTCAATGCGTAGTTCAGTAAAATATTGACTTGTTAAATTTTCTATTTGATTTGGAATAGTGACCTTATATATTGCTATTTCTATAATGTAGTTAAATACGAGTGACAATTTCAATTTTAATACTAAATCATAACTAACAACATAAAATATTATCACAATAATTCAAACTTTTTAAGTACTTAGCCTTAGATAATACTGAATTGGTGAAATTTTAATTACAAGTCTTCAATTTCCACTACCTATTCATAAACCAACATCCAAACATACGAACATCCAAATATCTTCACAAGCTTTCATTGGGAGACCTATGACCAGCACTGAACTGCAATAGGCTAATAGATTGATTGAACTGATTTAAATTCATTCTCAGGTAGATCTACTATATACCTTTAAAACTGGCCTAATATGTCGACTACTTTGCCCGCGTGAAATTTTGATTCCGTTCCCACGACACCTGGGAACATATTCCCGGGATAATAACCTATGTGACCTGTGTTATTCTAGACTACAATCTATCCCTGTACTAAATTTCAACCAGATTCGTTCAGCTGTTAAAACGAGATTGAGTAACAAACATCTTTACAAACTTTCACATTTAGGATTAATCCCTGCTCGCGAGCGGCCGGCAGCGGCTTCTTGAGGCAAAACATTTCAAACCATTTTCAGTCTTATGTAAGGAAGAAAAGGATTATAGTCATTTGAAGGCGAAGTAGGACCCGCGCGAGCCTGCTCTCAATCATTTCTAGTACAAAGAACTGGCCGCCGCCGCCGGGCGCTGCCGGCCGATGCTCTTTCAATGGAGATTGGCCCATTTAATATTAGTAGGATACACCTACCTACTTACTGAATCCACCATAGCTTATTTAGTTTTATTACTAATCAAGCCCTTGCTGTGTAAGTTAATGATGGAAAGCGCGATGATTTTCGCCGTTTCCATCAGGTAACCGCCACTGGTCAGCATCACGATAGGAATATGCTTCTGTCTGCACATCTCGAAGACGATTTCGTCCCTTTTTATAATACCCTGCGAAATTAATAATTACAATAATGAAGACACTGACTTCATAATCTTTTTTTGTTGTTGCTTGCAACTTCGTTTGACAGGGTTTCAAACTTTTTATTTTTTTAACGATTATTTATTTGTCTTCTGATTTTTAGATTCAATTCAAATCATATCAAAATTTTATTTACAACGTTTTAAAATATTTTAAATACGCACTTAATTGATCGTACGTTGTTACATTGTGCATTAGTAGGTACCTACTCACCTAGGTACTTTAAGTATTCCAAAGTTTGTAGCACAAGTTTTAATTTAACTTTGATTACTTAATATTTTTTCAATAAATAGCACATTGGCGATTTGGATCCCAAGAATATAGGCTCCTGTGGATCGCGAGTCCATAATTAATAAGGGTGATTATTTCGATTACTAATGGTATTGTATTATACTATATGCAATACCATTGATTACTGGGAGAGCGTCATTATTACTAATAATTATATTATTTCAAGAAATCCTCATATTAATACTTACATGTTCGCTGATACTCAAGCACCCAAGGGGGTCAGATTCGAGAATGTCAGTTCCAGCGTTGTACACCAATATGTCAGGGTGAAATTCACCCAGAGCTGCTTTGAGGTGTCTGAAAGCAGTTTGATTTTGATTTGTTTTTTTTTTAAAGGTTTATATTATCAGTGGAGATAATATTTTCTTGTATAAATATAGCTTTTATAAGGTTCTGCGTTGTGTCGTCGTACGTTTGCATGCATTTGGGCGCTTGTTTCGTGGAAAAAGCACTGAGCTAATTTCGTGCAGATAATTGATACAAAATCGTGCAAAAAAATCCATACGCGTTGCACGATGTGCGAGCGAGAAAAAACGATAAAAATATCAATTACTTTTAGTACATACTGTTTCAACTTCGTGAGATACTCCTCATCTTCCACCTTGAAGCCAAGTTCCACCTTCCGTCTGATGGCTTTCTTCGCTTCCTTATCTCGGGGGTAAATGTTTTTGTTGTACATATCCATGATATAGACTTCTTGGACACCAAGGAAGTCGTGCTGGTAGCCGTTACCCTGCAAACAAATGTAACCAGATCATATAGGAGCGGGTTATATTTAATACTTTTAAGCGCCATTTAGACGGAGAGAGTTCATGACCTGTAATGCAATATAAAAAAAAAGCTGCTTCGTCTAAACATTCGCAAAAACAATTCGCTCGTTCGTCCACCTGGCGAGAATTGTGTTCGTGTTAACAGAATTTTTAAGCATTAATCGTATTTTGACATAGGCGATATGTCACTTGCGAATCTCGTATGATATAATCTTCTTCCTCTTAGCGTTACTCTTCGCCGCATCCGAAACTTTCAGCTTGGAGTCCGGGGTCCGCGTTACCAGTCTAACTGCGGATTTGGCTGAACTTCAATAAAACATGACTAGGGATGGGTCTGAAAGTATTTGTCTGGCATCGACAATTCAGCTGATTGTTTTATAAGCTATGTGTTTATTGTCGGATGAAGAATAGAGCTATAAGTTAAAAATATCTTGAAGAAACACCACACTTTTCCCAAACAACTGAGTACCAACAACTCTATGAAACAAGAAGAATTGAAAGGGATATTCCAACATCGTAACAAGTGTTAAGATGTTTCTGTCTATCCCAATGGGAAAAAGGTGTGACTATAATTATGTGCAATACAACAACAGTCCTTCCTAAGGTCCTTCTTATAGATGTATATGCATTACCAACCTGGTGTGCATCCAAATCAACAATCATAGCATTCTGTATTTTCTCTGCTCGAATCAGAAACATGATCAACATTGTGATATCAGCATACGGGCAGAAGCCACCGCCGCGTTCACCGCTGCAGTGATGGAAGCCACCTCCGACATTGATAGCCCAGCCTCTCTCAAGAGCCAGCTTACCAGCTAGGACGGATCCACCAGTTTGAAGCCTGGAATTTGATGTAGCATGTTTTAGATCACTGTACCAACGAAATATTCCTTTATCAAGTGGACTTTTAAACTTGGACAATTAATCACCATGTTTCAAGTCTGGGCCCAGAAGAGGCAGCATGGACAAACATTTGTTACCTACATACCAAGGCACAAAAAAAAATACAAAAATCAAACCCAAAATAAAATAGCAAACAAATAACAAAGCTGAATGATGAATTTACCTCATTGGCTTCAGATAAGAATATTGGACACATACATTAGGCACACATGCAATGATTGGCACTTCAGCAATGATGGCAACTTTGGCACTCCACTGAAAAAAAATTAAAAGCAAAGTTAAATTAATGTTTCTCTCATAAGAATTCTGCGAGCTGAATCCTATGACATCCTAAAATGTGTAGACAAGAATAGGTTGGATAGCAAAAGTACAGTTGTTGCTCAGTAATAAATTAATCATTATCAATCATTAAATGTTGATTGCATCCAAGACCTTCAATTGGGAAACCCACTTTGCTATCTTCCTTCTTCACTGTGCACAATCTAGTTACAAATAATCACTAGAAAAAGAAGAGAATTGTGCTTACTTTTAAAGAATTTAAATATTTTTTAGTGTGGACAACTAGAAGATCATTCTTTGTAGCTTCACATGGAACCACAAGTTCTTTGTCTGTAATTAGTTCTGCTTCTTTTAAATACTGGAAATTAAAACACATTTTAAATTAATAACAATGTTTATAACATAATAACAAGGTTTCACATGCTAACAATGAAATATCAAGGTTTGCTAATTGACACCCTGAACCGTAAGTCAAATGGACCATCCACCTGTGACGTCTGTAAACCACTTCATGCATTATTCCAAGATCTCTCTTCTGTGAAAAGTGTAGACTTTTTAAGTAAAGCCATTTACTTAAGCACATAATATTAATGCCACAATGTTGGTTTATATAAATTACCTCAGAGGAGGATGGATTTATCTAAGTTCAAAACAATCAGATTATCTTATTTATCTCAACTAATACCTATAAAGAAAACTGCGCATATTAAAAGTTGAAGTACTCACCCGTATAATATTACGCCATTTCTTTGAATCAAACAAATGCAACTTCTCCAAGCCACAGAACGATACATTATACCTATCGTGGTACACCAGCGGCCACTGGTCGTCCCTGATGTCGAAGTATAAACTATAATTTAATAAATAGATTATGTTAATATAACGTGTAAGGAGTGCGTCAAAAACACTGTTTAATACCAATATAGTAGAGCATGTAATCACAAACCTGGTCATTTTAGTAACATAAGCTATCCATGCTATGCCACAATTTTACAAATTATCACATTCTGAAATTAGATTATTTTAACTACGCAGTTTACAAAATGTAATGTAGCAAATTTTCTCACATGAATTTCGATTTTCGCGGATGTCATGTGAAGTTGAAGTTTAATGTATCATTGTGACAATGGAAATAACGTTCGGAAATATTAAAGTTTGTGGTCTAGGGGTAGGAGTATTAATTTTCTAAAAAATAACAGATTCTTATAATACTTAATTCATTTTCAGTTTCACCAACTATTTACTACAGAAACTATAGTGTTTTAATAACTATTGTTCAACAATATTGTGAAACACCTGGTATTCTCTTCACAGAACAGAAAAGACCTATACTCTTGAAGTCCTGTTGCCTAGCAACGAAAGGTGACGTTGTTGAGGCGCGAAATGTAAACAAACCCGGACACAAAGTTTGCAATATTTTTTAAGTTTTTATTTTGTTTATTCACTGTTATTAGTTATTTAAACACGGAAAACTATTTCAGCATTATTATTACATCACATTATAATTTTTGGAAGTATTAGGTATAATACCCGCCAAGTATGGAAAATGCTACCTTAGAAGCCCTTCAAACAGAAGTGGAATTTTACAGGGTAAGTACTTACACGCCTATGCTTTGCGTTACTAAGGTAAATAATGTAACCATAATCACCTACCGAAAGCTATCAATTTCGGTAAAACTCATAACTGTAGATACACTTACCTACTATAGTAAATCGTGCACGTGCATGTTAAGTAATGAAAATAGTTTATTGGTTCACTCGTCCAAGACCACACCGAGAAGCAATATGAAATTCCAAGTACCGTTCAAATATCCTCCCCATTTTTCCTTGCTATTTGTCAATCAGCAGTCATCGTCATCTGCAGTTGGCCCTAAAGGTCCCCATACCGTCCGCTAAAAGTACCTACGCTTGTCTTTTCAACAGCAAAATCAAAACGCCGTGGAAGAAGAAATAAGATCTTTGATCAGTGACAACCAGAAGTTATCTCAACAGGTGGGAATGCTGCTGAAAGAAAGGTTGGACAACGCAAGACAAGGAAATGGCAAGGACGAGGATATCAGCAAGGAGCTGGATGAAACAAGAAAACAATTATCATTGCTTGCTAAGGTCACTAAGGTTTAAATAAAATTACAGAGCAAACACAGAGAGGAGGAGGCCTACGTAATCATCCTCATAGTGATTTCTCAGTTGCGTCCAAAGTTTGCACTTTGGACGCAACACTTTTCCGGGAGCGGCAGCCGTTCGATCTGCCTAACCTGAGAGGAAAGCTCGCAACAGAGCTTCGTTAATTGTTTAGTAGGCGAATCGGCTAGCAGGCGAAGTTCACTTTAGTAGAGCCCTGTACAGTGTACAGTCGACAAAGGAGATACGGTTGCACCTATACTTACAACTTTTATGACAAAGTGCAACCATATCTCCTTTGTCGACTGCGCATCAATTTTGTGGTTAGTTTTTACCACAGTGTGTAAAATCAAGATCCCCGCAGCTATCGGTTGTATGTCACTATACTGTTAAAATATTCATAATTCGGAACGCTATTGGCTTCAGGTATTTTATTTAGGCTTGGTATCTGTTGAAAATTATAGTTTGGCGATACTGAAATCATTGACTGCATGCCGTTGGACGGTAAGAAACTATATATTTCCGTCCAATTGAGCAATCCGACTGTGGAAGTACCTCCGCCCTACGGAACACCGCAGCCATAATAACCTCGTGTTATAATTCCAGCAGTGACTAGGGTAGCCAGAGCTTACTGGAGAGATTTTGTGCTCTCAATGGTAAGGCCAAAGGCTTGTCCTGCTTTGTATTCTACACTGACAGTACAGAAACTCTTGGTTCTTAGAAGGTCACACGTCCATTGGCCAAAATAATCGCTTTCCATTAGTTGGGCCATGTCCTTGGCTGCCACGTAAGTGTGATAAAAAAATAAAAAATAAAGAAAGTCCAGAAGGTACTGGCCACCCTCCCAAATAGACTCTGCCAGTAATTTACTCCAAGTGATCGTATAATACGTATGTATTGCTTTTATACAGGAGAGAGATTCACTACACGTGCTGTGGCAAACATCACAGAAGACTATTGACGCCTTGGAGACTGAGCTGAAAACTTACCAGAGCTACGACAACAGAGGAAAACAGCAGGTACATTTTATGTACATCGCCTCTCATTTTTTCAAGTTCTGCTGAGCGACGATCAAAAGCTTGCAATTTGGTGTTGAGGGTTCACTCTTCCACTTTTACCCTCCATTATTTGGTTTATTTTGCCTTTGACTACAATCTGACCGCCCCATTCTGCGAGGAAACCTCCTCCAGAGCTTCGTCCGTTATATTAACAGGTGTACCGGTTTGCAGGTAAGTTAGTGCGATGCCTGATAATTTTGATGGACATCTTATACATTCTATAAATCTAATTTAGCTACGTTTTATATCTTACTCTATCTTTGTTTAGAATACGACCGAAGAAAGAAGAGACCTTGAACTGAAACTAGAAACTTCATTAACAGATTACATTGAATTGGAAAAGAAATACAATGAATTGCTAACAAAACACGCAAATTTAGAGAACGACATTAAGAATAAAGACAAAGAAATCGCATCTTATAAAGAGAGAGGCAAGGAAGCAGAGAGGAAATTGGACGAAATGTCAAAGAGTTTAGAAGAACATAGAATAAAATTTGGAGTGGAGAAGAAGAATAATGACGATTTGAAAGCTCAGTTAGCTATGTGTCAGAAGGAATGTATAGAAAAGGTCAAAAAAGAGGCTGAAGCTAAATCGAAAGTATGTTATTTAGATTATTATCTATCCTACTAACATTATAGATGTGAAAATTTGTGGAGATATTTCGATATTTGTTACTTAATCACGCTACGGTTAAACCATACCTTCGAGCCCAAGGTCCGTTTACCCCTCCTCTTTTTCGTTCCCAACTCCGGGTGAAAGACCAGCGTAAGAGTCATGTCCGTCAATTAGCAGTTGTACCGTTAAACAGGTGAGATTAGTCTTGCCTTGAAGGGTTTGGTGGGGTACCTAGAATACGCTATTGAACACTGTCTTTTGTAAGCCAAATACTGTTTTCAACAGCAAAGATTTAACATAACATAAACTCACGCCTGTATCCCCGAACAGAACTGCATATTTACCACAACGCGCAGAAGCTATTCGAATTCGGCAGGGTTTCAGAGAGAGAGAGAGCTAGAGCTGAGGCTAGACACCCTGTGAAGCTTTATCTTATGAGTAAATTGTCTGAATAATAAAGATTTTTATTTTGTTTTATATTTTTATTTTATCTCTCTCCCTCTGAACCACTGAACTCTGAACAAGACTGAATCGCAATTGGATGATTTATGCACGTCGTGGAAGGCTCGCTTAGGGTGAATGCGTAAATACAATATTTTATGACAGGTTGCGGAAGCATTGCAGCTGTATGACGTCGTGTCCACGCAGAAAACCGAAGCTTACAAAACGATACAAGAACTAACAAGTAAGAAATTAGGTATATACAAAACAAACGCGGAGCAGGATACACGATTATTACCTATTTATGATTCTCACCTGATTGGAAGCGATTACCGCAGCCTATGAACGTGTGCAACATCAGGGACGTCACACTTCCTAAAGGGGCCATCTTGACTCTGGAGATGGCCCAGGGTCAGCCGGGGTTGCGAGGGAAACACCTTAAGCAATTTCACTTCCTGCCCATCGGAAAACCCAAGATGGCGTGCGGATTTAGTCGGTTCGGATCCAACACAACCGTCTTCGCAGAATTTATATCTCCGCACTCTAAGAAAGGGACGTCACACTCGTGCTGCCGCCCCGTAAAACATATTTGCTTATTTGTCGAGGCGCTGTTTCCGTGGCGTTCCAGTAAGTAATATGTATTTCATACTTCCAGGAGAAATCGCCAAATTAAAGCATGCCCAGTCCAATATTAGGAGCGAGATAGAAGCGACGTGTAGGAAAGAGATGGACGACGCAAAAGATAAGTACAACGAGAAGGTTTCAGACATGTTGTACCACATACGGAACTTGGATGCCGAATTGGTTGAGAAAGGGCTGCTGCTGAATAAGACGCTGAGGTAAGTTCATCTTGGTATTAGAAAATTGTCTTCTTTATCATCACCGTAACGTTGTAATGGGCGTACCCAGCTTTCTTTAAGGGAGGGGCAGAAGGCAAGGCGGTTCCGAGGGAGAAAGGGGCGGTTGTTCTAATTCGTCTCATCGCATAATGTCCTTTTCTCGAAACGTCCTTTCTCATAATGTCCTTTTCAGTATGGATTTCTGCATGGTTAAAAAAAATAACCACGAAGGAAAAAATAACTTACCCTAACCAAGTCGGATTGCGCAGCTATCACAATATAAAGACTATTCCTGATTTTGAGAAAGGCCATTTCGAGAAAAGGACATTATGCGATGCGACCTTTTTATTTTGTCAATGTTCCTACACCTAAGAAAATATCGAAGCTCAGCCAAACGCGCCGTTGGATAGGAAAAAGCGGACCCCAGACTCCGAGGTGGAAGCTTCAGATGCGACCGGGATTAACGCTAGGATGAAGAAAAAAAAGACACCTCGGACCCGCTTTCGTCTTCTCCTCCTTGCAATTGGACTTAAACGACTTTTATGGAAGCGCCTCCTAATTGATCTTCCAAAACTAAGTGGAAAGCCTGCACCAGTAGGTGGAGAGCCTCGTTCAGCAATCAGCAGGTGAGGTTGGCTTAGTATCAAAGGTGTTTGTGGGACCCCCACTAAAATCCGATAGCAAAAAGTCAATTCCCTTTTTCAGAGAAAACAAAGTGCTACAAGCGGCCAACGACAATTACTTGAAGAGAGAGAAGAACGATTTGAAGTCGGTCGACCCTAAACTGGCTCTCGCAGAACAGCGGCTGGAAGCCATGTTCCAAGAACTGGTAATGGAATCATATTGAATACATACACATTCACATAAAAGTAGCCGTTGCCCGTAGCTTTACCCGAGTTTTACTGCAGCTTTGTGTCTTGTAGCAATTACATGCATACATACATACTGTCACACTTTTTTCCCAGTGGGGTAGTCAGAGAATATAGTTTTCCACTTGCTACGTCTCAAAGACGAGCAAGATAAAAAAAATGCGTTACTAGCCGACCGACTTAAAAAAAAGTGAGATAGTGAGCAACTATGTATTTTTTTATAAGTATATGTGATTTTCTCGTGCGGTGCATTCAGACATTTAAAAACTATGATTCAGACATTTAAATAGATCTTACAACACTATACTTAGTTTTCAGTAGTTATGTAGAAGGCAGGACACGACGGTAAGTATTTCCGTCCAATTGAGCCGTTCGATTCGAGAAATACCTCCGCCCTACAGAATACCGCGGCCATAATAACCTCGTGTTGTGTTCCCGGCGGTGAGTAGGGTAGCCAGAGCTCATTGGAGAGCTTTGTGCTGCCAGTGGAAAGACCAAAGACGGTAAAGACTATTCCTGCTTTGTCTTTTACAATGACGGCACAGAACCTCTGTATTTACAGAATCGGCAACACGACTGTGACTCCCCTGGTATTACACACGTCCATAGGCAACGTTAACCACTTTTCATCAGGTGGGCCGTGCGCTTGTCTGCCACCTCAGTTGTATAGTGTTGTTTCGAAGTAATAATATCGACAATTGAAATGCCAAGAAGCGTACAAGCGACATCCTCTTTCAAAGGAAAAGATCTTTACATCATGAACATTTACAGCACATGCAGAGTCATTTTCCTGTAAACTATCATTGTCGCTGTCACCTTTTTGGCCTTATAACCGTTGATATTATATGTATTGTACGTAGGTGGCATCGGAGAGACGCAACATCCAGCTAGTGTGCGAGAAACAATCCCTGGCCGTCGACATACAGCGCATACAGGATGTTCACACTCGCGAGACGAAACGACGCGACTGGGAAGAGAAGCTGCTGAGGACTCAGTGCGACGAGCTCAAGTTGGTATTCAGCAAATCCATACTAATATTATAAATGCGAAAGTAACTCTATCTATCTGATCCTGTATGTTACGCTCTCAAGCCTAAACCACTGAACCGATTTTGATTAAATTTGGCATAGGCGTAGATTAGATTGGTCGCGATAACCGTTATACACGCAGGCGGAGCCGCGGGCGAAGGCTAGTATACAATAGAGATGAACATACAAGTACCTATTTTGAAAGAAAGATTACTAGTAACAGAGAAATTAGTAGAACCCTTACTAACCCCTCCAGCTTGTGTCAGAAGTGGCTTCGCGTCAGTAGTGTAATGGCCAGGATTCGCACTCGGGATCTCTGCTACTGACGCTTCCCGTTCTGCTTCGCCGCAGGAAAGGTCTGTTTTTTTTTTGGCTATGCTCGGAAATTGCTTGGCCATTTTTGATGACATTTTACAACGCGCAAAAAATCAAAAAACCCTGCCAGTCCACGCATTCCAGTTTTTAGTTCTAGGTGCCACTAGAAAGCAAAATATTGCTAACAAAATGTGTTTGTTACATTCCCCTCTGCCAACATCTCTGAAGTGTACAGGCATTATAATAATAAAAATGCTTATTTAGATTGCAGGTTGAACATCTTCAGAAGTCGTTAGACGAAACGCACGAGATGGTCAGTAAATTACAGATTATGTTGTCATCTAGAACAGAACTGAACCAAAAGTGAGTAATATTATATTTGTGTCACTTATTACACTTCTAATTTCGTTTAAATTAATGTTTCTTTCTCAAGACATTGTCGGAAGTTGTGACAATGTATGATTCTTCAAGACGGGCATTCCAACTAATTTTAGAGCATAGCCCTTTTTTACGTGCGCAAAATCCCCTCAAATCCCCCTCTTCCCCCGCCGGAGCTGGAGGGGAAGGTTATGTCGGACTCGAACCGACTAAAACGCAAGCCGTTTGTGGGTCGCAGTGCAAGGCGAAGGTGAGGTAGCTAGTGCGTATCCCTTGCACCCCGGCTGACCCAGGGCACCGAGAGCATAACCCTCGCACTTCGGCTCAACCCGAGCATCTACGGTTCTAAGCCACCTCGGGTGTGGGGACCACAGTGTCCCCATCTGGCCCCCGGAAAGAGGGGGAAACAAACGGCACCACCGCCCACCACCGTACTAGGGAGACAGGCGGCTTCACCTGTCACACTCAGTAATACACTCAACCTGCTATCAGGTGGGTACAATATCGAGTAACAATGTCTCACCATATATGGTAATATTTCAGAATGGTATCAACAAAGGAGGAGGAGTTAATGGAACTTAATAAACATTTAGAAAATCAAATGGAGCTCAGTAAAAGGTAGTGTATCTTCTAACATTAGGTACACCTTTTCCTTCCTTAAAACTATTATCCATTTAGCCCTTGTCTCAGACGCTTTTTTCGTGCATCCGCATTATCCCTCGAATACCCTGGGCTCGAGCGGACTAAAACTGCATACCGTCTCGAGTTTTAAAATGTCGGAGTATAAGACTGCCTAAAGTATAAGCCTGGTACCCCGGCCCAAGGCCATGTCCGATTTCAAGATTGCCCCTTCGAGTGCGGTATCTAACTACAGTGTCCCTATAGTACTCCAAAAAGGGAAGTTTATTTTTCTATAAATGTTATGCCGGGTGTGGAGAACGCTCAATTTTTTTTTGATTTGATGATTTATTTTTAATTTTATTATTATGCCATACGTAGTGTACCCGGAGTACTACCAGGGGCGGGAGCGTTCCCCTTACACCCGGTATTAAATTTCGGTATTAGAAAAGAGGTAAATAATTGTAATATTTCACAGGTGGAAGGAATCATATTTAGAAATGACTGAGAAATTGAAGAAGAGATTGCAAGACTTACAGAAGGAAAACGATGAACTTCGGGCCAAATTGAAAATGCCGTATATTGGTTCTCCAGAAGACAGTCCTAGCTAATTACCTTGAAGACAGTCCTAGCAAATAACCTTGAAAACAGTCCTAGCTAATAACCTTGAAGACAGTCCTAGCTAATGACCTTGAAGACAGTCCTAGCTAATAAACTTTAAGACAGTCCTAGCTAATAACCGTGAAGACAGTCCTAGCTAATAAACTTGAAGACAGTCCTAGCTAATAGCCTTGAAGACAGTCCTAGCTAATAACCTTGAAGACAGTCCTAGCTAATAAACTTGAAGACAGTCGTAGCTAATAACCTTGAAGACAGTCCTAGATAATAAACTTGAAGACAGTCCTAGCTAATAAACTTGAAGACACTCCTAGCTAATAAACTTGAAGACAGTCCTAGCTAATAACCTTGAAGCCAGTCCTAGATAATAAACTTGAAGACAGTCCTACCTAATGAACTTGAAGACAGTCCTAACTAATATGCTTCAAGAGAATCCTAACCACTTGAGCCGGCGCGGCGGCGAGGACAGGTATGTCGGACTCGAACCGAATAAAACGCACGCCGTCTGTGAGTCGTAGTTTGCCGGAGGTGAGATTGTCTGAGACATGTCTCTCGCACCGCGGCCGACCCAGGGCTATCTCTTTTAGCTGGCCCTCTTGGGGTGTGGGGCCACATAGTCGCCATCTAGCCCCAGGGTATGGGGAATTTAAAGTACCCTTGTACAGTATTTAAGCTTCAGTGCAATATTACTTAATAAAGAATTATAAATAAAAATAAACTATTGTATTCTTTTATACTTTTTGATCACTATTCAAATCTCATTTTCATCATTTATGTTAATCTGTCACAGGAAATATTTACTCTCTGTGAATTTAAAAAGAAATATCTACATTATAGTTTACATCTCTCTTATGGTGGCACTTAGCATGGCTGTTTCTATTTGCGTATTTGTTTTATTTGGCAAATAATTACCACTTATGAACAGTATATTTGACAAAGTATTGAGCTTATGGCCTGTTTGACAAATATGGTCAATACCACATACGTTTACCATGCGCTTGTCGGTTTGCTATTAGACTGCCATATTATGAGATAGCCATTTTTGCCTGTATTTGCATGTCGCATGTACATACATCACAAATTTAATCAAATGCAAAATGCCCATAAGGTGTCACTATTACACAGGCAAGCAAATTATTGATAGTCAAGTTCATGAAACAATTGACGTTTTTACAGAGACGTTATTTCAGTTTAGACAAGCTACACAATAAAATACATAAATAAGATCCTTACAAGCGTAATATATTACAAATTTTCAATAAACAATATCACAATATTTACATCATATTTGTTGAACATTCCATCATGCCGACACACACTCTGCAAACATGCTCGGGAACCAATACAGTGTCTCCTTGGTATCCTGGCTGTCTACCCAAGCAAGGCCTTCTTTCACCATGTGGTTCAATGCATTTTGGGCCCTGGTCTCATTCCAGCTGAAACATTTAAAGAAATCCAATCAAGTAACCAATATTTATCCGCCAAATCAACCCCACCTGTAAATGGGTACAACTGCATTTTTCCAGAAAAGACTACTACTGCCAATGGGGACACCGTTGACTGGACGGGTGATCAGATTTCATGATTTCAACTATTTGACCTGTATAATGACGGTCATACATGTTTGCATGGCAACCGGGACCAATGGCTTAATGTGCTCTCTGTTGGAGGGGACAAAAGAGTTTTGCTACCATAGCCAAACTTGCTTTTTGGAGCCCCATCAGGTTGTGCCAACATAAGTATGAATGTATCTGTATGTTTTTTCTATGTTTTCTGGTTCACCGGTAACAAATTTTATCCATAAAGCTGGTGTATAAAAGTGTAAATAATTTAAAGTAAAAATATATTTACCCTAAATCTCCAGTTAATATTCCAGCAGATACCCATGCAGTACCCAAAGAGTTAGCCTTCTGCAACACTAAGGTTTGATCTAAGTTCAACTCTCCAGGGACAGACTGCACCAACCATTTGCCTTTGCCGACTGGTACCACTGTGAATCTGCAATGTTTAATAGTTATACTTATACAAATGTTAGTAGTAAAATAATCATCCCATTCCCAGTGAATCATAGAAATTAAGAAAAAAGTAGCCTATGTCCTATTCCCAACTAATTTATTTGTAGTAAATTTCATTTAGAATCTGTTCAGCCATTCTGACGTGGTTGAGGAACAAACATCGATCCAAACTTATGTACTATCCTATCCCACTTCCTACTAATAGTATAAATGTGATAATGTACAAATATGTTTTAATGTTTCTTACTTAATCACACTCTAATAGCTCAGCAGATCTGGTTGAATTTCGATATAGAGTCAGTCCGTAATAACACATAGGCCACTTTAAACCCTGAATTTAATATATACAGCCCACACTACCCATAGAGAATATATCCTTATTCTATCCTTTTTTTTCAATTACAGAACATACAAAAACTGGTTTACATACCCATTGCCAAATATTTTCAATTTCTTTACAGCAGCAAGCAAGTCCTCATTGGTGATATCCTGATGGGTTTTCGCCTTCCCCCTGGCTGCTATCAGCCTTGTTCTTAGTTCGTCTAATGTTATCAGTCCACCATTTTTGTAGTTTGTAGCCAGGCATACTTCTACTATTTGAACTCCAAGCTCATAATAGAAATCTCCAATACCTGAAATTGAGTTTTGATTGAACTTGAAACACTTTAACTAGACAAGCTTGCACAAATGGTTTAATGAAGGCATATGAAGCTTTTGTAGTGTGTAAGGACAGACGCAGATGGTATATTGTTGTCTCTGCTAACTCTAGAGTGACTTTCCCAATTTAGTGTATATTTGTATGCATAAATCATGACTTTTTTATAACAATTAGGTGGAAGACAAGCACACGGCCTATGTGATGGAATGGTTGCCAAAGGCCTATGGATGAGTGCAACACGTTTGTGACTTACAAAACTACCAAACAATGGTCTAATACATTGGTTTTAGTCAGCCCTTAAAAACTACAAATATTTCTTTATTACAGACAATTGTTTTGAGGGAATTTTAATTTCTTGGGCTATTGGAGGCTGCCTAGAGAGAGAAATTTACTTACAAGACATAATTTATTATTGTAAAGTACAAACCTAAAACAGACCAAAAGCCTTTTCCTGAAGCAAGAGGGTCTACACCAATAGCAGCGCACATTTCCTGAAACTGTCGTCTAAACTGAGCGTTCTTCTTTATTTCATTCTTATGTTTAGTTGCAAAGTCTTCCAAGTTATCTCTGAAAACTTCCAGCTGCTTAGACATTTGTTGAAACTGATTTTCTTGAATTTCAGACCCTTTTTCCCTGTATTTTTCTTGCTCTAACTTTTGTTTTTGAATAGCTCCGACTCCAGCGCGTCGCCTCATGTTCGTTATATACGTATAGCAAGAGCAACAATTATATAGTCAATAGCCCTATTCACAGGTTAATTAATTAACTGTAAATACAATAACTTCCAAAGAATAGCAATTCAATTCAATTCAATTCTTTGTTAATGGCTGCTGTGCCTCAGCATCAATTCTGCCAATGTCCCGTAGATAGAGCTACTAACGAAGGAGATAAAGTGACTCAGGATTTGACCGGTTGGCTTGATTATGAAGTCTCTTCGTCCAGAATCTAAACAAAAGGACAACACAAATACAAAGAATAGCAGAATAAATATGCAGAATTTTCTATTTTTCCCTTAATGTCAAAAATGTCAAAATTGAAGTATTGTGACAACCCTGACATGACAGCATAAATATCGTAAGTTTCGTTTCTGTTTAAGAAGAATCTTAATCTGAATTAATTTTTTAATGTGTTACTTAATAATTGAAACATGATAATATAATAATCAATATAATTTGGTCAGTCTTTTTATAATTTTAATAGAATAATTTAACTTTATTGCTGAATTATTTTTTTTTTTCATTAAATAATTCACACGTCTTCAATAGATGGCGCTGTCCTCAATTTTTTTCCCAAAACATTGAATACACGTCCGAGAATCGAACCTAAAAAGTGCATATACTACTTCTCTATGAAGTAATTTGTGCTTTTTTTTACATCGATTTTAATTATTTTGCTATGTTTCAGAAATTCAGCTAGACTCTATCACTATTGGTTGAAAATCTTTGCATTGGAGCATTATTTACTATTAATTTACATTTATGAAGTTATTGCAACACATCGTAGGGTGCCTGTTATTTAAGTTTCGTTAAACATTTTTTATACAGATAACCATCTGTATGTATTTACAAAAAGTAATAAAATTGTTCAAGAGTTACCAAAGTGTTTTTAAAATTTAAAACTTTCGTTAAAAATCCATTGAAAACAAAAATGCTATTTGCATCCCTGGTGGGGATCGAACCCACGACCTTTGGATTAGAAGTCCAACGCGCTATCCTCTGCGCCACAGGGACTGATGGTAGGTTTGTCCAAATAGGTGTACACCTTCGCAATACTATAAATTTACACTATATCGGCATAGTAACTGCATAAATACATACAAGCTAACGATAAAGGTATATTCTGTAGTATAAGTATTTGAAGTAAAATAAATATAGTGTCTCATTTCATTAATTCGCACGTTCATATAATGATTGTCGTTAAAAGTATGAGACAAAAATTAGATAAATGTATAAAAACTTATTTGTCCGGGCATAAATTAAATTCTGAAGACTTACCGGAAATGTCAACAAAAAACCGCAAATGTCAAAATTCTATGTTTTGGAAAGTTTGAAATTTCAGGTGAAGATAATTTCTTACAAAAAAAGAATGTAGTGGAATAGTTTTGAAACGAAATCTTGTAATATAAAATATTTAAAACAAAATGAATAACAATGTAACGCAAGATGTAGAGATACCTCTCACTGGTTCTCAAAACATTGAAAACAAGGAATCTACAGAACAGTTTCAAAAATTTCTATGTGAATTATTTGAGAAAAATGGCATACTAAACGATTTACGGACGTATTTACGTAAACATATCGTAAATGTATTAAAAAGTGCCCAAACAGGTAAAGTTCTGTCACAAAATATTCTGATACAGTTCTGTTTGTACAAGTATTTTCATTTATACCTCTCTTAACTAGATCCAAAGAGGAGTATTTTTCTTCTTAAACCTCAATTTCATATTGTATTTCCAATTCAATTTCCTATTTACTTATTGCCAGCAGGGAACATCGTTGACCACACCGGTGAACTGCCCTTCGGTGTAGGCTATTTCACCCATTCCTCCTAATTACTTCTCTTGTAACAGTTTTCTTTGTAGGTAGTAGGAATTATATTTGTAAGTGCAACATATTCTTCTTGGAAATATTAAGGTATACATTGAACCAAACTTAATGGAGACTCGGAAGCTCATACAAATGTGGATTCAGGCCAATCGGTATTTGACTCTATCTCTTTTCAATGTATATATAACAAAATTTATCGGTCTAGGCAGGGTTTTAACCCGCGATCTTTGCCTTACAGGGGCAATGCTTTGACCATTAAGCTACCAGACCTCGCCCTAACTATCTCTTTTCTCAAGCGCCATTGAACTTCTGAGCTGCCATTAATTTTGGTTTGAGGTATAATAAAGTATGTAAAAGGACTGCTAAATAGTAGATGTTTTCCACCTATCCTCTCATTGAATCTACCCCTGCAGCACTAAGGCCTTCCTCATTAACCTTCAATTTTCCCTGATTCTCATCAGCCTCTGCCACAGAGGGCCAGTAGTGTTTCTGAGGTTGTCCGACCACCATGCATATTGTCTGCATTTCTTCCGCTTGGTGTTGTAGCAAAAATCAAAGTGGTCCAGAAAACTAATGGACACCCCCACTAGCTTTCTGGACTTCTTTGACTTTTGCCTCTGAGTAGGTGTCCCATCCATCTCCATTCTCCTTCACATCTGCCATCTAATTCTGATTATCACATCCTCCCATTTGGTGATCCTTCTGAGGTCTGCAGCTCTTTTCCTATTGTTTCTTGTGTAGCCCAGTATACTCTTTTCCATACTTTTCAGGTAAATCACAAGTTTTTGATTCATTTCTTGTTTAATAATCCAAGTTTTGCCGTCATGTTAGAAGGTAGGATGCTGGTGTTAAATATGCTCCTTTTTGCCCCTTCTTAGTGGGTATTCTTTGTTTTTCAGGATGTGTTTTAGTGACCAGAATATTTTCCAGGCATTTGAGATTCTTTTCTCTACTTCCTGTTGGGCCTGTTCCGTCATGGAGATGAGTTGTCCCGAATAAATATAGGTTGTCATATATTCTAGGTCTTTGTTTTCTTGTGTGATTTCTCTGGTGCTATATTTGTCATGGCTTTTGTATTTGATTTGTTCATTGTTAAGCCTCCTTCTTGGCCCCTAGTTGCTTGTTCTTCAATCATACATTGCAGTGTATCATCTTTTCAATCTTCCCAGTCTAGTTTTCTGAAGGTGTCTTCTAGATTTGTTTTTATACCACTTAGGTGGCATACAAGCACACGGCCCACCTGATGGAAAGTGGTTACCGTCGCCTATGGACATATGCAACACCAGGGGCGTTACACTCGTGCTGCTGACCCTTTGCATCTGAAGAGCTTAGGAGAAAGTAGCTCTCCTAGTCTGACTCCTTTGTTTAGAGGAAATGGTTCTCCCAGCATTTCCAGCTCCACTTTAGCTGAGCTGTGGCTGTAGACATTCCTAAAGAGTCTGATGTATTTCCCTTTAAATCCATAGTTTTTAATTGCTCTTAAAATGCTCCAAAGAGTTGAAAGCTTTGTTGGATTGAATAAACGCCAAGTACAGAGAGCATCCATATCTTGGCACTTTTCAGTAAGTTATAGCAAGGTGTGCATATGATCTAATGTAGAGAACCCTGACCGGAATCCAGCTTGCTCAATAAGGTGTTATTCATATAGTTATTTTGTGATGTGGTTGAGCAGCGTTTCCCATCAAAATAAAATAAGGGGTTGCACCATTACTGCCCTTTTTTTAAATAATAGGTACCTGCTATTGATCAACGCATCATATTTTAATTTAAATCAAGCTGGGATTTCAACACTAGTTTACCTTAAAAATCTAGTTTACCTTCAAAATAAATGTAGATACTGGTTCCCCAGACCTTAGGATAAAACTTTCCTCATTTCCCGCAAACTTGGATTCTTTAGTAAAAAATAAGCAACAATATACTTCACACTAAAATTTAGTGACTAAATAGGTCATCATCGTCATCTACTTGCCCTGGACCCAATTATTTTAGGTCGCAACATGGCATTCTCCTCTATAAATTCCTGTGAGATGTCATTTCGTTACATTTCTTTTTTATACCACTTAGGTGACTGATAAGCACACAGCCCACCTGATGGGAAGTGCTTACCGTGGCCTATAGACATATGCAACCCCATGTTGTAGTCGCTTGGGAAAACCACGGCAGGAAGTTCATTCGACAACCTGAGCGTGTGTTCGATGAAGTTCCATTCAAACCGCACGGTGCGCACCATTTCCGTTCGCAATGTGTGAGGATGAATAATTCTCCCTTCGTTGCCATATTATCTTTGAAGCAATCCATCCATCTTTTCTTGGGGTTACTTTTTCTCCTAAAGCCCTCTAAATTCATACTTTGAACCGTCCTTATAACATTACTTTCCTCTCTTCTCATAATATTTCCACACCACGACAGTCGCTCGCTTCTCAATTTTTCTTTCACTGGTGCCACTTTCACACTTCCTCTAATATAGTCATTCCTTATTCTGTCCACACCACACATCTACCTTAACATTCGGATTTCCGCCACATGCAGTCTTTCATTCGTCGCTTTTAAGGCCAAATATGACAATCCATACATTACGGCAGATCTGTACCTGGACTTATAGATTTTTCCCTTAAGCTTAAACTTAAAGGGAAATTGGGGATTACATATTGTGGCTGTGACCTGCCGCCATTTCATCCACCCAGCATCTATTCTGTGCTTCACTGCTCGATTAATTTTCCCAGCCGCATGGGTAAGAGAGCTGAAGTAGTGGAAATTGGAGCAGACTGGTATTGGTGCACCATTTAATACCATGGGTGTAGAACTGAAGAGAACTCCGAAATCACAGAACGTTCAGTCTTGGTTCTACTGATTTTCAAGCCTGCACTCACCAGCGTTCACTGCCATTACTTCAATCTGCTCTGTGCCTTAAGCCCATCTTCACCAACGCGGACAATATCGTCAGCAAACACCATACACCTGGGACTCTCCTCCTGTATCTCCGATGTCAAGGCATCCATTATCAACAGGAAGAGATAGGGGCTTAACGCCGAGCCTTAATACAAGCCTACCGCCACATTGACCTCGTCGGAGCTGCAGCGGATCGTACATAGGTTCTTGATCGGCAGTAACTCTATGTATTTCCCAGGCACACCTTTCTCTTTCAGGGCCCACCACAAATTCGCTCTCGAAAAGGCAAATGACCGGGTCATTTGCCTTTTCGAGATCCACAAACACCACCAAACTATGGTCCCTCGACCAAGAATAAACCTGAACTGGTTGTGAGTAATCTCGCTTTCCTCTCGTACACTTTCTCCCATACCATACTGAGTGACATGAGCTATATTCCCCGATAGTTGCCACAATCTTGCACGTCACCCTTATTTTTAAAGATGGAGATTAGTGACTAAATAGGTGATAGATATCAAAATATTGTATGTATCTAGTATTATTAATGGAACCAGCTTGGGTTAAAAGTATTCAGTGGGTCACGAAGGGGCAATGTGAAAATTACCGCGCCATGGCAGAACAATGTTTGGGAAACACTGTGGTTGAGGATAATTTGCACAGGCTTTATATTTTCCTCCGAGCCGCTCTACCTAGAGATATTGGGTCAACGGCGGGGTCCGGGCGGGCGACTGCACGCGGATTTTGAAGTTCACAACGCGTTTCGAAAATATTAATATTCGTACCTAGAGTAAGATTGAGACATCCAGTAGATACCTTCTAAAAGATGTCTCAATGTTCAAGTTAATAAATGATGAGTTCTGAAAAGGTTGTCTGCAAGAATCCATTCTTAGTTCTTAGCTGATCAGCATGGTATTAGGCGTTTTGTCAGACTCCATCAGAAACTCACGTGAGCAACCCCGGTGGTGGCTCATATCCTCATATCCTGAGGAATGATGTCGTGGACAGGGGCAGATTGGCAGTGGCGGATTTACCAGTAGGCTGAGTAGGCTGGAGCCTAGGGCGGCAGATTTTAGTGGGCGGCAAATTTGGCCCAGTTTTTTTTTACAAAAATGAAAATGTCCTATCCGTGCTGAATTCTGATTGTAGTCCGGGCGAAACCTGGAATACATTTAAAACCCAGGATGCTGCAGTTCATAGAAGTATGAGCTCCATCTCTCTCCTTCAGAGCGAGTACCTCGCATAACAGATTGCCCCCAGAGTCCATTAGTATAGTTTAGTGCTATTTTTTTTTTTTATCGTGCGTTATATCCACACGAATACTCGGTCCGCACTACTCGTCGTGGGCTGTGCAGACCGAGCGTCTACTCCGGTCCGTTCCGCCGTCTCCTTCTCGAGTAGGTAATGCTTACTTGTAAAAGAACACGGCGGCAGCCCACCCGCTCACGCACCGTACCATCGCCGTGAACAAGGTGGCAAAAGAAAAAACTCCCACTCCTAGGGTCACCACTAGGACCCGCGTCCCTGTCTCCCACGCCATGCACTCGGTCAGCGTGTGCAGCCCTGAACCCACGCTCGCTTCACAGTAATGACACTCTAGCCATCATTCATGTAGCCTCTCTAAACAGTCTTACCGCTTAGCCGCTATTACGGCGTAACCTGCGCGTGATTGCCTAAGTTGTGGCTCACACTCCACTACCATATCCCTATAGAGTTGGGATTTCACGGCCCGGATTTCCTCAGATTCGGGTTCAGGTCCGATCTCTGCACCTTCTTTCGATATCGATATATGGTTGAGTTTGGTGTGTTCCTCAGTTCTGTAATGTTTCCTGAACTTTTTCTGGTCTTTGGCATACGAAACCGCTCTAACCATTCTGTGGTTAGTATGAAAGTTCAGCTGGTTGATTACCTTCAAGTCTTTAAAAGCTTTGGGTTGATTGCTTGTTCGGAAGTCAATTTCAGTACGGTATGTGCCGCCTGGTGACTCCAGGTTATTTTTTTGACTTAGATTTACTAGTCGTTCTCCATTTTAATTCCTATTTCCTATGGTGTATTTTAATTATAAATTTTCATCTCCTGGTCTTTGTTTGCCAGTTTTCCTTTTGAAGTCTCCTATAACGATAAGATTTTTGTGTGATGTTTCTATTGTTTTGGATAGTTGATAGTAGAAGGAGTCTTTTGTGGTTTCTTCTGCTTCGTTTGTTGGCGCGTACACTTGTATCAAGGTCCAGGTGTTTCTGTAGCCTGGTAGCCTTATTTTTAGGACTGCTATCCTTTTTGAGATCCCTATAAAATCGAGTATGCTTCTTTTGAGTTCTTTTCTGACCATGAAGCCATGGAGTAGCATGGTGTCCTTTAGGCTCTCCGATAGTGTATAGAATGTAGTCGTGTGGTTCAGTAATTTCAGTACCTAGGATATTCCACTTTATAGCTTTGGTTGTTTAGCTCTCAGCAGGTTTGGTTGTTTGACTTTTGATTGGGTTTCGATTGTTGTGATAGTGACCGCTTTCGAAGGAGGTTTCCTTGTTCTATCATTTTTGGATGTTGCTTTTATCTTGTTTGTCTTCCGGGATCTGGTGTGCGCTAATTCTTATTGTTTGTTCTTGTAAGATGTCGAGTTCGTCCTGGAACGGTCCGTAAACTCGAGCGAATTGGTATTTTTTTATATGGGCCCGTTTGGCTCCTATCCTGCTGAGTTGTGATGTGTGTGTATTGGCGTTTTTTATGGAGAGCATTTCCGTTTTTCGTGGCCTTTCTCTTAGTTTTGGTTTTCCCTTATTGTGAGTTCATCGTATCTGATCGTGACAATATTTCCTTTCTTGAGTTCTTCCTTTTTTCTAATGTAACAACATACATACCATTACATATATCAACTCTTACTCTGAATGCTTTTTTTTAGGAAGTACACCTGTGTGCCATAAAAATTTTACCCAACGGTTAGAACATACTTATCAAGCACTCAATATACTCGTAGCGGAGTATTTACTGCGCTTTGTAAGTAAAAAAAAATCGTATATTTAATTTCAAAGGCTAATTTACGGTTGTGAATAATTTGGTAAAATTTCAGGAATTCAGCTACACCCTATCAATATTTGTGTCTGAGATGCCATTGTCTAACATGGTGTTTGATTTTGCGAAGTCCTTAATGAAAAGTACTACGCAGGATGTGTCCAATATCAGATTTTCAGACAATGATGTGTGGTCTATACTTAATTATTTAGGTAAGAAATGGACAATAAAATTTATTCGTCAAAATACAAAAATATATATCATGTCACCTTTATTCTAAATATAAAATACGAATTCAGTATTATCAATTCGGTATTAGTCCAATAACACACCACCTGATCGCTCCCGTTGCAAAAGTGCCCATTACACTTGCCGCGTTTCCACGCTGGATTGCGACCATCAAATGGATTAATGTGCATAAGATATCTGTTGCGTAAACCTTACCTAATCTTACTAAATAACCTTCCTCATCAATATCTGGAATAAACCACTTTTTAATCTCATATCTCGACTTATTTGATATTATGTACATTTAGCCTGATGTTTCAGCTATGGTCGTTGGGTGACCCAAATAAACTGTTGAAAAGTGATTTATTTCAATGAGTGATTTCTTCAGACAGTATAAGTCCCTCAACTATTTCCATGCAATTGTAATTTTGACTAATGAGAGACCAATATTCTTAGCAATTCATGGATTCTCCGTGCGGGTGCCGGGTCCATTCGCGTTGCTGATGTGGGAATTCGGGACAGTGCTTGGGACTTGCGACCCAGGTACAGGTTTAGAAGGGGCCCCTTTTTTTAAATATTCTTCCGATATTAGCAGTTTAGCAAAAGCTGTTAGTGTGTGTTTTATGAGCGTTAAATGTATTAATTGCAGGAGTACAGTGTGATTCGGAACATGCAACTCATACGATGGAAATGTACAGAAATAATGAGCAGGTGTCCTTGCTGCTATGTATATTAAAATGTCTACCTATGTATCAGCAGGTGCCACTGCGAAACGTACATGGTAAGATTTACAAAAGTATGTTACTTTTAGCAGTGCGTGCTTATGAATTTAACCATATGGCTACATATTGTATCAATATTAGTGATGAAAGAGACTAAGTTGTTTAAGTCCTTTAAAATATGACTTATAAAACTTGTTCAGACTAAAAAGACTATCTTTACACTAATAAGACTAGCTTGAAGACTTAAAAAGCTTAAAAGACTGATACAACTAAAACGACTCAGTCCTTTAAGAAAATGCTTACACCTTAGTCGGTTAACAGTATCTTATACAGCTAGACTTTTAAGTCACTGTCCCCATGATAATTATCCAGCACTAAATATGAAAGAGATGGTACCTATATTACATGAACGGTGTGTTAGGCGTAAAACACACACAAGCGACGTAAGGCAGCAGGCGCGCGTCTGCGCCGCGTCGCTTCAGTATAATTCAAAAACGTCGCCTGCATACAGCATACATACATTTTGTATGAAATCGTTTTGAAGCGGCGCACGCCTGCGCCACGCCTGTCCCACGCCTGCAGCCTTACGTCGCTTGTGTGTGTTTTACGCCTTAGAATGAAATAAGGTATATATTTCACTTACTTAAATACAAGTACTTTGGGCGATGTCCATATATTATATAGACTAGGTGCAGTCTGTTAAAAAAGCACGTAAGTAAATGGACTCCATTGCTGTATAGAGGTCAACTGTTTTCGTAAAAAAAAAACACACGCACATTTTATGCCTCAATCAAAAATGATTATTAACAGCTTATAATATGGCTATATTTATTTACTTCTGATTAGACTTCTAAATTGATAGAATGATACAAAAGATTTTAGCTGAGAGTGTTAAGCTAGTGCACAGTTTAGCAGTTACTGCAATGGGGATTAGTATTTTTGATAATTCTTAGAGATGGAGTAATTTTAAGTCTTTTAAATAACTTATCACTTATACACGACTCCGTAGACGAGTCTTTTTAGCTCAAACTTAAAAGCCTTAAAAGACTTACAAGCCTTATAAGCCTCAAAGCACTAGACACTATGCTTAATCTACGCAAGGCTTAGTCGAGAACTAAAAAGACTTATGAGACTAAAAACTAAGGGTTTAAAGGACTAAGTCAGTCTTTAGCTGTCAAAATGTAGTCTAGTCGCTTCTTACAAGACTAAAACGACTGAGTCTCTTTCATCACTAATCAATATTTGGTTGTTATGTTGTAATGTTGAAAATAGAGTGCTAATATACAAACTAAAAGGTTTGGCACCCTGTATACTAACTGTCATAGAGAAATACGAAATAGTAGGATGTAGGACACGACGATATTTCCGTACAATTGAGCAGTTCGGCTGGGGAAGTACCTCCGCCCTACAGAATACCGCGGCCAAAATGACTTCGTGTTGTGTTCCCAGCGGTGAGTAGGGTAGCGAGCTCAATGGAGAGTTTTTGTGCTGTCAGTGGGAAGACCAAAGGATTTTCCTGCTTTGTCTTCTACACTGACAGTTCAAAAACTCTCCGTGTTTACAGAGTCGGCAGCGCCAATCACTGGTGTTGCACGCGTCCATAGGCCACGGTGACCACTTTCCTTCAGGTGGAACATGTGCTTGTTAGTGTAGTTAGTGGTACAAAAAATAAATCCTTTATTTTTAATATTACATGGTGTTGAAACCCGCATTGGTTACTCAAATACAAAGTGTCGCCATCTAGCATTCAATACAATAATTACACTTGGAGATATTGATGATTTAGACTAAAGCCTAAAGTTCCAGTTGACATATGAATATCTGACAGTCATTATGGATAGTTAGCACCCTAAAACAATCCAACAACTGATCTAAATGTAATACTTTGATGTCGCCAGTAGTTTGTGGAGGTCAGGTATCAGTCCGTCCACGGAAAATATCGAAATTCAGTCGCGTCGCGGTTGGACTAGAAGAAGTGGACTCCAATGCACATTTACGTGGGCTGCCTCATGTGTGTTTGCTCTGTCTCTTACACAGTAGCACTCCAGTTCAGATTACAAATACATACTTTTTTAACAACGTAACTTTTTTTAATCTAAGAATTTTAGTAGCCGATATTACTGATATTCCCGTTAACCCCTACAGCTACGCTAAATTGCTTGTGGCTCACGTCGGTAGTGTAGTGGCTAGGATTCTAAACCAGGACCTCTCGAACCACTAAGCTACCGACGCTTCATTATTTATCCCTACTTTTTTCAGACATACCTTCTGCAGAAAGTCTATCAAGTGAAAGAAGTTCTGAAATCTTGTCGTCGAATAAGGGCAAGGTATTACATCGAAACCCTTCAGTTGAAGAGAAATGCAGGCACCTTTCGTATTGTAAAACTTGTCAAGCTCATATGTCGAGGATCAAAGAGAAATATAAGAAGAAAAAGAAGAGTTTATACAAAGCAAGTACTCCTTTTTAAAGATCAGATATTTGATGGTTTTATGAAATAATAGTGGTAACTGAATACTAGTATACACTCTATACTAGTAAACCGTCCAGCTAAGCTAAATAACTTTTTCATCCAACTATCTAGTAAAGAGTACTTTTACTCTTCGATATTTGAGTGGAAAAGTCGTTTTTATCCTCTAGAGGATTTCCTCTAGAGGAGAATAGTACATTACTGCCGCGGCCACCAATTGTAGTGTTGCCGGACGACCGTGAAGTATGCGGGCCGAGGCGCAGCCGAGACACGCATTACGGAGTCCGGCAACGCTCAGTTGTGGCCAAGGTTTGTATAGTGCTTTTCTCAAACAATGCGCGGAAATTAAAACTAAGTAGTATCTAGGCAGAATTTTTTAGTTACCTACTTTTCAAAATCAATGACGAACAACGAACAACAGTAGATAATTTTTCAAGCGGCGAAATGTTTATTGGTTTTTTATTTTTCTTAATAAACAGCATTCTATTTGCAAGCCAGTTCTATATTTAAATAACGCCTTGGATAAGTTACCTCCTTTGTTGCCATGGTTCGGAGTAAAAGATGGTTCCATTTTTAAATTACACGACAGATATGAGTTTACATAGTAATTTATTTGGCCGCTAAAACACGACAGATATGGATTTTCATACAACTTTTGCTGGCCGCTGCTCGCATGTACAGCAATTTCGATTTATCTCGAAGAAGGTTGTCAAAATAATGTTCACATTTCCAAGCATGTTTGAGAAAAAGTATTTTTTTTGTTTTGTTTCTTTCGTTCCATATGCTAAGATGCTATGACCGTGCAGTCTTAACATTACTTTATTATTTTTATCCTAGTTGAAATTATAGTTGATGATCATTGAGATGATTGATGCCTGCTTTTTAGGGATATTTGGAACCAACACGAAAAGTCACAATTCACTGTAATATGCCACTTTCCTACTCTTGTGTGCGTTTTCTAAGACGCTATGTCTAAAAATCCACAATTTTCCTATTTTTATATATATTAAAACACACTTTACCAGTTCCACACAATTATATTTAATTTTGTCACTGTATAATGCTAATATTTGATTTATACCACAATTTTTATACATAAAAACTGGAATTCACACCAATTTAGGATATGATATGTTCGGTATGTTCGGAAAATGTTCCCTTTACCCTTTGTGAATTCAAAACAGTAAATAGTACTTTCACCTCCATGGTGCCGAATTTATCATACAATTTTTTTTATCTGTTAATGACTCAGACTGGGAACCTCCTTAGTGTACTTTTTAATTTGCTTTGCAAGCGCCATTTTATCATTTCCTCGTTAGAGTGGGATGAAAAGTTACGTGTTGCACTCGAGTGCAAAGATTTTTCACATCGTGCTCGTTTTATTCCCTCACTGATGCTCAGGATTCTATTATTTTAATCACAAGCGCTGCGAGTGATTCAATTTTAGAATCTTTCGCTTACTCGGTCATTAAAAATGAGCACGCGGTTACTTTGCACTCTTGTAACAAATAACAATGGCAGGTGTGAGTAAGTGTAAAAAAATTGGTAGTGTAATATAGGGTTCTTCAAGAATCAGAAAGTCAGGGTTGGCAGCTCGAGTGTGTTGCACACATCCATAGGTCCACAGTCAGCCAGCATTCGAACCCGGGACGTTTTGCTACCCATGTTGACCCCTTTACTGCTAAGCTACCGAAGCTTTTTTTTCATCGCGTCCATGCTTCACAAGAGCTCCTTGGAGAGGGGGATAGGGTCACCAGAGTTTCGCAGAGAGAGATGAGGTCACAAGGGATCAATTTAAATTGTCTAAAAATGATTTTATTTCAGAACTTAAATCAAGAAGTGGAATCATTCGATTTGGAAAGTATTATGAAGAGTATCAGCATTATGGAACGCAGCCTCATTGATGAGGTCTTGATATTTTTATTGTATTGTATCAAGCTGTTGTTCACACCATTACAAGCCTAGTACAGCCGTCTTTTTTTCTGATATTATCATAAAAAAATATATTTGATAGTAATCATATTTATACTTTCATCAGTGTAATCAATGGAAATAGTAAAATATTTCAATAATTTTATACACTACTGATCTGCAAGACTATAGATATATACTAAGTTCAAATTTCAATCACATCATATACTTGTATATCAAGGCATTAAAATTGCGATTGAATCAATTAGTATAGTTGTATTGTATTGTCACTACTAAGTCCACAGTTCATACCATAAGTAAACAGGTACTCAATCAATTATTATCCTCATCATAGAAGGTGGCAAGCGAATTTTAGCACCTCTTCTTACATTACTAACTATCGTAAAACGGGGTGAATAGATGTCAATGGGTGAATAGAAATAAAATGGCCATTAGATTTTCTTAAATATTTTTTTTTTACTTAATTTTTAAGTATCTGACCAGATATTTGGTATTTCTGTTCGTTATAACATTGAACTAGTCCATAGCTTTATTTGAAGGGAAATGACCACAGAATTTAGCTGACCACTTTACTTCTATTCACCCATCGATCTCTAATCACTCCGTTTTACGCAAAAACCTAGGCGCCACTCCATCTTTATTAATTGAGCAGTGTAGTTTTTAAAATAATACAAATTTTCATCGTTGGTATTTCTTTGGTAGATGTTTCAACAACTAAAGTCGGTGTACGAAGCGGAGGTGGAGATGGTGAAAATGGAGGAGGACAAGCGTGTGAAGCGCTCCATGGCGAGCCACGCTCTGCAGCTGCAGAAGCAACGGGATGAGGTAACGTAGCGAACCTGCTATATAGTAGATATAATTATTTTTAGAGACGGTGAGGCGTCATCATCTTGGTGTCCATGTGACTTGAAATTTTCACCTTGGAGTCCTTAATCCGCATTCCGCCTTTTTATCCTCCTCTTACAGTGACTGATCAAGCGTTCTGACCGCCCTAGGCTAATTATGAGGACGCTTACGGACGGCCTAAAAGTAGTAGGTAGAGTAGTAGTGTAAAAATTTTAACATGGCACAACTAGGCTGCGCTGTTTAAATTCCGAAATTCGCATACAAAATGAAGTTAAATTTACGTCCGGTATTGCGAGGTGAATTAAATAAAACTAGCACTAGGCACTCTGTTGCTAGCTCACCCACTCGCTCGACCACCGACCGATTCGAGTAACAAATCAGTGTTCGATGTACGCGCGCTTTTAATTTTTTTTAAATTTATTGTTAAAATTAGGGACTCTCAAGCGCATTTAATTTTAGTGTTTTGTCTCAGTCTAGTTGAAATATGTAGGGTAGATGCAAAGATGATGTGCATGCGAAGACACGATATCACCGCACGCCCTTTCCTGATCCTCTCGCCCTAGGCTGCAGCCTAATTAGCCTAAGGGTTAATCAGGCCCTGTCCTCTTAGCACGGTTTTCGGCAATTATGGAAATGAAACCATCACCCTAATTTGGCTTGATAGAGCGCTATCGTATTGTCCGTCAGCTCGAGGAGTCGTTCAAGGCGCGCGAGGCGGCGCTGGAGCAGAACGTGAGCGACAAGAAGCGCTTCCTGTGGGGGCTGGCGCGGGCGCTGCGCGAGCAGCACGCGCACATGGCGCGCGCCATGCGCCAGCTGCAGGCCGACACGCAGCGCCTCTCGGACAAGGTACCGCACTGCCTCCCGCTCGCACCGCACTCAGGAGCTCCTCAGTTTTCTGTAAGATAAGATGTCTAACATTTTTCTATACGCCGCCCCCTCTCTGTGTTTGCCATATGGTTTGATCCGGAATATACCAATTGCCCAAGTGCCTCTTGCCTAAATCCTTTTGACATTAATACGATTTATTCTACAGGAAGACAACTTAAAATCTCGGCTAGCAGACGCAGAACAGATGATTAAAAAACGTGCCGAGGATATGCGCACGCAGATCTCGGAAGAGCTAGCGACTCTCGAGGATCATCTTACTTCGATAAAGATCGAGCGAGACAGCATCAATAAAGAGCGCTCCGAACTAGAAAATTTAAAGAACATAGAAAACGCCGCCAGCAAAGTGATCAAAGTGCATGATATGGACAACGGAGAAATCCAATCACACTATGATTTGATTAAAAACGAACTAGTTACACTAAAGAAGTATCTCGAAACATCAAAGTTGAATCCTAAGTGTGTCACCGAGAAAGGCACGGTCACTGAATTGAAGAATGTGACTTCCAAGTTGAATGTGAGCTTGAACAACCAACATGCGGATAAATTCAAAAGTGATGATTTCGATGACAAATTGAAGAATCAAGTGGTCAACGATTTTAAAAAGAAGAATGTTAATTTTACACCGGTTGGTATTTAACTATATTTTTGTCGATAGAAAAGTTTTTCTGAATGTGTGTGTTATTAATGAAATCGTCGTAAAAGGCTATAACTTTTTCGGTGTATTTTAGTGAGATAACCTGTATTGCTACAATCTGTTTCTGAAAATCGGGTTCAAAAATGGGGATCAAAATATATCTACTAATGTATTTCCTATTATACGTGGCACAAACTTATACTTCGTGTAGACGCTTCTGTGGGTGTAGACAGCTACAATCTGCATGATATTTGGTACAGAGCTGGAGGGGAGGCTTTTATCCCGGGAATAAGTTCCTGTGGGTTAGAGAATCGGGTGACCCAATATTTATAATTTTTATTTTCCTACACATATTTTCCGACACCAAGTAATCTCACAAAGTTTCGAGAGTTCATCTTGTTATTCATTATATAATTTAATGTATTTTGGTACTCAGTCGAAGGTAGACGAGCTGTACCGCGAGTCGTTCCCGTTGGCGCGCTCGTCGGGCTCGAGCGACGCGGGTGACACGTCGCAGGCGCCTCACAATGAGGAGTCGGAGGCCGTGATACGGCTCCGGGAGGAGAACAGCCGGCTCAAGGAGTGCGCTAGACAGGTCGGTTGTTGCTGCTAATGTTTCGAATGGAAGAGTTCGTGAGGATAAATGAATGTTGGTTGCTCGTACACTTTTTATTTTCTACCAGTGACTCCATAACAAATAGTGACATTACTACATAGTCTATCTCTTTACCCGTCCCGAGGAGGACCAGACCGAGAGGGATGGCCCTGGGTCAGCCGGGGTGCGAGTGATATGTCGCATGACGACCTCACCTTCGGTCTAGCACTACGACCCAGAGACGGCGTGCGGTTTAGTCGGTTCGAGTCCGACATACCCTCCCCCTCCGGCCCGGAGGGGTGGGTATCCGTGGGGTCTATCTATCTCACACTAGATGTCACTAAATGTAATAACCAGGTACAAGTAACAGCCGTGCATAGGACGAACGACCGCCGGTAGAAACAATGCACAATTATTCAGATCGCCAGATGTGTTTGACCTATACCTGTACCCGTAACGTAGCGTATTGTTGCAGCAACAGTCACACATTGAGTCGCTGTCGCGTTGCGCCGCGCGGCCGTGCGCCTGCGCCGTGCTGCGGCCGCGCCCCGCCACCGCGCCGCGCCTCGAGCAGTCCACCGTGTCCACGCCCACGCCCTGCCAGCCGCAGTACTTCCTGCACAGGTACTGTACGTGCTGCGGCCGCGCCCCGCCACCGCGCCGCGCCTCGAGCAGTCCACCGTGTCCACGCCCACGCCCTGCCAGCCGCAGTACTTCCTGCACAGGTACTGTACGTGCTGCGGCCGCGCCCCGCCACCGCGCCGCGCCTCGAGCAGTCCACCGTGTCCACGCCCACGCCCTGCCAGCCGCAGTACTTCCTGCACAGGTACTGTACGTGCTGCGGCCGCGCCCCGCCACCGCGCCGCGCCTCGAGCAGTCCACCGTGTCCACGCCCACGCCCTGCCAGCCGCAGTACTTCCTGCACAGGTACTGTACGTGCTGCGGCCGCGCCCCGCCACCGCGCCGCGCCTCGAGCAGTCCACCGTGTCCACGCCCACGCCCTGCCAGCCGCAGTACTTCCTGCACAGGTACTGTACGTGCTGCGGCCGCGCCCCGCCACCGCGCCGCGCCTCGAGCAGTCCACCGTGTCCACGCCCACGCCCTGCCAGCCGCAGTACTTCCTGCACAGGTACTGTACGTGCTGCGGCCGCGCCCCGCCACCGCGACGCGCCTCGAGCAGTCCACCGTGTCCACGCCCACGCCCTGCCAGCCGCAGTACTTCCTGCACAGGTACTGTACGTGCTGCGGCCGCGCCCCGCCACCGCGCCGCGCCTCGAGCAGTCCACCGTGTCCACGCCCACGCCCTGCCAGCCGCAGTACTTCCTGCACAGGTACTGTACGTGCTGCGGCCGCGCCCCGCCACCGCGCCGCGCCTCGAGCAGTCCACCGTGTCCACGCCCACGCCCTGCCAGCCGCAGTACTTCCTGCACAGGTACTGTACGTGCTGCGGCCGCGCCCCGCCACCGCGCCGCGCCTCGAGCAGTCCACCGTGTCCACGCCCACGCCCTGCCAGCCGCAGTACTTCCTGCACAGGTACTGTACGTGCTGCGGCCGCGCCCCGCCACCGCGCCGCGCCTCGAGCAGTCCACCGTGTCCACGCCCACGCCCTGCCAGCCGCAGTACTTCCTGCACAGGTACTGTACGTGCTGCGGCCGCGCCCCGCCACCGCGCCGCGCCTCGAGCAGTCCACCGTGTCCACGCCCACGCCCTGCCAGCCGCAGTACTTCCTGCACAGGTACTGTACGTGCTGCGGCCGCGCCCCGCCACCGCGCCGCGCCTCGAGCAGTCCACCGTGTCCACGCCCACGCCCTGCCAGCCGCAGTACTTCCTGCACAGGTACCGTACGTGCTAGACTGTTGGTCGAACCGTAAAAGCGTTAACACGTATTGTATCTCCCGTAGCGTGAACACGTGCGCGTCCGCCAACACGGTGAGCATGAGCTGGTACAAGGGCGCGGGCGAGGAGCTCAGCGTGTTCAGCGACGCGCAGCCGCGCATCGTGCTGCCCGGCGACAGCATCCCCTTCGTGGGCGTGCTGCGCGAGCGCGACCGCCACCAGGGCACCAGGAGGTACGGCGCTTCGTCTTCTCTCTAGCGTTAATCCCAGTCCGCTTTACCAGTTTAACTGCGCATTTGGTTGAACTTCGATATATTCCGTGGAGCGACTGCTATTTCACCTTCACAAACCCATGAAGATATCGGCACATTGCCGTTAGAACAGTTGTTGGACTTTTTATAGGACTCCTTATTGACTACTTATTACCCTCTTAGGAGTATGGTACCGTAATAAGTATCCATTGCAGCATGTGCTAACCGCACTAATGTAGCTCCTGCTTCGATTATATTATTGGCAAAATATACTTCTATTTAGCCCAATTTTTCACGATTCGAAGACATTTTACCAGAAATTCCTAAATAATAACTAATACGAATTGTCTCGGTTCACACTAAGAATGACATAAGGATATTCGCATCTAATTCAAAATTTGTAGGTAAAAATTGTTTTTATTTTCTTTTCAGTTTTTCCGTCAATCCTACCCACTTCCTACACAAAAAAAGTTTGACCATTGTAAAAATTTGATTCTCTTGCTGAAATTTATGGGAAATAGTTGTCACGATTTCTGTCTTTTTTAGTACTCAAAGCTAAAAGGTCCCCCAGAGTCCTTTGATCAACACACGAAATAGGATCTATGATACCAAAAAAAATTTTTGTACTTTTAGCATTCTTCTTGCTGACAGTAAGATTTTTCCAAAATCTGTAAATGCCGTTCAAAATATCTCGAAAAGTTTGGGAAGGTTTCCTAAGAACAATTCGCTGTAACTATTACAGTTAAGGTGTTCGTATAGCAAACGGGACCGACGACCAGACCAGACCAATGCAAATAATAGAATATATAGAAAAATAATAAAAACTCATAGTTTCAATTTAGTTAAGCAATATTTCATTTTGCAAGGCATATTTTTTCAGAACAAGCTAACGTATTAAGCAGTATTGAGAAGAATCGACGAGCTTGTCAAATAGCCTATTAGTTTGAAATTTCATTAAGTTTGCCGATTACTATATCTAACTGAAGGATTTCGGTGTTCTCTGCATTTGGTCTCACCCTAAATTTTAATACGATAACGATTTGGTACAGACAACTGCTGAGTCAAATGCGCGCGCTCCGGTCTCGGCAGCTCCCACTGTCCAAGGTGAACAAACGTACGCCCTCCCCAGTCAAGGATAGAGCTGGTGAGATTTTTTGTTATAAGGCGCGGTTTATACAGAAGAGACGTGGCGGGGACGTATTCCGGTGGCGGACAATTTAAGTAACACAATATAAACCTTATGCCGTGTGCAATAACGTCGTTTTTGTCTTAGATGAGAATTGCGTCGTCATTTAGTGGCGCGACGTCGCCTGAAGGCGCGGGCGCAATTCTCCTCTAAGACAAAAACGACATTATAATACACTACATAAGGTTTAAATTGTGTTATTTAATCCGTCATACGTCCCCGCCAAGTCTTTTCTGTATAAACCGATACTAAGGAAATCCTTTTTTTTTTGTAAATAGGTATTCTCCTTTGTTTGTTAATAATAATAATAATTGAGTAATAAAATTATTTATTTAGGGGTCAATCCACACTGAAAGATGCCAGATTTTTTATTAGAAATGATTGCGGGAATGCTCGCGCAGCCTCATGGCTCTGCACGACCCCTTACTTCAAATTACTGTTCCACTGTACTCCCGTAGAAAAGATTCGAAATGCTTCGTAATAACAAGCCACAGCCGGCCGACCCCTGGACAGTCCACAGAGCCACTCGCTGTACACGCCAAGTAACAAACATCACTCACACTACGCCTATATTCAAGCGGGAATACCTACATCTAGCAATAAAATCGTTTGGTTCAATTATGGCGATTAAGTGCGCTAGGCAGCGGTCTATAGAGGCTATTGACAAATCAAGAATTGCCTCTAAGTGTAATAAGTAATGTGTTATGTTACAGGCAGCAGTGGTAAGCAAACTGCGGTGTCCTTGGAGCGAGACAACCACAATTTAGCTCATTCCGTTAGGTAACTTTCCATTTAAAACTAAGCACATTTTATATTTCTTCACATTTCTTATTTGCCTATAAATAATTATTATGAATTAATCATATTATATTTAATTATCAAGCTATATTTCGTTATTATAAAAGAAATGGTTATAACAACGAAATATAGCTTGATAATAAAATATATGATTAATCCATAATAATTATTTCAGTAGCGTTGAGTAGCGAGTGAATCCAGTGCTGGAATGTTACTGGAATAACATTATGAACTATCATTGGAATGAGCCTATTCCAGCAAGCGATTCCAGTCCATTGGATTGTTCCAGCTAGTGATGTATAAGCCTCGAGGCGTCGAGTGTTCTTTCTGAAGACTCGAGGCAGAATGGCAAGACTTGAGCTAAGTTAGTAAGGAAGGAGCAAGCTCGGAATCACGAACCTAGCCAAGCCACAACTTTTTTGAGCCATGCCTCGAGGCTTCCAAAGAGTTTGAGCCTTCAAAAGAGCTTAAACCTATCAAAAGAGCTCGAGTCTTCAAAAGAATTCGAACTTTCAAAAGAGCTCGAGCCTTCAAAAGAACTCGAACCTTCAAAAAGGGCTCGAGCCTTCAGAAAGGACTCGAGACTTCAAAAAAGACTCCCGAGTCGTCGGGCGCCATATAAAGAAGGCGATCACTGTAAACGACACCGAGCTCTAGTCAAAGGGACTCGGACGCCTCGAGACTCGTACATCCGTAGTTCCAGCTTGATTAAAACACTAGAATAATGTGAACACTATAATCCAGTCCAGCATAGAGCTTGATTTTTGCTTGATTACTGGACTGGCTGACTAAACTGGTCATAAAGTTTGGTCTCATTGTCATTAAACTATGTTCTAGAGAGAATACCGAGCGTCATTTCAAATCGGTCACTCTGGATATAAGCAGAAACAGAGAGAAGAGTCCCAAATCTGTTCTAAGGGAAGCTAAAGAGAAGTTACGGAAGTGAGTCGCATACTTTGTACATTTTAGGATGTTCAAATCGATTAAAATAGGAAATGTTTGAATCTGACCAGGCGGGGGTTGAACACCTCACAAGGGCAATTCAAACTTTTCCTATTTTTTTAATGGACTTGAATATTTAGCATGCAAAATGTTTTAAAATTTCATTATTTCGATTTTTTAAATTGTCTTGTGGCTCTGGCCCAGTTATCATCTTCGTCCACTGTTGATTAACGAACGGGGCTCTCGTTGAGTTATCCGCTCGGGATTGAGATCAAACGTCAGTGAAATCAAGTGAAAAGGAGAGCGGATCCGGTCTCCAAATATAAGCTTTGGATGTAACCGGGGCTTATATTCAGAGCCTTTTCCGAACCCAATTGGGGTCTGCTTCCCGTTCTTAATTACGAAGCAGCTGAACCTCAATATCCACAAACGGGACTAGCGCTTTGATGATCATCATCTTCACCTTCCTGCCCTTATCTCAAGTTTATTTGGGGTCAGCACATCATAATGTGCTTTTTTTCATTTATCTCTGGTTCACAGCCTTCCTAACTTTATCATCGTAACACAGTTTGTGTAGCTTAACTGTTTCAACGTTCTCATAAATAAATATTAAGGAATTACATTCAAAAAATTTCAGCATAAAAGAGTTAACTGTGGCGGCTCGCGAGAAAAGCTCCAACGCGGTCCTTCGTGAGGCCAAACTGCGTCTTCGCAAGCTGGAGATTGAGGCCGAGGCGGTCGAGAAGTCCTACCTCAGCTTCCGCCGCAGACAGTCCGAGTACAAGGTCGACAGAAACACCCGCGCCTTGCTTAAAGATGACGCGCCGCAGCCGACGGACGCTGATAGGAACTTTGGTTAGTAGTATAAAAGTTATACCTCAGTTTCGACTACAATAATGGGGTACTTCAAGAAGGGCAAAGGTTTCTTCAGAGTCGCCAGCACGAGTCCAGCTCACCTGGTATTGCAAACGTCCATAGGCCACTGTAACCATTTTCCATCATGTGGGCCGTGTGCTTGTCTGCTACCTAAGTAGTAGTTATATCCTACCTGTTGCTTGCAGCTCTAACCGCGTGGAATTTTAATTCCGTTTCTGAACCCATGGGAACCTTTACCTAGGATAATGTTATTCCAGACTGTGATCTATTCCTGTAAGAAATTTCATGCCAGATTGATTCAATTGTTAAAGCGTGATTGAATAACAAACATCTTCACAAAGTTTCACATTTATATTACTAGGATTGAAGTTAAATCTGTGCCCTGTCCTATCCCATAATATTCCCTGTAACTATCATTTATACTACTTTACCTAGTATTATTGTATTACAGATACAAACGCAACTCACTCACAAAAGAAGCTAGACGATGCCAACGAAGTCGACGTACCTCTAACGGATTACCAGAAATCTATCCGGAGCGATTTCGACAAGTATCTCCGCGAGTATCAAACGAACCTCGACATCGGCAACACGCACTTCAAGAAACTTACCACGCCAGAATTCAGCAAACCTATCCCCGAATCATACCTAAACGTGCCCGCAGAGAATAAGGTAAATCAGCGGGATTACCTCGAAACTCCATTAACAGAGTTCAGAAAACTGTACCGCACTAGCACGCAAAATACGCAATATAGCGAAAATAACTATAAAAAATCTGAAGAAAACAGCGAACCAAAATCGCCAGAATGTAGCAGCTCTTGGCAACACACCCCTGCTTACAGTCATGTACAAAGTATATTAAAAAAGAACATTGATAAAGCGTACGATATTTCGAGCGAAGATGTCGAAAGAAATTCAGTTGACGTACACGAAGAAATTGCTGTTGCAAACGCTACCTCCAATACTGAAGAACAAAATTTGCTTCGAGTTGAAGTGGAAAGTGTGGGCGGGGTTCAAGCCGCGGACGATGAATTATTCTTAGTAGTAAAAAACACTATCGACATTAGAGAGGTCTCAGTACCACAGAATGCCAACCCTTATCATAACATATCTGGTCAAATGGTTATTGTTGTCAGCCCTAGGGACAGCCATTCTAGAAGCATTGAGGATATCGACGTTGATATAGACTTGCGACCTCCTGAAAGGACAAAGAGGAACTCTTTGCCAGAACAAGAGGCACATTTAACTAGGAATGACGTTTTAGAGGCTATATTCAATGCGGATCCAGATAAAACAGCCCGTTCAGTTAGAGATTCAGTTTCTAAAGACACCGTGAGCGAGTGTGAGAAGAGAGGTGAAATTGATGATTATTCCGCAGATGTTGACAACTATATGAGTCGTTTTAGTTCACCAATGTCGATGCTTAAGACCTCGGAAGACGAAAATGTGTGGAACTAAAATTTATGTGAGCAACTCAAAATAGCGGTCAGCAATATTTTGAACTTTAGGATGTATTATTTGTGTTTCAAGTCATAAAGGATGGGTGTTGTAAAATATTCTTAATCTGATTCGTCCAGCTTTTCGTTAAATTTACAAATGTATAATAATTTTAAATCTTTGGTAATGTCATAACAAAGTTTGAAATAAAAAAAACACTTGTAAAGAACCAGTCATAATATATTTATCTACTGTCTATGTGAATTAAAACATAGATCATATAAAACATACTCTTTATTTTACATTCCCTTGTTACATATATAAAAGTACAAACAACCGAAATATCAACTTCTCACAGCTTTTGGCATACAGAGTCATCCGAACTTTATATACGTATAAATGCTACACAATGAAATAACGTTTATTGTCGTACAACACTGAACAAACATCCAACTATAGAATAATAACATTTAGATAATTTAGTAATGACGTCACAGAATTGTGACGTCAAACAAGCTAAAAGATAATTACAATTATATAATAACATTACTAAACATTATACTATTTTTTAATCTAACATTTTTACACCCAAATCGGATGCACACGTTCGTATGCGCTATAAAAATATTCTTGCTGTGTGCCTACGTAACTCGAAAATCCCTGCAATAGACGACCTAATTTTATCCTTACATGTAGTTTGCGAAATGCGAGTGTTAATACACCTCTGCCTACCCCTTCAGGGATCTACAGGTGTGAGTATGTTTGTGTAAAGACAACATAAAACAGACAAAAGATTTTTAAGACTGTCAAATTGATTATTTTGCGACTTAGACATCCATCTTAAAGATATTTATATTATACCTAGCCTATTTTATATCAACGACAGCAGTATCAATTTGAAACTTTCAAAAATCTTTTAGCTTTCCTATGTTAGAAAAAATGTAATGAATTTTAAACTAGAGCTAACTCTAGCCGCATAGCTCCGGGTAGATAATTAAATTTTAGAGATCTCATATTATATGCATCATTCTGTCATTGCAGCTTACCTAGTAAGAATGACATAAGAATATACAAAGATGCAGACAATATTAGACCTAGAACAGAATCTCTGTCAAATAATGACAGAATAGGATCAGATTTTAAATTATTGTAACATTTTGAATATATGAACATTCAGTAGGGCCATTTATTAAGTATATTATATAATTTTATTATAAAGTTTATTTTTTCATGGCAAAATGTTAAAATACAGAAACCATCAATGGCTCAATCATAGAACTAGTACTTCAAATCAGTATGGCCACGCAGAAATAGTTTATTATTTTGTGGGACTTAGCACAAAATGTGAGACGAGAACACGGACGGGTCCCATGATAATTTTAGTAATACTACTTTTTAGTATTTATCATTTTAGTCATACATTCCATCATTGCCTTGCAATGTAAGTAGCACTTTCGTTTAGTCTTTCAAATTCAGCGGCTCTGAACCAACAAATTGCAAGTCTGGCTGAGAATGAGGTATTTAATAAACGAATTAAAAAAATATCGAGTGAAGTATAACATTATTTCGTAAATAAATAGGCCAAGTGTTTCTCTCATGTAGAACAACTACTTGCATAACTGCATATATGAATCGCTAGAGAATTCATTGGAAGGATAAAGATGGTAGGTAAATTTGATTTATTATAGGCAGTAGTTTACTATGAGGCTAGAGAATTTCTACCTTCCTCCTTCTCAAAGCATGTACGACTAGAACTAGATTTACAGATCCTAAATAGGACATACTTGAAAATTTAAGTTCCCCAACAGGGAAGTTCCTACATCACAAATTAACTAGATTCTAAAAGTTTTTGTAGCTAGCATAGTGCTGTGTTGTATAAATGCGAGTATCGTTCAAGAAAGCTAAGAAAATACTCAAGCAATAGTGCTTGTTTACATTTAATTAGAAATAAATACGAAAATATAGTGCACTGTCATCATTCCTCAGTCAGACTCGATTTTTACTTATTGTTTCAATTTTTAAAGTGCTACGTCATTATTATATTAATATTTAGTTCAAAACGCTTCCTATAATAGTATCAACATATCAACATCACATTTCGTTAAATTAAACATGTCTTTCAAGTCGTTCCATTAGCGAATAAGTATCAACTAAAGTACCACGCCAATCTACAATACATTTATATTATAAAAAAATTACAATTGACAAATAACTATAGAACTAAAAGTTATATCCAAATTATTGAATTACATTCAATAAAAAAAAAATTATTAGTGTTACTATCGAATTATAAGTAATTTGACAATATATTATATTCTGTTATTATTCAAATATGATATAGTATTTCTACAGTTGTCAGATTTATATATTTGAAATTAAATGTACACATTACACACTACACATTCAACAATCTTATCAGTATAATAATTATATAGCTACCACTTTAGCACACCAGTATTCAAGGTATTTATTTATCTATTAGAAATTCAAAAAATGTCAAGAGTAAATTATTTAAATATGTTATTTTTGAGAAGTCAGTATATTGAGTGTAAATTAAAAAAATAAGGCTTAAGTATAACAGAATCATTAACAAATAAATTTATAATTAGTAGAAATATTATTATTGTGTCATATTTTTTATGACATAGTTAACACATTATTGATACTAGTTATTTATTACTAAACTATGAATTAAAATGAACAATTAAGAACTGAATAGTTGAAAATAGAACCATACATTGAAAAACAACGTGTTTAGTTTCAAAATCTTGATATGTTGATTATCACCCTTTATATGACGATTCTTGTAGTCCAGATACTTTTCCTAGTTTTATTGATGTTTTATGTATTATTTCAAACCAGAATTGGCTTGAGTGTCAAGATTTTTTTGAATATTTATCATTTGTTCATTCAACACATGAATCTATTTTCATTAACAGATATAATCTATTGAACACATTGCTCTTTAGACCTATTTGATAAACTAAGAAAGTCCAATGCACATGAAGTCACTTAGTCAGTTCATAGATAAAGTGTAATGGCACTTCACAGCACTAACAGAGGTGCAGTGTGACTTGCCCAAGTGTGTGTAGTATGAAGTGTGTACAAGTGTGTAGAAGTGTAGGGCTCAGAAACCAAAGCTCACGTTGTGATTGACGCTCTTAGAGGCCAGTGCCGAGCGCGGTGAATTGGGGCCCGTCACTCTAAGCCACGTCGACATCTGTAAACATATCAATAAATTGGATAATCTATTTGATACTGATCTGAAGTTGACGCGAATATTACTCATTGAAATAAAACTCTGCGACCATCATGGCTGTCGAAAAATAGCCGAAACGTCGGCAGAAATAGAATCCGTTAAAAAGTGGTTTTATTTAAATGGATAATTATTATTGTTAAACACTTTATTAACAATGTTAAAGATTTTGACGTGACAACGTCTTATAAATTGGTTTGCCGGGTGACACTTCAAGAAACTGCGTTACGCTCCGCTCACGTTATGCGCTCACAATGAGAGCGAGTGAGAGGCACGCGTCCCTTCCACTCGGGCATGGTTAGCCCGCCTAAGAGCGAGAGAGACAGACATAAAATTCATCCTTCTTCCTACTATACGAATCTATATTCACATTAAAATTATTTTACCACTCAAAGTCGTTGTCACGTAAAACTTTCGCCCGTATACCGACTTTACAGGCAACCAATTTTTTTAATTAAAGAACGAATTAAATTTGCTTTTTAGTAAGTCAACTGTCCTTTCATGTAGTGTAGATAATTTCTCTGGTACAGTCAGAAATATCTACAATCATAAGGAATCAGCCTTACGTTCGAGAGGTCCCGGGTACAAACTACCGAGGTGAACCCACTCTTAGCACAAGTAGTTTGGCTTAGTTGAAGGGGTTAGAGGGAATATTAGTAATTTCAGTTGCTAATATTCTTTAAAAAGAAACTGTTTTATACATTAGTTAAAGTATGTACCTGTAATGGAACACCCCTGGAGTCATCCCTCGCATCTTTGTTAGGTGTAGAGCACCGCGCAGATCTAGCCGTGGGGCTATTCATGGCGGGACTGTACGGGGCGGGGCTCGATACGACGCTCGTGTTCACCCCCCAGAACCCACTAATGGTGGATGTACTGTCGTCCACCGTCGGAGGGTTCATTGGCAACCAGCTGCGGAGCAAGAAAAGTCTGTAGGTGACATTCAACAAGTTTATGTTGGAGAAATACTCACTCATAGTGAGTTGTCTTCGTGTCTTCTCTCTAAACATCGAAAGCTGTTTGAAAGATTTAATAAGAGCTATTGAAAAAGTTCTTGTACTTTTGAACTATATTTTATTTCTTGAACAGACCAATTGAACATTCTATTGACAGGTTTCAACATTCTATTATTAAACACAAGCACAAGTTTCACCAAGTTCGATTGATTTACAGTATAAAAATGATAAGAGTTTTGATAATTGAACTGTCTAGAATGGATACCTAAATCCGTCATATGCTTACAGCTAAAACATAGTGGTTACATTCTCTTTGCTTAAAGCCAAATCATTATTGCATTGCTGGCGTCTTAGTTGAAATTAAAATTAAGACAAATGCTTCCTTCTAATACTGTTTTAAATATTATTCCTTACACAAATAACACACTACAGTCAATTTCGGCAACTAGAGGACATTGGTCGTGATGCTAGCATTCCACGTGGATGGAACCGTAGTTATTGCATATAATCTGTGTGATCCCCGGCAACCAACCTGTCTCTCTGCTGCGGGGTGTAGAGGGCGACGCTGTGCCTCCACCGGTACACGCTGGGATACTGCTCCGCGCTGATGTCGAAGTCACACAGTGCGTCGTACACTAGTCGGTCCATCTTAGTTGGCTCCTCACTGGAAACCATATATTTTTAGTAAAAACACAGCCTCCGTGGCGTAGCTGTAGTGAACGCGGCCGCTAAGCAGGAGGCGCGGGTTCGATTCCCGATCAGTGCAAAAATTTGTATGCATAAATATGGGTATTTGCATTGGTCTGGTCGTGCCTCGGAGAGCACGTTAAGCCGTCGGTCCCGGATGTCATACAAACATCTATAGCAGTCGTTACGGGTATTTGGAGCCCTCAAAAATCCAACAACTGGTCTAGCTGCAATGCTTCGATATCGCCTTTGCGTTGTAGATATCAGTGACAATCGCTTCACGGAAAATATCGAAGTTTAGCCAAATCCGCAGTTGGACTGGTAAAAAGCGGACCCCAGACTCCCAAGTTGAAAAGGTTCGGATGCGACTGTGATTAACGCTAGGATGAAGAAGAAGACAGTTTATTATCTAACTAAGATGCCGCTGAACTTCGATATTTTCGATATTTATTATTATTTCGATTCATTAATACAGTTAATACGGGTTTCACATACGGATTGAACCGTCAATACCGGGAATAAAAACAGAAACCAAGCCGTATATTTTATTTTTTCGTAGTATCTTGCTTGCCGATACAAATTATATACCGGGTGAAAGGAGAACGCTGCCGAGGACGAAGGCTGCTGCTCCACGTAAACCAATGGAAGCGCATGCTTTTTTGTAGTAATGTTTTTTTTTATTAAATTGTCGTTTCATTGAGCTTTACTATCACGACGGCGAATGAATAAGCGCTAATTAAACGGTATAAATAATGCTAATTAATTTAATTGCTATTTTTTCTCCAATCATAATAATATTATGTTAATATGTAGTGTACCCACAGTACTACCAGGTGCCTTCAGCTTCGGGAGCACACCGTCATTATAATAACTGGCGATTGAGGAGGCCAAGAATTTTTATTCCAAGATTATTTTTCTCACAGGTTTTATCTATCGCTCTGTGAGTCCGGCTACAAATTTATAAGCATTGTTTTTGTGACGTTCATGAGTGTTACTTTGTGAACTTTAGAACTGAGCAGACCCTAGGTAAACTCCTCGAGTTCAATCAGGACACAACGCTAAGACAATAATAATGACTGAAGATCACTCACCCATAAATAAAAGGCTCAGCTATCGCCCGATCGCACGCCTCCACCATTACCTCCTGATCCTCCTTCTCCGAGTAGTCGGAGGCTGAGAGGTATACCTCCTCATCGGAGTGACTCGAACCCCCCGACTCGTCCTCCGAGATCTGCTAGAAGTGTACACGTCACCCATCAGTGTAAGAGTTGGTGTTAGTAGGTGTGTTTGCGCCCTTAGAGGTTAAAGTCGTGGTGTTATAAGAGATATAGAAAGAAAGAAGTGAAGAAGATTTTTTTATGCTCTGACCGTATACCGTATAGACACAGTCTTTAAGTTAAAGTTAACGCCACAAAATAAGTCCCGCGACAAAACGCGGAACTAAAAATGACATCGCCGCCATACTGTTTGCTGATTGGTTGGGGCCATAACAGAGTTGCCAGTACATTTTTTGCTGTTGTGCTAATGTTAGAGTCTGGCTAACGAAAGCTGAACCTAGCAAAAGGCGGCAAATTCAAAAAAACTTAATATGGTATTACCAACTAAAATAGGAATAAATAATTTTGATACTTTTCCTATTTTATATTTTTGATGATGAGGAATTATGCATATATTATAATAAAAACTAATGTTTTTTGGTCGCAACTGTCGTCAAGTTTATCTGAAACACAATATTATATTCAATCTACTATATAAAAATAAGTCGGGTTTTCCTTCCTGACGCTATAACTCCAGAACGCACGAACCGATTTCCACGGTTTTGCATTCGTTGGAAAGGTCTCGGGCTCCGTGAGGTTTATAGCAAAGAAAATTCACGAAAAATTTCAACAGAAAAGCGGGAAAGCGATAATCTACATCCACGCGGGCGGAGCCGCGGGCAACAGCTAGTTCTTTCTAATTAAAAGACACGCAAATAAACATTACACAGACAAATACTGTGCAAATATTGCTTCTGTGTAAATAGTAAGTTAACTATGTGAAACACAAGAAACATACAATTTTGAATTAATATCTTAAATCAAGTGTCAAATTCATAACACCTTACTAACCTACGAATTCAGTCAAGACGTCTAAACATTCACTTTTTTGCTTAAATAATGCTTCCTTCTCTTGCTTTTGTTTAAATTTACTCATCATAGTAAATAGCACCCGCCGCACTCCACTTTTGATCGTTTTACCCATGTTCGCTTAGAAATTTTCAAGAAACTCAATGTGCACAAACCCCGATATTACCTCAACAAGCAACAGATTGACTGACACTGTCATAATGACATTTATATAGTGTTGCCATTCCTATAATAGCTGGGTTCAGCTTTCATTAGCCAGACTCTAATTATAATTATCAGGATATTAATCTACGATCCTCAGCACGTCACAACATGGAGGTACTCTAAATGCACAGTACGTACGTTTTTGGTGTCTTTTGAGAATAGCTTGAGGTGTACATGAGTTACACTATTATGGTTTTTTTTTTATCTGTGAAGAGGAGTTGCTGTCGCTATTTTAAGTGCCACATACGTAATCAGATTCTGTATCACTATCACTCTGTTGATGTTGTTGCATCTATTAATCCATCTTTTTTAACACAATCATCTTCTAGATGTCTCACATGATCACATCCAACGTTCTAACGTTGGGAACGCGCGAATATAACTTCTTAATTTCTGTATTTCAACAACTATTATAATCATATCTGAATAATAAAAGATCTGGTGAGATAAAAAGACGATACTGGCAACATTACATGCTGCGACAGGCACGCCGCGGCCAAGGGATTTATTACGTGGCGCATACGTATCAGTAAGCAAATGTGAATATTGTTCTTTAAACTGACAACGTGTGCCTGTTATGGGACGTATGACGTCGACTTTTATCAAAGTTGTAGATCTTTTTTACGCCGTGTTGTAGTACCACTTACTGTGTCTATAGAGTATGTTTATAGTCTAAATTTTTTAGTACAAGATGTCCATATGACTTCACTTTCCCTGATGATAAGCTAAAGGAGAAGTCTTAGGAATGACGGTGATCATTGGAGATACAAGGTGTTGGAAACAATACCAGGTTTTACAAGCTGTAATTGTTGTATGGTGACTTTGTCAAGGTCTCTGAGATTCAAACTACTCTCACGTGCAGTGGCGAGGAGTCCCCATAACCAAATTTACCATGATAGAGATGTTCAAATTTATAAGGTCATAAATAATATATTTTATTATCTAAAACTTAATGTATTTAAAATTCTATACCTAAAATTTGGTATTTATTTTGGTATTACCACTTAGGTAACAGACAAGCACATGGCCCAGAATTTCATTCAAAATTGTTATCGTAGTTTTATAAGAGGCAAGATTTCTTTTCACCGGCTTTCCCTTTGTCCTACGCCACTGCTTAAGCTAGATAAGGCTTTGGCACAGGCTTCCCTCTCGGGGTAGAAAAGTCAGATTTCAGTCACTTCTATAAGAGCTTGTAAGCTTGGTATGCATCTGGGATTGACAGCTAGATGATGGTGTTGTCAGTAGGGTAGGCAGGATGATGATGCTATCGTCCACAGAAATATATAAGTATAGATCGGCCATGTGAGCGGTAAACACGTGGCAAATTTTTAATCAATTCCTGTCATATGAGACAGGAACTTTCGAACGCTTACTCAGTCCTGTTAAGACTTTCTTGTAATAACATCGTTAAAAATACCACGAGTATGCCAAATTGTGTTATTTCCAACTGTAGAATAAAAATGGAGAAGTCTGAATTTGAAAAATAAAGGTGTTTATCTACTCTGATACTATAACACAAAGATTATAAAATTGAAATCAAAACTTAAGACAAACATTACGCACAGGCCAAAAAAAAAGTTTTATTACGATACAGGTCTTGTATGGACACCTATATCATTAAATAACTTTTTAATCATAACGATACACCTATACAACCTCCACCTGGACTGAACCTCTACTTTAAAAAAAGAATCCGCCGATTCGGAAAAAAAAGAAACACGCATGCGCAATCGATGTTTGCGCCATGGCGCCAACATTTTACATTTAAATTAAACAAAGTTTGGTTTTGTTTGTAAAATAAATTAGTTTATGTATTATAGTATGAGAGTAGATAAAGTAGTGTATGACACTGTACATAACTTGGTCTTATAACATTCGTGTGATAATATAAAAAAAACTCGCCTGCGGTTAGTTTTTTTAAAACACACTCGTGTTATAAGAACCCTTATTATGCAACAGTATCATAAACTACTATTTCTCAAATTTATGATACTGTTGCGTAATAAGGGTGTCCCTTTATTTTTCAAATTCTCTCGTGGTTATTATTTACAGTGAAACAGTCGCCACGAGCGACATGCAATTGAACTTTGCTAATTGGCGTTCTATCGCAATACACGAGTGCGGTATCGTGAGCGGGCGGTACCTCGGGCTGCACGACGCGGCACTTGGCCACGTCGACGCTGTAGAGCGCGGGCGCGCCGTCGCCGGCCGGCGAGTTGTTGCTCACCACGCTGGCAGCCTCCGCGTGCTGCAGCTTACCGTCGCCTGCCGGTAACGATACAATATAATATAAAAGCTAACACAAAATAACATAAATCATCGAAATCAGTTGAGCCGTTATAATGTCCCCTTATTTTATAGTCTGAAAAGATTTTTTCGCTAAATAATTTTTCCAGAAGATTTTGTTATCGAAACTGAATTCAAATTCTTTTTAACATAAACGATTATCAAATCACCCAGTATTTTGAGCATAGCAACATGATGATCGCTATTTAAGACTTATTTCTTTGATGTATGATACAAAAACTAATATTTTTGTTGAATCGACAACAAAACTACAAAATTATTGTTTGGTGTTTAACCAGATTTAGCTTTTTTTTACGTGCAGATATCTCCGCCGAAGCAACCGGGGCTGGTTATGTCGGATTCGAATTGACCAAAACCGAACGACTATCGACCGTCTCGGGCCATAAGTACACGGAGGTTAGGTAGCACATTTTTTTTTTATATCGACGTCAATGATATTAATATATGTGATCATAAAAAAGAAAACGCAGTAACTTCTCTAAAAGTTATTTGAAGATTAGATTTACAATTTTCATCCACTTCCAAATCGAGACCCACTCGAATATTTCACCTTTATAGTACACAAAAACTAATATACAAAAGTTCCACTTACCAATATCATGATCAAACGTCAATCTTCTAATAAAGCTCTCACTCTTCGGGCTCGTCGACAGCGTCGATCTATTCTTCCTGAACGATGCATTCTTTTTGCTGTTCCTCTCGAACGCATCTATCTTCCAATCGCATCTACATTTAGATGCCTTCGACCACAACTCGGTACACTCTCCCTCAGACATGGCCGGCGCTTTCACCGATTCACCATCAGTCAATTCTTCACATATAAAACTAGCTAAACACCTTACATGAACATCAATTACATGCGTAATTTTGATCCTACTAGCACCTCTATAAGACGGTTTCCTCTCGTCATCAGAACTAAATATATCATCGTTAGGACAACGCAATTTTACTAAGAACTCCAGTAAATTATTCACATCGTCTAAGTCAGTCGTCCGTTGCTTTAGTTTGTAGACGGCTAACTGAGCTAATCTAGAATGTATTAACGAGAAATCTATGTTTTGAAATCGATCGTCATCCATGTACGTGAATATCGTATGTTGTAAATGCTTCGCTTCCGATTTGAGAGATTCGCCTGCTGTTTCTGGTTCCGCGTTTAGACTGAAAGTAAGTGCATCGGCAATCCTTTTAGCGAATACTTGACACGTCCGCTCGATGCATAGTAGAGGGCTGACTGTATGGTTGACGGGTGGAGGTGTTTCTCCATTGACTAGTTTCGCGTTAGGCTGTCGACATAACCGCTGTCTTATAGGATCTGTTCTCTTCCAATGCGGTCTTTCGGAGGTAATTTTACAAGATTTTAAGGCTACGCATAGTTCTGAGATAGGAGATAGTACAGAATCTTTGCTTGGGCTTTGTTGAATGCTTAAACTAAGTCTGGAGAGCGTGAGCTCGTCTGCGTGGTGAGATTGGGCGCAGCTGTCGCTGTAAGCGAAAGAGCAGGCGCTCTCGTATTTAGCTTTGAGATAGTTTTCTAGGAGAGCGAGGCCTTCGGGTGTTCGTAGATCCGTGAAAGTGTCGAGGAACGGCCAGTATTCTTTCCAGCCTACTTTCATTTGTTGTGCTAAGGTCCTGTGGAGGAAATAGATATATTAATTAATTTATCTACTCTGATACTATAATACAAAGATTATAAAATTGAAATCAAAACTCTTATGACAAACATTACGCACAGGCCAAAAAAAAAGTTTTATTACGATACAGGTCTTGTATGGACACCTATATCATAAAATAACTTTTAAGCTATTGTTAAGCTTCTATCGAGGGCCTTGAGCGCGGGGACCGAATCCAGAAATTCCGTAACGAAAAAACCTCACGCTCGTTTCTTTTTGGCAGTCTTCGACAAGGTGTTCGTGTGCGTGCAACTACCCGTATTGTAGGACTCTACGAAGCTAGCACGAATCGAGACGAGCTGCTCCGAAATCGGACGAATACATAAGCAGCTGTTTATGAGAAAGTATATAGGTGTATAGGTATTTATGAACAACAGTGAATAGCTGTACTTGTAAAATTTGTCGATAATTACTTCTTAATATCGTTATTTTTTTTTAAATGAATGATTTTGTTTTGGTGTGTCATCACACTATTTATACCTAATTATTTATACCTATTATTTATACCTAGATATTTTCGTTTTATAGAGAAGAAAAGCGTAAAGAGCTAAAAAGAACAAAAAACTAATGCACGTCAAAGGGCATATTATCATAATTGCATAAGTTGATACAAAATGCTATGCAATAGCTTAACCGCGGCAGTCCCCGAGTGCCACACGTCTTTTTTTTTAATCATAACGATACACCTATACAACCTCCATCTGGACTAAACCTCTACTTTAAAAAAAGAATCCGCCGATTCGGGAAAAAAAAGAAACACGCATGCGCAATCGATGTTTGCGCCTTGGCGCGAAGATTTTTTTTTTTTTGTTCTATACATTTAAATTAAACAAAGTTTGGTTTGGTTTGTAAAATAAATTAGTTGATGTATTATAGTATGAGAGTAGATAAAGTAGTGTATGACACTGTACATAACTTGGTCTTATAACACTCGTGTGATACAATAAAAAAACTCGTGTTATAAGAACCCTTATTTATTATGCAACAGTATCATAAACTACTATAATAACATCACATAAGTTTAAAAATCTACGTATACGATATATATGTTACAATCAAAATGAAGACAAACGTATCAGAAGTAAAAAAGAAAAAATATCTAATCTATACTAATATTATAAAGAATTGTTGGTGGTGGTGGTTGGATGCGCTAATCTCAGAAACTACTGGCTCGAATCGAAAAATTATTTTTGTATTGGATTTTCCATTTAACGAGGAAGGTTTTATGCTATAAATCATCAAGCTACTGCTCAAGGGAGCGGACCAATAATCTTGAATGTTAATCAATCCGAATGATTCCGATACATTTTCTGGAAATTAATAAATTACGTGTCAACATATCTGCCTTAAAGGGGTGCTATGGGGTTGAAGTATGCCACGAGCGGAGTCGGCTAGTCGTTATTACAAAGTAATACTTAAGAAGGTCAAATGTGTTCTTACATTATACACTGAGTAGGTACAGCGACCCACAAAGTAACCTGATAATTAAAATTCAAGGCCTCATTTTTATGGCCATTAATTACCATATTTATGATAACAAATGGTTTGCGTGAGCTTAGTACTGCAAGCCATAAGTGATTAGTAAATATAAGTATAGCAATTACATTCTGGAATTATTATTTTTACGAATTATCAGTATGCCCGTTAAACCATTCAGCCAAGCAAAATCGATAGTGCCATGGTCAGGATATGAAGCTGGTATCCCTCGTTCGAAAGGCCAACTCCTTAACCACAAAGTTACCGCTTCTAATTGTGCAACTAATTTCAGTCTTGTTCACTGTTCAACAATTTAATACTTTGAGACTCGTCCGTGCCTCAGGGCCGTCGGTCCCAGTTGTCATACAAACATCTGTGGCATTCGTTGCTCTTAGTTGGAGCCCTAAAAAGTATGACAACTGGTCCAACTAAAGAAGTTAGATAATCATTAGTTACTTGTGGAAGTCAAATGGTAGTCGCTACACGGAAATTTCGTAGTTAAATAGAAAGCCTATGTGAAATAGTCCAAGGCTCGAAGAATGATAATGATAGTAAACTATTTAAATGGATTAAAAAAAAAGAATATTGGCAACCGAAATTATCGAAATTTATCGAAATTGACTTTGACTAATATTCCCTCTAACCCCTCCAACTAAGCTAAATTGCTTGTGCTAGGAGTGGGTTCACGTCGCTAGTGTAATGGTCAGGATTTGAACCCGGGACCCCTCGATCGTAAGGCCGATTGCTTAACTGCTAGTATACCGACGCTTTTAATGGGAAAAGGGTATCGCTCAGCGGGGCTTGAACCCGCGACCAATTGCTTACAGAGGGCTGACCACTGCGCTACCGAGCCTCGCCTGAAGTGTTCCAAATACTCCTATACAACCGTCTTTGGGCGACAATTATTCCATTCTTAATGGATTTTTATAGATAGCATACTAAATAAAATACCTCTGCGGCGTAGTGGTAGTTAAAGCGGCCGCTGCGCAAAGAGGTACCGGATTCGAATCCTGGTCATTACACTACCGACATGAACTCACTCCTAAAAAGCAATTTAGCTTAAGAGGGGTTAAAGGGAATATTAGTAATTAGCCCGCGTGGATGTCGGTTATCGCTATAACATTATTTATTGTTACTGTTACAAGTTTTGGTTATTGTTACAAATTGTAGCCGATGTGTTATTCTCTCTCTTTCATTAAAATCTATTCAGTAGTTTTTATGTGAAAGAGTAACAAACATCCATTCATCCATCCAAACTTACAAACTTTCGCGTTATAATATTAGTAGGATTTCAGTTCAGGACAGCCTCTGTAAAGTAGCAGTAGTGATCGCGGCCGCTACGCAGAAGGCGCTGGGTTCGATCTCCACTCAATGCAAATATTTGTATGCATGAAAATGGGTATTTGCATAGGTCTGGTCGTGCCTCGTTAAGCCGTTGGTCCCGGTTGCCATACGAACATCAATGGCAGTCGTTACGGATAGTTGGAGCCCTCAAAAATTCAACAACGGGTCTAACTGCAATACTTCGATGCCGCCTTTGGGTTGTGGCGTTCATGGCATTCGCTTCACGGAAAATATCGAAGTTCAGCTAAATCCGCAATTAGGCTGGTAAAAGCGGACCCCAGACTCCAAGTTGAATGCTTCGGATGCGACTGGGATTAACGCTAGGAGGAACAAGTTAGCATAATATGCTTTAAGATGTCATTGAACATTAAACCAACCTGCCGACGCTCTCCAATCCCTTAGTAGTCTCCTTGAGCCGGAAGGCCCGTGGTCTTGGACTATCGGGCGGTGCGGGGGTAGGCAGCGACCTCGGTGGCGTCTTCCAGCGGCGGCGGAATGCGTCGGCGGCGCATGCCTCCATGGGGCCCGCATACGCCAGGATCTCGTAGCGCGGGGACAGTGGGTTCGAGTTGATGTCCTACAGATACAAATACTGCTGCTAACGTAGCTGTATACATAACTAGTGGCCGCCTGCGACTTCGAACGCGTGGAGTAAGTTAGACTTTCATACAAACTACTCTCTCCCCTGAAGGGGGTTGATTTCTAAGGACACGATATTAGTATCACACCATCTATAGAGCATAGATATCAAATTTCAAGTCCCTGTCTGCAAAAAGAAATCTTTCATACTAACTTCCAACCACCTTTTTACCTCTTTTGGGGTGGCATTTCGAAAAATTTGTTCGAATTAACCATCGAATTGAAGAGGTTGTAGTACAGCGGGCCTATGTGTTTAATGTAAATGTATCATTTACATGCTTTCTGTAACCTGTGTTATGAAAATAAATGATTTGATTTGACACATATCTTGGACCTCAGTTACGAGATAACAGAGCCCCTGGTGCGCGCGGATTGTTTTATTATAATACTTGCTGAATTTGATCTCGCCCACGGCCGTAACACCCCGTGCTATTCTCAAAAACACACAAGAAACGTGTACTGTGCATAATAGTACATTAGTGCCGCTGCCGCCAAGTGTAGTGTTGCCGGACGATCGTGAAATACTACCGAGGCGCAGCCGAGGCACGCATTACGGAGTCTGGCAACGCTCAGTTGTGGCCAAGGCTTGTATCGTGCTTTTCTCAAACAATGCGCGGCAATTAAAAATACAATAAGTTACCTACTTTTCAAAATCAATGACGAATAACGAACAACAGTAATTTTTCACGTGGCAAAATGTTCATTTGTTTTTTATTTTTCTTAATAAACAGCTTTCTATTTGCAAGCTAGTTCTGTATTTAAATAATGCCTTGGATAAGTTACCTCCTTGGTTGCCATGGTTCGGAGTAAAAGATGGTTCCATTTTTAAATTACACGACAGATATGGATTTTCATACAACTTTTGCCGGCCGCTGCTCGCATGTACAGCAATTTCGATTTATCTCGAAGGTTGTCAAGATAATGTTCACATTTCCAAGTATGTTTAAGAAAAAGTACTTTTGAGGTCCAAGATATATGTCCCGAGCTGAGCTATAAGGGAACGGGCTTCATCCCGTCTATCGCTTCAGGTTCTAGTGTGCATTTTTTATTTGTAGTGCGCAAAATGCCCACATATACCTCTCTCTAGAGCCAGAAGGGGAGGTTATGTCGGACTCGAACCGACTAAAATGCGCGCTGTCGGCCGGCGCGGCTGTGGGTCGTGGTGCAAGGTCGAATGTAAGATAGTCTTACACATATCCCTCGTACCCCGGCCGACCCAGGGCCATCTCTCTCGATCTGGCCCTCCTCGGGTGTAAGGACCACTAACTAAGTCCCCAACTCGCCCCCGGTATATGGAGGCACGGAGTAGTATAGCTAGGTGGCGCTGCTACGTACGGGCGGCGCGGCGGGCGTGAAGGCGCGGCCGATGGTAGGCGCGGCGCTGCCGTCCTCGCTGTGCAGCACGGGCACGTAGTAGCGCTCGCGCAGCATGCCGCTGATGGCCGTCGCTACCTCGCTACTGCTACAGTTCGCACGCTTGCAGATTATCTGCCAATTTTATAACAATAGCTTTAAATGTGTATTGGATTGAGGAAGGGATTGTTTTAGATGGAAATGAAGTGTTTGAACACAGGTATTTATTTAACCACCAGGACTAGGACGATTGGCACACTGCAATGATAGTCGATTTTTTTTTCACAGTAATTTAGTATACTAATTTTTCCTGTAGATTTACATCGGAAAAAGTGAATCGTCCAAGACGGGACCTAAACCAATAACCACTCCCTAACAGGGGGTGGAATGCTCTGATCAACTTAGCCACTCAGATACGTCTTAGACATTCGATTCACTTTTGCCTATTAATAAGTCAGTCCAGAACACAGAACAGAAAAAAACTATTAGAAATGTGATAGGACAGATTCAATAGCGGAACCGATGTCGCCAAACTCACACATACAACCAGATAATAATACGTTGCACTACTAGTAAACAATTGTTTTGATTGGTCGTATATCTTTAACACCAAATTAGCCTAAATTATGCACACTGCAGAACGAAAACATTACCTTATTGATTGGCATTAGTGATAACTTTAATATAGATAAAAAAAGGAATTTACGACGTTTTGTATCTGAATCAAACCTGCTTCTCACTCTAACTCTATTACGAAAAAGTTCAACTACTCCCCAACAGATGTCCATTTATTTTAAGAATGTTATTTAGAACCTTAATAGTTATGAATACGGTTGATATTACTTTGAAGTATTTTCTCTCTCACTCTAACTCACTTACATTAACGCTAGAGCGGCGAAACAACATTTTGGCAATATCGATAGATTTGAAATTAGTTATCAAAATGTCAAATGATTCTAAACGCTGTTAGTAATTATAATCTAAGAGTACTAAACACCGTCTTGTTTAGTACTCTTAGATTATAATTACTAACAGCGTTTAGAATCCTTTACGTACAGAAGTTGAACTGTTTTTTATTAACGATTAAAAAGGTATGAAAACGTGAAACTACGTATGTACCTATTTAATTGAAATAAAACAAGTGTCCATTTATAGTAGATATTTTATGTAACTGTTGCATAATAAAAGCGTTTTCTCACTATCCGGCGCATCCGATATCCGATATTAGTGTCGGCTCCGATATCGAAGGAAATAAATTAAAATAGAAAAAGAACTCCATACTATGTTGAAAATAATTGCCAGGTTTTTTTCTTTTTTCCCTCCAGTCTGTGTGATCGAGTAAATGGCCGAATCGGACCGATTTTATTGAATATATGTGAAAACAGCACATGGTGACGACTATCGGCGTCAGACACCCAATATCAGAAAATGTGAAATCGCTTTAAGGATACTTAAAATACGAGTGCGAGTATTTTACACATATGAGACGGGTGTTTTAAGACCATATTACGAGCAATTTCATACACTACTTTGAAATAATTAATTTAATTTTCATAAAATGAGAAAACGTAGATCATCAAATTCTATTTGCTGATCGCGTATGCATTTTGCGCCGCGTCCACAAACTAAAAAATATCCAGCTGGAGTTGTTCAATTCGGAAGTTTAAATTTTTGTATATTTGTACGCGCATAGCTTCGTCATGTGTAGACGAATTTGCAAAATTCCTTCTTTGTTCGAAAGAAGACTTCCGAAATGATACCATTTAATTTTTGTAAAGATCCGATAAAGGGTTCCAGAGAGAGACCACGAAACTCTTCAATTAATACCAGGAAATCAGCAGTAATTGCTGCAAACGTATATTATTGCTATGTCTATGCCACTACACATTATAACATCACGCCCGTATCCTTTGAATCGGTATGCAGAAGAGTTCGGAATGTTCCGTGATATTAAAAAAAAACAATAAAGCCATTTGACAAAGTTTATAAATGTTTCTAAAAAAGTAGATATCGATAAAGTTTGACTACATCACTAAATGAATAGCAAAGAAAGTTCTAGAATAAATAAGATGACATGTCTATTATGTGTAATCAAAAACAATCTTTATTGATATGTGGTAAGGTTGATTTCTTTTTGATTTTATTACTTTTCATTTTAATAAGATTTGTTATAAATTCTGCTATATCCTAACTTATTGATGGTATAAAACAACTCTATTTCGAATATTTATGCTCCTACTATCATCTGTGCACTGTAAAATGGCCCAGTAAGGCATATTTCTATTAAATAGTATTAAATAACGCACGATGCAAAACTGTCAAATACACGTGATGACAGATACGACTGAATGCGACTGAAGGTTGAAATTGTAAGGTCTTGCAAATCTCCGCATAAGAATGACACGCGTGCCACGCCTACTTCACACTTCCACTGTTTTTTCTGTTCCGTGGTCCAGAAACTGTCTCAGAACCGTGGAAATTATTCAGAAGGAAATAGTTAAATATAACGGTACACTTACATCCTTGGGCTGCTCCCCAAACTTGTTGACGGCCGTGGTGTGACACTGCGGGAATGACGTCAGCACGTCCACCACGTGCTCGGCGCCGAACTTGGCCGCGAAGTGTAGGGGTGTCTCGTTCATGGCCTTGTCAGGCGTGTTGAGGTACCGGTCTACGAGGATTGCTGCGAACTCCTGCACATTAAACAGCGATAATAGATTATTTTGTACATACGTACACACGGACAGGCTTTGATATGATATATTATTATTCAAAATTTGACTGACTAGTCATTTTAGTTACTTTTTACAAAACGTCAAAATGGTAAGTTATTATGAAACTTTTTTGCTAGTGGTTAACAAACAAACCCCGCCTAGACCGATTAAATTTTTCCCATTTTAATTTATAATAAGAAACTTGTATGAAGTAATTTATTAAGACGTCATAATATTTAAAAGTCTAATCATTTACTATTACTTATACGTTGAGTGGATGATTAAAAATATATAAAAATAATAAAATAAGAAGAGACGCAACATCTATCACTCTTTTATTATTTCTTAATTAAATAAGTTCAGTTTAAATAATTTATTTTTAACTACATGAAAATATCAAATTGGTTGTGGAGGTCAGTTGGCACAAAAAATATCGAAGGTCATCCGCATCACAGTTAGACTAGGAAGCCGACACCGACTGAGTTGGAAAAGGCTCAAAGAATGATGATACGGACAGTCTTCGTGATATTTTTATGAACGTGAGAACGTACATTAAACACATATCACACTATTTCTGCATGCTATTTATTTGTCGTCAATTTGACTGAAACCCGCCTGATGTAAGCTGTGGTGCAGTCCAAAGAATAGTGGCTGCCATTACAGAATTGTGTTGCTAGAATAACGGTCCCTACTTGATGGCCTTGATAGATGTTATTACACGGGATTGTATGAAGGGTGAAACGCTCAATTTCGTTTATTCAGTTTAGGCACATAAAGAGCACATTTGAACGTCAAAATTTTACAATTATGTCAAGAAATAATTAAAATAATATTAAGTAAAAGTAAATCAATCATTTGAAAATGATTCATTCGCTGGTTCGGTAAGTTGGTACTACTGATAAGATACTTTTTTTAAATGTCTTTTTTTAGCTTTGTGGTGTGAAGTTGGTTACTGGTGAGGGTAGAGCGTTTCAGCTCTTTATCGTTTGAAAAATAAAGACGTTTTGGAACCGCTTAGTACGAGATGGTATAAGCCGAACCGTATAACGCTTATACGTGTATTGCCATAAAGGAAGGTTTTCACGTGCCGATAGGAACCATTGGAATAGCTAGAAGCCTCCTCAATAGAAATGGATGTTGTATTCTAGTTAGTTCAACATCGGCAGTCAAAAAGGCCGGTGTTTGCTTGACCTGTATATGTGTGCACCCCAATGTCGGTCGGTAGCTTAGTGGTTAAGGAGTCAGCCTTATGACCGAGAGGTCCCGATATCGAATCCTGGTCATTATACTACCGACGTGAAACCCCCTCCTGGCATCCCTCTAACCCCTCCTAAGCTAGGAGGGGTTAGAGGGAATATTAGTAATTTATGTGTGTTCAGTTCAGGATAGCCTCTGTAGCACAGCGGTAGTAAACGCGGCCGGTAAGGAGGCGCGGGTTCGATCCCCGCTCAATGCAAATATTTGTATTATTATTTGCATTGGTCTGGCCATGCCTCGGAGACCACGTTAAGCCGTCGGTCCCGGTTGCCATACGAACTCTATGGCAGTTGTTACGAGCAGTGGGAGCCCTCAAAATTCCAACAACTGGTCTAACTGCAATGCTTCGATATCGCCAAATTGTGGAGGTCAGATGACAGTCGCTTCACAGAAAATATCGAAATTCAGCCAAATCCGTACTTAAACTGGTAAAAGCGGACCCCAGACTTCAAGTGAAAAGCTTCTGATGCGACTGAGATTAAGGCTAGGATGAAGGATTAGTAATTTCAGTTGTTAAATATTCTCTATAAAAATGGTCCCTCGTAAACAGGGTAAGCGTCGCTTGAGAAGCGATTTTGTTTACCTTACAAGACTCCGCATCCGCGTCCATGCCGTACAATGTCTGCACGAACAAGGGGTTCCCGACGGTCGTCAGTATAAGATTGCAGATTTCCGCGTTCTTCGCTTTGGCGGCCACGTGCAGGGCGTTGTATCTAGAACCTTCCTGGAATTTTATTACACTTATTACTTACTATGAATATAAAAGTTTAGACGGGAGAATGATAAATGTATGTTAAAACTAGCTTTCGTCCCGAGCTCCGCCCGCGTGGATGTCGGTTATCGCGACTAAACATAGCCTATGTCCTTTCTCAAGGTCTAACCTACCCGTATACCAAATTTCATCAAAATCGGTTCAGTGGTTTAGGCGTGAAAGACGGACAAACAGATACACGCAATGAGCTCTAACGGAAAATAAGAGGCTCTCCAGCTAGATGAACTGACGACAAAGGATTTTGGGATAGAATTTGACTTTGAAGACTACTAATTGGGTACCATTTGACTGACTAGTCAAATTAGTAACTTTTTACTAAACGTCAAAACGGTAACCTATTAGGAAAATTGTATAAAAATTTTAATTGTGACGTCACGACGTAATATTTAATGGTCAAATCAATTACTATATATAGGTTCTATATAGGTTAGGTGGATGATTAAAAATAAATAAAAACGATAATATAAGAACCGACACAACTGTTCTCACTCTTTTAACATTTAATAAGTTCAGCTTAATATTTTCTAATAACAGGAAAATACACAATTGATTGAGCTCAAAGTGTCTCGAAGTTGTGAGTAGTGGATCGCCACCGCGAGTGTGACGCCCCTGTTATTGCACACGTCCATAGGCCACGGTAATCACTTTCCATCAGGTGGGCCGTGTGCATGTCTGCCACCTAAGTAGCAATAAAAAGTTGTTGTTGTCTATTTGTACAATAATAAAAATAGTCCAGCCTAATTGGTTTAGACCAATCGACCGAATGCTCATTCTATCCGCTCTACGTCAAATTCCTTTAGTGTAAACAGTGACAGAACATTCGTTCGTTATAAATAAATAAATAAATATTCCACAACATTTCACACAACGCTATCTAGACCCATGGTAAGCATAGGTTAACTAGCTTGTGTTATGGAATCTAGAATGCGGATAAACATACTTAGATTCCTTTTTTTTTTGTAAATACATACATATTATAAATAGAAACACCCAGACCAATGCAAATACGTATACATATTCATGCATACAAATATTTGCACTGAGCGGGGATCGAATCCGCGCCTCCTGCGTAGTGGCCGCGTTCACTACCGCTACGCCACGGAGGCTGTTCTTTCTTTGAGAACAAGGTTCTCTAAAATCTTAAGAAAGAATGCTCTTAGAATGCTCTTATTCTAGCTCTATGTTCGTTTGGTCGAAACGCACCTAGGTACAGCAAGTTAACCAAAAGCTGTATGTAAAAGTTAAACAACATTTTCTTCCGACTGATATTTTCTGAGTTTTGATGACAATTTTGAGCTGATGATGTTTATATGAACAAGTTTTGTAGGATTACTAAATTAGATTTTGAGGACGAATTTGGATAAAATTTGGCACACACAAAGATATGGCCTGTGCAAGGATTTAGGCTACTTTTTACATCCTATAATTCTAATAATAGGATTCCTGTTGGAATACAAAATATTTCCACTTTAAAAGCTAAGTCTACACGCATAAAATCGCGTATTTATGTTACTAATTTACATACATACTACTAATCCATGATGTGTGCTAACTGCTAACTATGACGCATTCGTTACTTACTATGATTCCTTTTACTTTCACGATTTTTATACATTATTCAAATTCAACAGCAGATCTTAGGTAATCACATTTAGTAGGTATTTAAGGCTGCTCTAGAGCGGTGCGAGCAGATGCTCGTAATTCTAGATTGAAGTGGCTGTACGTAAATCGATAACTACAGATAAAAGCGGCGCCCCGGCACCCTATCGCTGGATTTCACCAATGACAATACGTTCAACTAAACTAAGTTCTCATCATTTACTCAATTATCATCATCATCCTCATAACAAATTCTTAGTTGCTTCTAAAGTTTATAATTTGGAGATACTAGGTTCATTCTTCTTTAATATGTAGTTGGTAGTTATAAGCATCGTACCAACTAGGTAACATCTGACTAGCAACGCAACGCTATGTTACGCAACATGACGTGCGGCTTGTTGTTTGTTCAAGGATTGATTTGCAGTCAGAGAACATTTTTCTGCATTGTTGCGCATCTTTGTTGTGCAACGTGGCACACCACAATGTTCCCTAGTAGAGGCAAACACTGCTTACCTGTAGTATTGAAGGTGTATTGCCGCTGCTCACGAGGAATCTGGGGTTATCCCATACTTTGTCGCGGACGTGCGCAGAGAGACCTGCTTCTATGGACTTCCGAAGCGCTACCATCTCCTGTGGGGACGGCGCTTTGAACGGATACGGCTTTTCACCCATCACCGCTGTAATATAAAATAAGATTGAGTTTCTTTTTTGCAAAGTATCATTTATTTATTTATTTTATTATTTACTAGCGACCCGCCCCGGCTTCGCACGGGTGCAATGGATGTTATTATACATATAACCTTCCTATTCAATCACTCTATCTATTAAAAAAAAACCGTATCAAAATCCGTTGCGTAGTTTTAAAGATTTAAGCATACATAGGGATATATATAGGGACAGGGAAGCGACTTTGTTTTATACTATGTAGTGATTTATTTATTATTTACAAAACATTATTAATATTAAATTTTGGTTAGCTGTTTGATGTACAATTATCAGATAATGAGTTAGTGAAAATATCATAATAATTTTAATTTTGTTCCTGGTGGCAACCAAGAATTTTACCTCGGGGCTCAACGTCCGCTAACTCTTTTCCTTCCTTTTGCTTTGAGTTTCACAGCTCTGGTAGGAAGCAACTGCTATCTGATGTGCAATTCTCTATACATTCAGCGACGAGCGCAGCGCTGCGGACAACCTTCATAAAGATCCTGCGTAACTTGTCTCTGGTTGCTCTCATTCGCTTCAAATCTTCATATGTATGCAAGCACACACACCACATCCTTGCTTGTACACACATGCACCACACACACTCATTCTCATTTATACACACACATCACACATACCCTAGCTGACAAAATACACAAGAAAAGCGTATTTGAACCATTTCTAGTTTATTACTTCCACTGTATGAAATTATTGAACCGCTTTTATTGTTTTTGTTACTTTGTTTGAATTTTTTTTCTTCTCTTATTTTATTAGTTATATCTATATTAAAAATGCATTAATATGCTAAAATATTATGTAATATGCTATAAAGTAAGTTGGCACCTGTGATACAATGTTTAAGTACATTAGTACAGGTGTCTACGTTACACATTATAATGTACCTATGTTTAAAAACTGTATGTAGTATCGTTGTAAACTTTATAATATTATTTTTAATCTGTGTGAAATAAAGTTATTATCTATAAGATTGCCATTGGTCAGACCGGGTGACGTCACTGGACATCGACCTTCTTTACCAAGGTGCTGCGCTCGACGCTGACTGCTTATAGAATTGCACAGCTGATCTCTCAACTCCAAGAGGAAAGCTTGTGCCAGAGCCTCGTCTGTCGATTTGCAGGCCTATCGCCTTGCAGATGAGCTTGGCTAGTGTGATATATACATATAGTGAGTTAATAATGACAATATTCATTTATTTCGGGTGGCATAGACCCTTTGACTCATAGCAAAAAAAAAACATTAACCAAATAAGTACATTTACCTATTAAGTAAAAGAAATTAGAACTAAATAAGGCGTCCCATAAGTTTTGCATAGTACTTTCTTGCAAACAACTTCCCGATACGTTTTGTACCGCACTTTCTGCAAACAACTTCTGGAAGTCAATTGATTTGTTTTTTATTGAGAAACTTAAGCATCTTAGCATAGCCATAGATAGTGTTATATGATTTTGATTCTCACATAATTGAGCAGAATATTCAGTTCACTTGAAAGTTCATTGTGCAGGAGGCAATCTTCTGTGATGAATAGAAATAGAGGTATTAAACCTACGCACGTTGCGTGACTTGAAGCCATTTTCTGACTGTTTAACCTTAATTAATTAAGTCTTAATTATGTTAGGCGTGAGCCGTTACTGTGCCATATCAGTTACAAAAAGCTAAAATGTCGACCGCATACTTCAATAATGTTCATATATTAATTAAACATTGTGACGTGGCGGTAGTGAACGCGGCCGCTACGCAGGAGGCGCAGGTTCGATTCCCGCTCAGTACAAATATTTGTATGCATTTTTGCATTGGTCTGAGTGTTCCTATATACTATTATGTATGTATTTACAAAAAAAAGGTATATAAGTATGTTTATCCGCATTCTAGATTCCATAACAAAAGCTTGTTAAGCTATGCTTACCATGAATTTAGAAAGCGTTGTGTGAAATGTTGTGGAATATGTATTATTATTATTAATTAAATTTTAATTCGATTTTATTTTTGTTTCTCGAGTTTCACCTCCCGAGTTTCAATTGGTTCTCTATTTTTATTCCTAAAATTTTATGTCATAATTTAACATTGCATAATGTTACTTGTCATAACATTATTTACGCATAATACTCATTTGCCATAACTTTTTAAGCATATTTTTTTTACTCCTATTTACTATAAGCATAATATTGTATAAGCATAATATCCCAAAGCATAAGTTTACATAAGCATAACGACGCATAACCATAACTATTTCGAAAAAATCACTACAAAATTTATAATCACAATATTACACTATTTTATACATTGCTCTCGTCAAACTTGTAGGCGCATCAAAGTTCATCTAACCTAATGTTCTTTTGACCTAATTGGTCGACGGAGCCCCGCTACGCGGTGCTCCTACTTCTGGGTGGTTTATAAAAAAATAACCACGAAGGCCTAGCCTTCTAACCTAACCTATCCGAGTCGGGGTGCCCTAAAGTCCAGATTGCACCCACATCCTTGCCAGCTTGCTAGCACCATGTTAGCAGGCGTTTATCATTATACCAAATAACTATAAGACAAATAAACAATATGCTTTACAACTTTATGCATATCAATGTTATGAATAAAAACATTAGGATATACAATATTTATGCTTAATAACACAGTATGCTAAAAACCAATTATGGCACACTATTATTATGACAAGAAATTTATGCCTAATTTGTTATGGCAATTTAAATTAGGACAAAAACTATTATGACAAAAGATGGAATCCCGTTTCAATTCACCGTAGCTTGGGCGACGGTAAAGTTGGTATTATCATCGTCGAATGCAGAGAGTTTCGCTACGTCTGCATGTATTGTCGGGATACTAGAAATTACTTAGAAGAATATCCCTGAGACCGCGACAGTACTTTGGCTGCCAACAAACCTGACCTCTTATAGGAACAAAAGTCGAAAAATTCTTTGCCACTGCTATCAAACATGTGTACTTTCTACCCAAAACATAATAGGTAAAACAAGATGCAGTGCTAAGCCAGTGAGTCAATAAGTAATAAGATCGTTGACCCGCGCGACTTTCATTCCGTCGTATGTGGGACAGCTATATTTCTGAACTGTGTGACGTGAAATTACTATAAATTATGTGACCCGCTGTAATGTGTGCGGTTTGGTAAGAGTGCTGTTTATAAACGTAAATACGACACTTGGGTAATTGGAAAGGGAGAGATTCGCACACTGTAGCGTAAGTACGAAATGCAGATAGGTACATACTGCAGTTGTAAGTCTACATCAAGTAAAACAAAACGTGTAATGGGTACCTAAAATGATTTACACAGAAGAGCTGATCACCCGTCCCGTCTACGGCGGCGTCCCCACTGGCAGTGGGACTGGCAGAGAGAACGTGAAGATGTTTTATATTACACCATGACAAAGTTAAACGACAAATGTACATATGCCGTGCAGTTGCACATGCGTGAAGACCAAAAGTCAGTTAGTTGCGTACTCGTGTCTCATGAGGCGAGGAGAACATTCTCTTCTCCAAACAGGGAGAAGCGAGAAGCTCCAGCAATGATTACTAAGACTTCTCCGAGGCTAGTAGGCATTGTGCTCCGTGGGCAGACCACCTCCACCAGCAAAAGACTTGAAAAGAATCCGAGATATTAGTCACTTCGACCACAACATACCACTTTTCGTCGCACCACAACAAAGTGTAACAAACCCTACACTTAAAATTATCCGGGCATTGAATTGAATAGCCGGGCAATGAACCCCTTGCTCCAGAGACCTTGTAATTCCTACAAATATCTTAAAAATACTTTTCGCGTAATATTGCCGTGTAGTTTCTGGCACTGTCATTTATTTTTTGTTAGTATACGTTATAAAATTAAAATTCTCTGTGTGACTTATTGCTAAAACGGTATCAGCGTTTTACAGGGTCGTGGCCAACAGCTAGTATTAATTTAAATTATAATTGCAGTCGAACATGACCAATATTAGATTAAATAAATTAGCATAATAAGTACGACGCAAGAAGTCCGAAATAACCAACCTCGCCGTTGCATACGACATAAAAGAAAAAAGCAAGGAATCTAGATAGCTCTGTGCAGAATGTCATAGAATATTTATTGTACATAGAATGCTGTAAGGTGGGGTGTGTGCTTATCTGTCACCTAAGTGATATACAGAATGAAACTTAATAAGATATACTTATTCGAAAAACCTTTTTAAAAACAATCTTTTTTTTTTTTTTTTAATTGAGTTGTAAGATTCCACCCGAACAAACATACATTGCAAGTTAAATAAAAGCTTGTAAAATACGGCATATTTTCGATTGTAATTGGTTGATAGAACCGACCTAAACGTGGGCAGGGCCGCATAAATCTGCTACTACATACACATAGGTACACGACGGCTGTGACCCTCCAAAGTAGGCAGGACTACAGTCCAGTACTTATGTAATCAAATACGTAGGTACTTCATAAGATTCTTAGACTGGATTAAATTTGGATGACGGCGCTACCGAAAAACTCAATACTTTATTCATCATTATTTTTATAAATTGTATCACTATTGTGCGTGGGCTTAGGGCGTTGGCCATTCTCAGTATAGATTGAATTTTAAGTGTGTTTTATAATGCTGAAACAACAGCAAAACGTGATGATTTTCAACATCTATGTAGCTCGGCTATCTATGTATGTAACCATGTTTCTGCGATAAACTAGTTATTATAATTTCACACATTTATACCTTTTTTATGCTACATTATTCACAAAAATATATACATTTACTTTATATGTATACGTCAAGTTATATATACCATCTTATTTATAAAAATGAATTGCAATTCTGTTAGTCTCGCTAAAACTCGAGGACGGCTGAACAGATTTGGCTAATGATGAAATATTTCAACTCTTTTTATTGTTTCCAAAGCAGTACGAAGTTTTCCAGGTCAGCTAGTTTCTTAAATGAATCTGCTACAAATAATTACCAAATGAACACAACCTTTATGAAATGAAATCAAAGGTAATGTGCTCTATATGGAGCAGTACCTACGCGTTTCTTGGGTGTCTTTTAAGGACGGGGTACTACGGCGGTGAACGTGCTCAAATCCATCAATCATAGACCGCCACGCCATAGAGGCTGTACGTGACGTCGTAAGTAGGTACTCATAGTTATGTATGAATCATTTTTACAATGAGGTTGAGTATTATGGCTAGACTGACCCAATCACAGGCGTACTATATTTGTCTGCACCGTATCCGGCGTCTACTATTCAAGTAACCTGCCCCTCTAGACAAGTGGCAATTCGTTAGCCGGCGTTTGGTATAATAGAATGACAAATGTATGGCATTTGATGTATGTGACCAGTCGTCATGTCAAATCCTATACATTCGTCATTATTTTCTATCAAACGCCGGCCAACATACAGCCACTTGTCTAGAGAAGCTGTTCTTAGATTGCATTCCATGCGACTTCAATCACGTTTCAGGTAGAGCAAAGACTAGAGTCTCCGAATGACTGTTACTATGTTACCTTTTCAAGAGTAGAGCTTTGACCCCTTATGTTGAGAATTAGTGTAGAGATCTACCTGTAGCATGAAGAAGAACATTTTTTAATAGTATAAACGTGATAATGGCAAGCGAAGTAGCGGACAGCAGCTAATCTTTGCTAATACTATAATGTTGAAGAGTTTATTTGTTTTGGTTAAACGCGCTAATCTCAGGAACAACAGGTTCGAATTGTATTTTTGTTATGTTGCATTGTCCGTTTATCGAGGAAGGTTATAGGTTAAATATCGTCACGCTACTACTCAAAGGAACTAAGCAGTAACCACAAATGTCAACAAATCTGCCAGATTTGTCTAAGTAATTTTAAAATTAATAAATTGCGGGCATATATAGGGTTAAAGGGGTGAATACGAGGTTTCGAGGTATGCCACGGGCGAAGCCAGGGCGGTGCGATGTTATAAAAGAATAATTATGCACTGTGACGCATACGCGTCATTAATACTCTCGAATAGATCTCGCCACTATCACGCCACATAGCATTCGCTATCTATAAATAGCTTCCTCTAATTCAGTGAAAACATTGGAAGGTCAGACACCGATAGCGGACTTGTGAAAAATAATACTATGGTATTTAGTTGACTACTTCTTTACTATTATTATCAATTCAAAAGTGAGTTTGTTTGTTTGCTACCTCACTCACAAAAATTGTTTAGATTATGCTGAAATTTCAATAGATTGGGAATGATACAGGAAAGGGTCCTGTGCGAATTTTTAGCTGGCCAGCAAATTCTGGCGAATCTACCTACTCATCGCCAGGAAAAAACACTGAGCAAGTTTATTCCTATGATTTTCTGTAGAGTGGAGGATTTCCTAGATATGCCGACTCTTTAATTTTAAAGGAACGCGGGAAACACTGATAACTTCTCGTTCCGCTTGAATAAAACGAGGGCGGACACACGATGATGCCTGGCTAGAACTACAAATATGGAGCTCAACATGCGAGTCCCGCCAGTTGTCGTATATCTATGTCGTTAATTATTGAAGACATTACGAAAAGTATGTCAATTAGTTTCAGGTCGCAGATGGCAATGATAATTCCGAAGCTATGTCTACGCTGATAACAAGGTCATTGCTCTGTTTGAGCATAAAACATAATACAAACAATAGAGATAGCAGTGTTCGGCTGTTTATTATTTAAAGGTAAAATTAATGACGACTAATATTTATAGAAATCATATTATATAGAAAATAAATATCGATGTTCAGCCGCTTCACACACTGTTGGGAAAAAGATTAAAAATCTTGTAAAAAAGAATAAAAGAAACTACATATTATATTTAGGACACGCATACACAAGGAAAGTAACGTATTGCACTTTATTATCTACAATAATATATAGGAATCAAATTCGATTTCAATATTTTATTGGTAATCTTTAAATGTAAGCGAGTAAATATCTTTGATCTTGTTTGACTGAAAAACACGTGTCCAGCTTTAAAGATAATTAAAAATAGTATTCTGGCGGTATCTGTGACTTGCGGTATAATACCAATATTAATCACTTAATTAGCTGCCAATAAAATATTACAATATTACGATTAGTTACTAAACGGTATTTATTGGTTACGTTTTCGGAACCTTGTATAAATAAGAAATAACGTCTAATTTGTATAGTTAGCGCATTCCATAAGCGAATCGCCACCACAATAAAAGATGGTTCAGGTATATGTAGAATGCGGTAGTTTGCCGGGTTTATCTCTATGTTTGCCGGGGACCCCAAAATATTTTATTTATTATTTTTACTTATTAAACTTTATGCGTAGTTAAGAATATTATGGATCCCGTAATAGCTAAACAAAAGATAGAGCACCGGACGTCCGGACTCCGGATTCTTGGACCTACATTGCTTGACAAACGAGGTTCTGGCGCGCGGATTGTTTTATAATAATACTTAAAACCCGGCAAACTTCGTACCGCCTCAGAATCAATAAAAAAAAGTTGCAATTTCCCATATTTTCTCACCGTTTTAACCTTCCCTAGACCTCCACGAACATTTCAAGACCAAGATAAGATAAATCCGTTCAGTCGTTCTCGAGTTTTAGCGAGAATAACGACTTTACTTGGTAAAATTGAACTTGAACTCATCTGCCGCCAGTACATATTTTCTAGTGCATATTTTGAACATATTTTAGGTTCAAGATATATGTCCCGAACAATAAGAGCCTTGTTTGCAATCGGAATCATTGTTAAGATTACTCTGACGAGGGTTGCCCTAATTTTCGAGTGGTGCCACATACCTATGACATTGTTTTCATGAAAAATTCGGTGCCTCAACGTTGTTTCTGATTGTCCCCCACCAATAAACCAATAAGCATACAACTCTCTCTCTCTCTCTCTCTCATATACACACACACACACACATAAACACAACACAACACACACATACACGCACACACACACACATTTATTTTATTAAAACTTCTATAATTAGGTTCTGTTACTTTTTAAATACCAAAAAAATAATAATAGATAACTAAACTGTTATGAGCAAATATGTAGCACTATAATAATTACAATAATTGTACTTAATACTTATTATAATTTTAAATCCATTGGGAATAGGGAACTGTAACTCCTTCATACAGGCTACTTTGTAACCTAGTTAGGAAAACAGAACTGTACCCACAAATTGTAGAATTATTGTACTAATCTCTGTACTTATATATTAAGTTTTCTATGTACTACAATCTTTACATGAAATAAATTATATTATATTATATTATATTATCATCATCATTCATCATCATTTCAGCCGAAAGACGTCCACTGCTGGACAAAGGCCTCCCCCAAGGATTTCCACAGTGACCGGTCCTGCGCCTTCCGCATCCATGCCCTTCCCGCGACCTTCACCAGGTCGTCGGTCCACCGTGTGGGAGGCCTGCCTACACTGCGTCTTCCGGCGCGTGGTCGCCACTCGAGAACTCTCTTGCCCCAACGGCCATCTGTTCTACGAGCTATGTGCCCCGCCCACTGCCACTTAAGTTTGGCGATTCTGTGTGCTATGTCGGTTACTTTAGTTCTCCTGCGGATCTCCTCATTTCTGATTCGATCACGCAGGGAAACTCCGAGCATAGCACGGTCCATCGCCCTTTGGGTGACCTTGAGCCTTCTTATGAGGCCCATAGTAAGGGACCAAGTCTCACTTCCGTAGGTCATCGCTGGCAACACACACTGATCGTAGACTTTCGTCTTGAGACACTGCGGTATTTTGGACGAGAAGATATTACGAAGCTTCCCGAACGCTGCCCAGCCGAGTTGGATTCGACGATTGACCTCTTTCTCAAAGTTGGACCTGCCTAACTGGACTGTCTGTCCCAGGTAAACATATTCGTCGACAACTTCGAGTGTAGAGTCTCCAACCTTTAAAGAAGAAGTGGGTGCGACATGGACATTTGACATAATTTTCGTCTTGTCCATGTTCATTTTGAGGCCCACTTGTTGGGAGGCTCTACTGAGGTCTTCGAGCATTGTGCCTAGGTCTTCCAAGGTCTCAGCCATGACTACGATATCGTCAGCGAATCGAAGGTGAGTGATGTACTCGCCGTTGATATTGATGCCGAGTCTTCTCCAGTCCAGGAGCTTGAAAACATCTTCCAGGCCGGCGGTGAACAGTTTCGGAGATATAACGTCTCCCTGTCTCACCCCTCGCTGCAACTGGATAGGTTTTGAGCTTTGATCCTGGAGGCGGACTGACATGGTGGCGTTTTCGTACAAACACTTCAGCGCTTCGATATATCGATAGTCAATTTGGCACCGTTGGAGAGACTGTAGCACAGCCCAGGTCTCGATCGAATCGAAGGCTTTCTCATAGTCCACAAACGCCAAGCAGAGTGGCTGATTATACTCCTCAGTCTTCTGTATAATCTGTCGCAGCGTATGTATGTGGTCTATGGTGCTAAAGCCTTTTCGGAAACCGGCTTGTTCGGGAGGCTGGAAGTCGTCGAACCTGTGAGCGAGACGATTCGTAATGACTCTCGAAAACAACTTGTAGACATGGCTCAGAAGCGAGATGGGTCTATAATTCTTCAACAAGGTTTTATCACCTTTTTTGAAGAAGAGTACCACCACACTTCTGTGCCATGCCTTAGGCGTTCGTCCCTCGAGTATGACGGAATCAAATAGCTTCTGAAGAGCTTTAAGTATCGGTGTTCCACCAGCTTTTAGAAGCTCAGCCGTGATCCCATCATCACCCGGTGCCTTATTGTTCTTTAGCTGTTTGAGAGCCATTCTAATCTCGTACAGGCTGACGTCCGGGATATCCTCGGTATAGTGTCGGGTCAATCTGGCTCTTGGGTCTTTGGCCAGATTATTAACAGATTGCCGTACACTCGTGTATAATTGTCCGTAGAACTTCTCGACCTCTTCCAACAGCTCCGGCTTTGACGAAATAATTCTGCCATCCTCCGCTTTTAGCTTATTCAGTTGGCTTTGACCAACAGACAGATCCCTTGCGAAAACCTTTGAGCCTTTGTTGCTCTCAATCGCCTCCTTAATACGAGTCGTATTAAATTGGCGTAGGTCGCGAGTCAAGGACTTGGAGATCTGTCTGTTTAAACTCCGATACTGAGTAGCATCTTCAGAGGACTGCAGAACCAAATTTCGTCTTTGTTCCATGAGTTTGTTGGTGAGGTCCGAAATCTTTTTGGTTCCTTTTGAACGACGGGCATTATATATTATATTATATATAATAAGGAGGAAATTAAATAAAATTTTAGTCAATGGGATAAAAACCTGTAAAGCCCCGAAGGGGTAGGCAGTGGTGTTTTATCATTCACATTTCACCAAGTACGATTTTCGATCCCACGTAATAGGGGGCGAGCCTATTGCCGTCAACCGGGCACTTTGCCATAGGCGGTATGTTTACTGTCGGATGGAGAATAGCCCTATCCCTTAGTCGTCTTTTTTTCGACACCCATAGGAATTCAATGGGATAAAAAACTAATTTAAACTTAGAAACTGTCGATTATGAGTGTGAAAAATCATAACATAACATAAACTCACGCCTTTATCCCCGAAGGGGTAGGCAGAGGTGCTAGCACCCACATTTCGCCGGTTTATGTTTAGGTCCCAATGTTCGGTGGCGAGCCTATTGCCATTAACTGGGCACTTATAAACCTGCGATAAATACACACATAACTTCGAAAAGCATCGAAAAGCCATTGGTGTGTGCCATGGACAACCTGGGATCGAACCCGACACCTCGTCTCAGCAGTCCATTACCCATACCACTAAATCATATGTATCAGATTTAATTGATTTTATGTGTAGAGCCTTGAAATTGTACATAGTATGCATAATTTCCATTAACGCCCCTACCTTGTATCAATCTCGTATAATTCTACCTGATGTTATAAAAGTAAGTGAGTTTATTTATTGTTTATATCTGTTACGCTTTCACGTCTTAGCTAGACAACCGATCATGAGATAATTTGTATATAAGCGGTCATGTATAGAAAAGGACATAGGATATATTACATAAAAAAAATCCACGGATTGGGTGTTCTTTAGCAAAATAAATTTCTAGAAAATAATTTACAGCGCTATCTAGAACCTAAGTATAGCTACCTAGCTAACAGCGTAGCGGTCATCAAAGATAACTCTTAGAAGGTCGTACATCAACGGGAACGAAGTCGCAAAAACTAGTACCTTATAGCAATTATGATAATAATTAGAATATGATAATAACAATTATCATAATTATTATGATTATAGTCAATAAAATATCAAAACAAGAACAAAACTGCGAAATAGACACATCAGCTCAAAGCTTCATGTTACGACCTCTCCATACTCTGGGTCCAGAAGGGGACTCCGTGGTCCTCACACCCTAAGAGGGCCAGCTCGAAAGAAATGGCCCTGGGTCGGCCGAGATCTCAACCAACTGACCTCCAGCTTTTTCTAGACTTACTGCTGATTTTGGCTGAACTTCGATATTTTCCGTGAAGTTACTGCGATCTAACCTCCACAATCCTCTTCTTGTCTGTCATAGAATTAAAAAAAAGTACGAAAACTTACAGCTATCATTCCCGTCAGTGGTATCAGTAGGTTCTGCGCCTCGCAACGCAAATGAGACAGCATCCTGGCGGTTCCGGAATGCCTTGAACCTCGACGACTTGTATCTTCGCACCAGCTCCAGTGCCTCGCTCTTGTTCTTGTAAACATGGAGAACTTCTGTTGACAAAATTTGTATTAGGTACTAAATTAAATACCATCAAGTCAAATTTACATACAATAATTGTGTCAACTTGAAAACTGAAAAAAAGACACGTCAAAGAGGAAAATTACTGAATTATATATTTATTTAAAAATATTAAATTTACCATAATGGGAGGCACACGCACACGCTACGAGTAATTGTTACTAAAAAGAAAAACAAAACTATATAGTTGTAAGATTTTTCAAACATATCCATTTATCAGTGCAGATTAACGACACAGTGCAATTGTCATGAATTCTTGTAGGGTTTCTGCCACCCATTAAAACTTCGGGAATCGGGCAAAAAACATTAAGTACCACATAAGCATATACTAGCAGCACGGGTCCCAGTTTCATCCAGGAATATGTTCATGACAAATCCTATAATCAGATTCCAGTGTTATCTTCCCATGGCAAAAAAAAAACTAAAAACCATCTCTGACACAGGCTGTATATTGTGTGAAACTTTCAGCCTAATAAATTCAAAACTTTTAGGGTTGTTGTTGTAGGTACACCATAGGTCAGGCAGATGATCCACCCACAACTTCTGTGAGCCATTTCATCCATTTGCCCATTCTTCCCCTTCAGGAGAATGAAAAAAAGCAAAGCAATTTACCTTTTTAATAACATACCTATATAAAATGAAAATAAATAGATGTTAATTATGCACTAAGTAGTCCCAACACGAATATTAAAATGTGATATGCATTATGATTGTATAGTGGGTGGGGTTTTTGCATAACAGCAAGGTCACCTATACGTCAACAGTCACACCTATGCAATGAACAAATTAAAAATATGTATCATAATAGAAACAGAACTAATATTAATAGATATAATAATTATAAAATATATAATATAGATAATTGTTGGTTAGAAGAAGTTTCAAAGTGGTGCCAGTAATGACTATATATCTGTCGCACCAACTAGCTCTAAATCAGCCGTAATTAAGCTCTTTACTGAACGCTGCCATTCAGTTAGCAGCCTGAATGGTGTTCATCCATTTGATAAAACAGCTAGGCAAATGGCTTGGATTGATGACATTTGATTACTTGCCTAGCCATTTAAATAGTTAGAAAAATGACTTATTTCTGCTTGGTAATAAAAAAAACCAGAAACGCTAGACTTTATTTGATTCACTAGACCTACTTACCTAGCCTATCCAAGTTGGATTGCATAACTTTCTTGATAAACCTATCACAAATTTTCTGTGAATTCATCTCTGCCTACCGCCCTCGGAAATTTACTGGTCTTCTGTCTTATTTGGGGGTGGCGCTCCATCTTACAAATGGCTTATACCTTTTGGCCATTGGTAAGATGGCCAAAAGGCTTAGCTAGGTAGCTAGCTGGCTGGCTAGCAGCCAGGTTATTAAATGTTGTAAGAAATGTTATAGCTTAATATCATTGTGCCATTTAGTTATCAGCTGATTGAACGGCTGATTAAAGTAGTTGGCGGCAAGTATATCCATACTATCTCAAAGTTTAGACCCTTTCACAAAAACACCTGCACAAACTAATAAGGTGCACAAACTATGGAGGAACCCATTCCTAAATAAGGTCCAAAGTTAGAGGTTGAATAGGTATGTTATATGTAGCTCAACCAATGGATTCTTAACTTTAACCACTTAAATTTTAGTTACAATCTTGTTTTAATTTTAATTTCCAGATAAGAAAGAAAGGGGTAATGTTAAAAAATATTTTTTTCATTATAGAAAATGAAAGAAAAAGAACAGTAAAAAACATACATTTAAAAATGAAACTTATAGCGACATTAGTGGCCTTAATAAACGATCTTGCATTACCAACAATTAGATTATTATTTTTATAAAAGAAAAATATACACAACCATTATACCTTAAAAAACTACTAGTGACCTAAATTTTGTTATCAAGAATATAATTATTGCTACAATAGAAAAATGTAGACAACAATTTTTTTTTCTGTAATAGTGATACTTCTTGTAACCTAAATCTTGTGATAACAAAAAGATAATCATTATAATGATAGAAAATAACTGTAAACAATATAAAAATGTATGTAAACAATGTCAAAATGCTTGTATTTATTGTGTTCAATATTAAATAGAAATAAGAGACTTCATTATTATTCAAATAAGCTGAATTTGAAGGTCTCAAGTCTCAAGTCTCTCTTGTCAAGTAAAAATTGATAAAAAAACCAATTTTTAGTTTTCTCTTATTCTTAGATAAAAAGAGGCAATGAATACTGGCTCATACAAAGTTAGAGAGAATAAAATATAATATTTATTTAGGGCACAAACTGTTTAAAAAGCACTAGAAGATGTAAAAAACAAACATATAGGTACACATACCTTCATCAGGTCCTTTTTTAATTTCACAAGGTATGTACACGCCATAATAAGTAATTGGTGGGTCTGTAGACGGCGGGCTTTCTGACATACTGGTTTTCTTGGTCAGCGTATCAAAACGAAGGAACCTACTAAACAATCCAATGGCACCATCACGCTTCTCAGTTGGCGATAAAGATATCTCTTCTCTTATACCTCCAATATCTTTGTTACATTCCGGTATAACTACAGCCTTCGACATTTTCGTCTCCTAAAAATCGTAAACATTTTATTGTTTTGTTTGTGACGCAAAGCGCAGCTCTCAGTTTATTTTTACAACGATCATAGTGCTACCCAGCTTACCTGACTCTGTAGACTTGTCATAAAATCATACTCATTACTTTAACAATATAATATTTTTCGTAACTTAGCACATTTTTTATACAATTTTTAAGCACAGCGTTCGGGCTTTTTTTTAAACGGAAGATGATAAATGCGTTGAGAAAGGTGGATGCCGTGGATGAATGACGTTTTATTTTGACAGTCTCAGTCAGGTAGTTTGTCAAAGAGTATTTCTGTTTTTATTTTTTTTTGTTTATGTGTATGATTCAGAGTCTTTTAAGCCTTTAAGTACTTTCTGCTACAATCTTTTTGAATACAAGGTATAATAATACATTGAGAATTGAGAAATATTTGTATTATAGTGATATAATTATAATCATCTACTACTAATAATATTGGTAAGTATAACTGAGCAATTTTCTTCAATTTGAATACGTATTCTCAAATTGTTAAAAATGTAACTTCGTTAAACGTTAAATACATTATAACAGATTTCGATAGTAAGATGTGATATTCGTATTAGTCTTTTCTTTTTAAACATCACTTGACATGGGCTTCAAAAGGCACGCCTCTTCAGCTTCCTGCCTGCTATCATCAGTATCATACATTCTTACGGACCCTGGGCTTCAAAGTGCAAGCTTTACATGCAACTATGATTAACGCACGTATGATGATGATGACGGAGCGACTCTGTTCAAAGTTGCTCGGAAGAGCAGCTAATTAATAAATGACTCAACAACGGAGAGCAGGTAAGGGGGAGGACAGGTTTCTCGAGTGCGGAGTTAGAGGCCACTAGGTGAGTTCGTTGACAACACCCCAGCAGAAGGAGTCCGGTGTGGTGGACCCCTCTCCTCCTGGGGATACCATTTTCTCACATGCGGAGGGGCCATCTCTAAGCCGTGGATCGTTAATGGTTGCACCCTGCTTACTGAGAACAGACTAGAAGCAGTGTGCGGTTTAAGTCGGTTCCATCGTGATATTGTGATTGTGACAGCCTGTGGCGTGGCGGTAGTGCTACGCAGGAAGTGCGGGTTCGATTCCCGCCCACTGCATATACTTGTATGCCTGAATATGGGTATTTGCATTGGTCTGGTTCAGAGAGCCTCGAACATGGCAGTTGTTTCGGGTTGTTAGAGCCCTCAAAAGTCCGACTAGTCAAACTTCAGAACTTTAATATCTCCTTTGGGTTTTGGACTTGGAGGTCATATGGCAGTCTTATCACGGAAAATATCGAAGTTCAGCCGCGTCTTAGACTTGAAAGCTGGCCCCAACAGAGTTGGAAAAGGCAGAATATGAGAGAATGATGGTTAATTATGTGGTATTTTGCTGTAATTCTTTTTTACAATCCTTGTAAAGAGAAGGAATATTCATAACTTTACACCTCTTCAGCAGCTTTTACTTTCACTTGAGACATGTTTCCCATAATTTCAACAATACATACTATTGCCACTGAAGTAGGGCCTGAAAATTAACCTGTTGATTGAGTAAAGAACTCCAAAAAAATTATTCAATAAAAGATACACTATTCTGGTTTGAAAACTATTTATTAATTAGATTTCTGTTTTTTCTTTCTCTTCTTATTCTTTCCAGAAGTGGAATTAATCTCTACAGGAGCAGATTCTAAAGTCTTCTGAACAGCTATTGAATATAGATTTGTATTAATTGTTTTCAGTTTGTTCAATTCTTCTTGCAAAGCAAACTCCTTAAACTTGTACTCATTCTCTAAGTCCTTTGCTGACATGCTAAATTCTGTATCCGAATGTACTTTAGGCCAGAAATCTTGTTTTTTGTTGATCAGAACTTCTACTTCAGTGATGTCATCCGAATCTTTTTCTAAAGTTCTTTCCAGACTATGCAGAATGATGCTTGGTGAAAACTCTTGTTTGTATATGGCAGGATAGTTGACGGTAAAAAAGGCATTTAATACGGGCCCTTTGTGGCGTATAATTCGCATTGGCTGTTTACTAGGTATATGCCAAATAATGACTTGTTCATCATTCGACCCTGACATTAAACTTTCACCATCAAGTGAGACAGACAAACAGTTGATGGTCTTTTTATGAGAAGTGAATGTATGCGATTTATCTTCAGTATTAACTAGTAAATCCCTGCTTCTTGGTGGATTAGTCAGACTAAACTGATGAATTTTCCCTTCGGTTGTTCCTACAAATATATTCAACTCTAACACATCCATTGTGATTGCACTCAAAGGGACACCAAGTACTAAATTCAGTAACATCTCTCCCGATGACAAATCATACACTTTACATGTTCTATCACTTGAAACAGTACACAAGCGACCATGCATACCTGTTTTACTTATACACAAACTTGTCACTGGCAGAGAATGGTCAGAAAATATATAGACGGGGTCATGTTGACCAGCAAAAGACTGAGAAGTCAGGTCCACTTCAGGATGTGCAGACACAGTAGCTAAGGACCACACCATAACCATTCCATCGTCAGCTGCAGATACGAAATAATGTCCATCTGGAGTGAATTTTAACAGAATAACTTTTTGATAGTGGCGGTTTATTATTGTCAATAGATTACCAGATGCAGTTTGCCATAAGTATATCTTCTCCTCAATGCCTGCAATAATGTACGCTCCATCATGGGACACAGAGAAAGCTGTCGCTTTGCCTGGTAGAATGAAACGTATGCCTTGAACTGTTTGATAGGAGTTCAGAGGCCATACATGTAATACTGGCTTTGTTTTTTCTACAGCTGCTAAATAATCATTTCCTATAAATGTGAGCGTGTTACCTTCAGCCGTTCCACCTCCTTTATAAGTCATTAAACTCGTACCGGTGTGGGGATCCCAAACACAGCCGGTCCACAATGTATTATTGGAGTCGCTTGTAACAAGTACTTCTAGCAGCGTTGCCATTATTTTGCATTAAATTATTCTTTCTTAAATTGGCATTAATATCCTTGTTTACTGAACTATATTATTTAGAGTTCAAGCTGAATTGTAATCCTCTAACCCAACATGGAAAGCATGCGGTAGTGTTTTTGGTGATCTTATGTCACTTTTCTAATGACAGTTGACAGCTGCACCTGTCTTTTTTTTTAATTTTTATGACATGGTCACTGAACCTTTAGATCACATTTTTAACCTATAAAATATTGAAAGTCGTGCCGAAACCTTGGCATAAATATATGTACAATAATTCCTAATTTATTTTAGACAATGATAACAATTAAAAGGATTAAGTATTACATTCACAATCTATACTTATGTTACTTGATATGATTGTGATACTGATAAGTGTAAGTATCATCTTTGTAATTTATTATTTTCTCATTAACTTCCACTGCCTTAATATTAACAAAGATAATATAATATAATTCTTATAATATTAATAATACATATTTGTACAATGACAGCACAAAAACTGTACAATGTACATGTATCCAAACATTTGCAGATTGAATGAAGGAACAAGTATGGAACTACAAGCAAAAAAAACAAAGAAGTCAAGTACGTCAAAATATTCTGACCAATGGGATTATGACTTTAACATTGCTATAACTATGCTTTGTGCTCATTGGATGAATATCCTGGAATCCAAACGCGACTTGTGCTTGAGTGCTTGAATAACTTTGAAGTGTTGTGCGTTTACTTAAATTGTGTTTATCCAGTGATCGGAGGTCCTAGCCAAGCAACATGTTCAAGAAGTAAGTTAAACAGTTTAATAATCATTATAGCTTTTTAAGATCAAAATGGTAAAAACAATTAAATTTATTAGAATCATTGACAGAAGAGGTTAGAAAAGAATTTCATTCGCTCAATGTACTTGAAGTTCATTGGTTAGTTAAATTATTGACGTAACTCTCTTTAACCAATCAGCATATAGCAATTGAATGGAATAGTGACGTTCATTATATTGCGGTAAATTACGGTTTTTACTTTTTTTTCCTTTCATTAAAACAACGAGTAGAATTGGACCCTACCTATGTTTACCAAAATAATGAATATGAAATTCAAAGGGATGAAATTTGGTACAGAGATGAACTTCATCCCACGCACGCTCAGGTTGTGGAATGAACTTCCTGCCGTGGTTTTCCCAAGCGACTACAATATGGGGTTCTTCAAGAAGGGTATTAGAAGGTATCTACATACAGGGTCGGTAGCACGATTGTGATGCCCATGGTGTTGCAAACGTCCATAGACCACGGTAACCACTTCCCATCAGGTGGGCCGTGTGCCTGTCTACCACCTAAATGGCACAAAAAAAAAAGACTGGTTGCACTCCGGGAGTGAAAACTTATCCTTTCTTTCTTTCTTCGTTATATACAGAGAAAAAGATAAAAAGAACTTACCATACTATACCATACCTATAATATAGCGCCAATCATAGAACCTATCACTAATTTTCTGTCAGAAGAAATTAATGAATTACAAAAAGAAAAAATAATCACAAAAAGTAATTAATCACAAAAAGTGTCAGAAGCCCAGGTTCGAACCCGGTAACATCTGAAACCATAAGGACTCACAGTCGAAGCATTTACGGCTTAGCTACGATGCTTCATTTCGTACTTGACAAACTAAACAATCTCTTGCTAATGTTGTATGACGTCAGTCGTCGGTTACGGTGCAAAGGTCAAACGATCCTGACGCAATTTTAATATTTTTTACCCATCCAACGCCGCTAAAGAAGTTTTCACTTCAAAAACTAAAGGAAGGAACTAGGAGAGAGCATAGGCTTTGATTGCGATAACCGACCATGTGGGTGGAACCACGGGCAACGACGGATAAAATATAATGTATATTCTGCAGATGTTTGTCACTTTTTTTAGGTCAAAAGGATTGTTTTTTTTTATACCACTTAGGTGGCAGGCAAGCACACGGCTCACCTGATGGAAAGTGGTTACCGTGGCCTATGGACGTGTGCAATACCAGGAGTGGCGTGACGCCTACGCTACTCACCGCCGGGAACACAGCACAAGGTTATTATGGCCGCGGTATTCTGTAGGGCGGAGGTACTTCTCCAGTCGGACTGCTCAATTGGACGGAAATACCGTCGTGTCCTACCTCCTACAACCGATTTATCATAATTATAACCTTTATGGACGAGCAGCAAACTTTCTGATGTTGGTAACTTGATAATGGTGTTTTTATGAGTCACTAATTAAATTTTCAGTCAGTAGGTTACTTTTTTCACACCATTTGTGTAGTTCACACTTAAAACAGTTCACCGGCTTAGCGGTTACTATACATTCCGGTTCAGTGTGTGATAGGCTACTAATGTGTGCGAAGGCAGGCGACTAAGGGTTAAGGTGTGTCCACGTGATGAGTAAGCCTTTTGCTATAACAAAAACATGTCCTTGACATTATGCAGATTGTATCTTGAGCTTAGTATCTTGTAGGTTTCAATAAGATCACCTCTCATCCTTCGATGTTTTAATGTTGGTAGTTTGAGTTAGCTTAAGCGTTCCTCATAAGGTTTACGTCGCAGGCCATATGCTATGTTTGTTGTTCGCCTTTAAACACTTTCTAGCATGTCAATGTCCTTCTCAAAGTATGGGTTCCAAATTTGAAAGTTATATTCCGACAAGGTTCTAACATGTTTTATAAATTTTGAAAAAACTAATGGAGTTATGTGTTGAAAAGAACGGCGTGTCGCATATAGGAAGGAATGGGTTTTTTAAATGTGTTATTAATGTGATTAGCCCACTTCAGATTGCCAGTCATAGTTACCTACTCCAAGATCTTTTTGTATCGTGACAGATTTAATTGTGGTGTCGTCTATCATGTATGGCACTGCAGGGTTATTCTTGCCTAGTCGTAGGACGTTTGGTTGCATTGGGTTTCGCGATCCACTCTATGATCCAGTCTTGCAGCTTTTCCAGATATGACTGCATTTGCTTGACTGAGTGATTGGGTCACCAAAGAAATTTCCATCGTCAGCAAAGAAACAGGACTCAGATTGTATTATTACTATTAAATTTGTTGCAAAATTATTAAACAAAGCAGGTGAGAGTGACTGTATGCCAAAGTGCTCAAGCTTCAACAGCAGTCAATGGCGTGGATCAAAGTAACGCTCAAAGTCCAGATAAATTACATCAACACTTCTTTTTTGATCGAGTTCTCCTATTTCAATGAAATTTTATGCGTATATTTTAATGAATTCTGGATGGTTTGAAAACGCAATTGAAACCGGTAGGTTGCGGCTATCGGTACATGTTCTGCTTTTCTGGACAAGACATCATTTGCCCGGACTGGTAATAGGTGCCATTATAATAAACGAGAAGCAGGAGCTACAAATGATATTATTCTTATATCAGTGGACCTTTTTTAATATATACTCTATCTGCACAAGAAAGGCCATCAAATTAGTTTAAGAACGACTCGGAAATTGACAATATTTTCGTGTAAAAAATTACGACTGTTGCACTTAAATTCTTATTCTAAAGTAAAGTAACGTATCATTTCAATCTAATCTGCGAGACCCCAAGCCCGCTTGTGAAGTTCTTGCACTTTTTAGAATGTTTGACTTATAACTTCAATTTATCTTTGGGATTACATGTGAGAGGCTTTTGAGCTTACGAACAGGACCACTGCATCTCTTTCGTGCGTGTCATAGAAGGTGAGTAAGGAATAGGCTATTCTCTATGAAACAATAAACATAGCCCATGACAATGTGCCCACTTGACGGCAATAGGTTCGCCCCCATTACACGTGACCAAAAATCATAATTGCCGAAAAGTACCTTATGTTAATACACTGCTGCCTACGTGTTCATCCTGGGTAACGCCGACGCTGCTCGTGGGGTATACACTGCCGAATACGACCCTGTAGGGAGTTGCATGGCAGCTTTCCACGTATTCCTTTTATTAGCAGATGGCACATCGCGGTGGGAGGTTCTTCAAGCGCTTGCCTGAGGGTGACAGGTGACACTGCCGGTCACCCCAGCAGAGGCAAGGCGCTCAAATACCTTCCTGTTCTGATGAAATATATGAGACACCGTGAATCAACTCTGAGTCAGCTGGGGTGCGAGGGAATTACTTAATGTATGTCAGCACCCATCAGCCCAACGAGACAAATCCCTCGCACCGGGATATAATTTTTTATACCCCCGGGCAAATAAGGTCCATGAAAGTTCCTTATGAAAAAACAGGTACCTAGTCTAGCATAAATCGTATTATTATATAAACGAACTATACAACTGTTAAATAAAAGAGCCAATGGGATATAAATTACGCTACTATACGTAGTATTTTCCTTACTTATATCGATAATATTGTTAAATAATTAATTGGTGAACCATGCATTGACACCAATACGGGAGTACATGTCTGAACCGGTTTTCTTCAAATTAGTTTTCGTAATTACGATTTTCTTTATGTACTTAATGCTCAACACTACAAAAACAGTGACGTAGTGCTTGTGAGAACGCGAGGATTTGCTGCCCGTGCCCGTCTGTAGGAAAATCATTACATGCTAGACAGAGACAGAAAGTGTGACAGAGAGTCCGTGATAAAATGGTTGAATGACTATATAAATTACGTTCGTTCGCAGACATTCAGTTTTGTGCAGCTGTTCTAGTTTGATTGTCCTGTGCGTTATTAGTTTTCCACTACATACATTTAAAATTCTTGTGATCACAGTTAGCTGTTACCTTGTTGCCGATTGAAAAATATTTAAAACGAACATTTCGAAAAAAATCGTGTCTCTACGCCGTGCATCGTACACTTTTCCGTGACGTAATTGGATTTGCAACGAGTAACTGTACTGTTCATGTACCGCTAACAAAGGTGGCGGCCCATGATTGCCGTGTTTGTGTTTTTCCGTGAACTCTGACGGTGCGAGAATGTGGGAATCTGACTCTGACACTGGATCCCGCAGCGCGTCCTCGGACGGGCTGCGGCGGCGTCAGGGATGGGACCCAGAGGGAGAAAGTCTGGCGTCGCAGATGGACGAGCTGGACGAGGTCCTCGCAGAAGAAGAAGATGGATGCCCACTGCCCTCTACGCCGGAGGACCAACACTTGCTCGATGCTGAAATGGCAGAAGTATTGAAAGCAGGCGTGCTGTCTGACGAAATCGACCTTGGTGCGTTAGCACACAATGCAGCCGAGCAGGCTGAGGAGTTCGTTCGGAAGGTTTGGGAGGCATCATGGAATGTCTGCCATTTCAGACATCTACCACGATGGTTGCAAGACAATGATTATCTTCATAAGGGACACAGACCACCACTGCCATCATTCAGCGCGTGTTTCGCGTCTATCTTCCGTATACATACTGAGACAGGCAATATCTGGACACATCTGCTCGGTTGTGTGGCATTCATTGGAGTGGCTATTTACTTTTTGTCACGCCCAGCAATTGAAATACAAATGCAGGAGAAGATGATATTTGGAGTATTCTTTATCGGTGCCATTGTGTGCCTTGGTTTCTCATTTGCATACCACACCCTTTACTGCCATTCGGAGATGGTCGGGAAACTGTTTTCTAAGTTGGATTATTGTGGAATTGCCCTGCTAATAATGGGTTCATTTGTTCCATGGTTATATTACAGTTTCTACTGCCACTATAGACCTAAAATTATATATTTATCTGTAGTGGTAGTTTTAGGAATCTTGTCTATTATAGTGTCTCTCTGGGATAGGTTCTCAGAGCCGCGGTTGAGACCTCTTCGTGCGGGAGTGTTCATGGGTTTTGGTCTGTCAGGCATAGTGCCTGCGATCCACTATGGCATTACAGAAGGATGGTTCAGTCAAGTTAGTAAAGCATCACTGGGTTGGCTGGTGCTGATGGGTCTATTGTATATATTGGGAGCTATGTTCTATGCTCTGCGTGTACCAGAGCGGTGGTTCCCAGGGAAATGTGATATCTGGTTCCAATCTCACCAGATCTTCCACGTGCTTGTGATTGTTGCTGCATTTGTACATTATCACGGAATCAGTGAGTTGGCATCTTACCGTGTGACAGTAGGGGAATGTTCCATGCCTCCATCATCAATTGCATTCTAACCCCTCCTAATACCAAATGTGATAGTAGACCATAGATAAATTTAAGTAGAATTACAACCATTCAATAGCTTCACCGTATATTTTTAAACATGAACTATGAATTTTTGTAAATTTTATAAGGACATCAATACTACTGATAACGGAATACTGTTGAGTGCATTGTGAGGCTGAAAACTAAAAGCTGATAATATTAGGCTGTTTATTTGGGGTACCTATTATAAATTAAATATAATGTCATAGCTTTTTATTTCTTTTTAACTTAGAAATAGTGCATTATTAGTAATTATTTTTTAGTCTGTCTAGTTTAACATTTGCACCAAGAACTGCACATAAAACAATATTATAATTTTATTAAAAAGTAAAAAAAAAAGAATTGTTGAATAATCATCCATCAAGAAGTTATAGTGTACTTAATTTATTCTTTGTTTACTTATTATCATTGCTTTTGCACTAAATTTAGAACAGTGTTAAGTAGAATTCACTATAATATAATGGACCACATGGATGCTCTTCACTGTTTAGTAATTTCATCATTTAATAAGAGTAAAAATCTGATTATAGTAGGCAAAAATTACTAGTATCACATTCTCAATAGAGTTGATTTTCAGAAGATAGTGTATATTTTGTACAGTTGACAAAGGATATAAGTATACAGCTTTTCATACATTCATATGAAAAGTTGGTTACTTGTACCCTTTTTCAACTGTTCCTAAATTCCTTTTCAATCAAAGAATACCCCGTTTCGCAACTTGCAATGTATTAATTTCATAATATTTTAATTTCATTCACAAAATGTGTGTTGCAGAATCTCATTTTGTCCCTAATATCAGATGTCTATTTGTAATATTTCATTCATGGTCTATATGTTATAACAATCTTAGTAACAGTTGGCACAACTTCATGCCCTGAATACAGCTGGGTACAACAACTGGTAGAAAGAGAAACTATAATTAAATGATTGTCAGTTGGAAGTACTCAAATGTAAGAATTTTCATGTTTATAGAAGACATGAGTGGATAAAGGGGTTGTCTGACAATTACAAAAATCGAGATAGTGTACTTTGAAGCTTTAATTCTTCATTCACAGGTATCTATGACATTATAATATCAAATTATTGTATAAACTGTCATCATTTTCTGCAGAAAAGTCATAATTTTCTGCAAATAAAATATTAAAGCTTTATCTCATTAATTTGAAATTGTCAGATAGCCCCTAAATCAACTCACTTCTAAAAATACAGTCACACATTCCATCTACACTACAGATTTATTTTTATTTGAATGATTTATTTTGTGAGTTTTATACAAAACAGGCTGTTAATATACCCTTTTAAGCAATCATGTACCAACCTCATTAGACTACAGTCTGCATTAGTCTTAAAAATATAAGGTTAATTCAAAGTATATTCTAAATTGATATAAGTGTTCATAAGTGTAAAGATTTTATGAGACAGAAAATAGAAAAAAAAAAGAGTTTGTGATGTATATTGCAATTTGAACCCTATTGTCTTGCAAAGTAAGTTTATATTGATATTGTTGGGTGGAAAGCTTAAAATGATGTAAGTAGAAATGTTGATATAGAAAATTCTCATGAAAGTATTGTAAAGACAATGTCTTACATAATTATAATTACAGTATTTGTCAATGTAAAGCTGCTTCCTCCGAATTAGTTCAAGACATTGAACAGAAATTCTAAGATTCAATATTTAGCATATCAACTGGCTAAATCAGTACTTGACTGATGAAGAAAGACAATACATTTTAAGGTGTTTTTGTTCATTATGATTAAATTAAAAGCTATATAATTATTTCTGAGAATTTTGCTCCTAAAGTATCTTATAAACAATGTAATATAAGGAAGTATACTATCACTGGCTTCCAATTCTTGTTATTTCCTGTTGGAAAACCACACAACACTATCGCAGATCTCAAATTTGTTATTATCTTATTTTCTGTAAAATCTTATATTTTCTTGAAAATGTTATATTTATGCGATCGTTTTTTCCTTCATAAATAGCAAAGAAATGCTTTGTTGTTCATGACATTTGTTTGATAATATTGTTTTTGGTGGGAATAAAAATACGCAATAAAATAAAAATAAAACAAACTTGTTTGTTTTTTTTTTTATAATAAGTATCCGTTTTCCTTATTAATCTGAAATATATTTCGCTTCGTGGAATAAGTAATCTATTGAGTTTGCGGTAAAATGATTTCATTGCTGATTGTGCCCGTTAATTGTTTAAATAAGTATGGTCAGCATCAACAGTAGAGACTCGGTTTCAGATTAAAAATATTGGTTCATGTTTTTTTTTAATTAAAATGAATTTTAACTGCTGCTCCATTAATAACTTTTTAAGTTTGATAAAAATGTACCTAATTAAAATTTTGAGTATAAATTTTAGGTTTGAAATCTGTACAATCTTCCTCTACTTTTGACACTGTAGGTATCACAAAATTTTCTGTGAAGCGACTGCCATCTGACCTCCACCACCCAAAGGCGATATCAAAGCATTGCAGTTAGAACAGTTGTTGGACTTTTGAGGGCTCCAACTACCCGTAACGTGCTCTCCGAGGCAAGACCTGACCAATGCAAATACGTGTGCGTTCGCGCAGCGGAATGTTGTTGAATTTAAAGATTTTAATTATGCAAATATTTAGTGTATGACGTCGTGTAATTGTGAATGGTAAAAAAAAATTTGTGCATGCAGCCATTGTGGAGAAATTCGCTAAAAACTGATTCCGCTGGGCGAACCTTGTCCTGGCGGAACTTTTTTCTAATCCATGGACTTAGAAGAAAAGAAATGTGTCCAAAAATTAGTGTGTATTTGTGTGTAATTGTGTATGTATGAATAAAATTAGTGCATGCATAAACTTCGGAGAAATTGAAGTTTCCGCTACGCGAACGTTTGGCCATTAGCTAGTTTTCATATAAAGCTCTTATATAGAGAGCTGTAGATTTTTACATAGGTTGTTTTGAATTTGTTTAAATTTGTTTAAAAAACAGATTTAGAAGAAATCGTAGGGTTTAAAAGATAAAAATATAAACGTGAAATACGCTCATTAGGTCTTAGTTCGTGAAGTAGCCACTTTGGGGTCTAGATTTTCACGTTTATACAAACCTTGTAAGTGTCTGCAACATGTTGCCAAGTATCAATGATGGTTCGTTAGTAATTAATGAGTTATAGGACAATTTACCATGAATAGACCACTGTTTGCAAAGCAGTCAAATATCAAGACGTTCTAAAGTAATTGCATAGTAAAATGTATTCCAATAATTAGTGTATTAATTCAACTACTCACATGCAAAATTTCATCTCAATAAATTCAGTAATTAAAGAGAAACAATTAAAATACTGACAAAGCATCGAAAACCTACATAACCCGACCAAGTTCGGATGGCTACAAAAAAGCGGCCGTTCAATATATCTAGGTAACATTCTAAAATTTACAGTATAATCCCGGTATTTAATTGGTACAGGTGATAACACAATTGTTTTGATATAATTTATAGGTAATTTATTTTTCTACACATGATTTTTTAAATGTATTTGACTATGACAGTAAGTACTATTTACGTAGCTACTTTATAGTTTTTTTTATATGATATTACCGTTGTACTGGACTTATGTATGTGGGCGTGTGCCCGCGCACCCCACCAAAATATTCAGAATTATTTTGTTCGAAGCGGTACACTTAAGGCTAGTCCTTTGTTTAATAGTCTAAGTATTGTAGTTAGGAATTGATCAAAAATATTATGCTAGTGTGAAAAAACAGACAACGCGCTGCGCGCAACGAGCGATAGAGGCGGCTTCCCACTTGAAACGGTACTTCCATCCTTGAAGAAAAGAGAGCGCAATATGTTTTCATAACTCACATAAGCCACGGCCCGCGCTATTCGTTTTCTGTTGAACTTGAACCTGGTTTTGTTTTATCCCCATTCACAAATTTGCACTCAAGGACAATGTGCATATGCGCTGTTGTTTTGCTATGTATTGCCAATTCTCCGTAATAATAATATTGACAGTGTGTTATTAATGTTATAGTGTAACAGTGAAGCTTAAAATAATTATGTGGTAGGTATATTGAGTGAGTGATAGTGAGAAGCTGATGTTTAATTAGAACTTGTTAATTGAAGATTTATTATTATCGCAGATAGGGGCGGTATTATTAAAAAAATATTTTTCATTCTAGAAATGCAATTGTTTTATTTTTTCCTAACGCTTGTGTACGCAACTGTACCATATTAATAAATACTATACTGGAAGGTTAAGAACGTTACTTAGAAATATGGCACGGTCGCTTTTTTGTAGCCATCCGAACTTGGTCGGGTTATATAGGTTTTCGATGCTTTGTCAGTATTTTAATTGTTTCTCTTTAATTACTGAATTTATGGAGATGAAATTTTGCATGTGAGTAGTTGAATTAATACACTAATTATTGGAATACATTTTACTATGCAATTACTTTAGAACGTCTTGATATTTGACTGCTTTGTAAACAGTGGTCTATTCATGGTAAATTGTCCTATAACTCATTAATTACTAACGAACCATCATTGATACTTGGCAACATGTTGCAGACACTTACAAGGTTTGTATAAACGTGAAAATCTAGACCCCAAAGTGGCTACTTCACGAACTAAGACCTAATGAGCGTATTTCACGTTTATATTTTTATCTTTTAAACCCTACGATTTCTTCTAAATCTGTTTTTTAAACAAATTTAAACAAATTCAAAACAACCTATGTAAAAATCTACAGCTCTCTATATAAGAGCTTTATATGAAAACTAGCTAATGGCCAAACGTTCGCGTAGCGGAAACTTGAATTTCTCCGAAGTTTATGCATGCACTAATTTTATTCATACATACACAATTACACACAAATACACACTAATTTTTAGACACATTTCTTTTCTTCTAAGTCCATGGATTAGAAAAAAGTTCCGCCAGGACAACGTTCGCCCAGCGGAATCAGTTTTTAGCGAATTTCTCCACAATGGCTGCATGCACAAATTTTTTTTACCATACACAATTACACGACGTCATACACTAAATATTTGCATAATTAAAATCTTTAAATTCAACAACATTCCGCTGCGCGAACGCACACGTTGGGATTGGTAAAAGCGGACCCCAGACTCCAAGTTGATAGCTTCGGATGCGACTGAGATTAACGCTAGGATAAAGGAAGGTATTATTTAAATTGCTTTTGGGGCTAAAGAATAAACTAGTAAACCTTGTAGATATACATAAATTGATTGTAGAGGTCAAAAGGCAGTCGCTTCACGGAAATTACCGAAGTTCAGCAGAATCACAGTTAGACTGAAAAGCCGATCTCAACCATTGAGATCCCAAGTGAGTTGGATAAGTCTGAGGTTAGATAGGAAATGATGATGAATAAATGAATGAAGTTTAAATTGACACCTACAGACTGGCGCCTTTATGTTGTAACATCACCTACATGGCAGCAATGGCAGTAATTGTTGTTCATCCACTTGTGTTCTTTCGTCATACAAATTTTTTGATTCCGTATACAGCCAGTCTCTTTACACATTACAATTCTAGTAAGTACCTACGTTGTTACCTGTTCATAGAAGTCGTTGCATAATATGACAATTTCAAAGTGGAACTGCAGAACATACATAGGTACAGCCAGCATCAGAAATATGTTGAATACAAAATGATCTGAAAACCAAGGTGTTAAGAGCAAATATATACTGTTTTATAAATTTAAATTGTATTATTGTCCAAACTAAAGATATTTACCAAATATTAGAACAATCCGTCGACAGGAAGGAGGGAAAACCATGGAATTAAGAGCATTTTGAGCACTTTGTTCATGAAGATCTATCTGACGCTACTAGGTACCTACCGGTTCTAATGACATATTTTAGAATCCGGTTTAGAGTGTGCCGTTGTCGTTCTTGAAATAACGTCTTTAACCTCACGTGACCACACGTCCCGTAAGACTGTCGCTTTCATCGGTTCTTTGCTTTTAGTTTATTTGATCCAAGGTTCGCCGTCCCCGTGGCGCGTGTACTCGAATATGCTTCGACACGTAGAATTTCAATTCCAATAATAATCTAAGGCAATTTAATAATACATAGGTATGTCTTCCCCGCACAAATGCAGCGGCAAACAGACGAGTCTTATCTTTAATTAATAAATCGTGGGCTTCTTAAACCCATAGGTGTCGGTCTAACTAGCTGTATTAAAAGAAATTTGTTAAGCCATTTGTCTCGTTGATAATTCTAAGGTTATTGAAGTTAACGATTTCCGGGATCGTCTGCTGACCTAGATTTGTATTAATGAATAGTTCACCTCCCAAGTAGCACAAAAGTGCATTATAATTTATCACACTAGGTCACATTGGACATATGAGCATTTAAAATGAGTTATAAGGGTTAACTCCAACTGCAACAGCTGAATATCAGAAATTCAGGCCCAATTTAAAACATTCTGCTGAACAATGACTTTATTATATATCATGAAGACGCCACTATAGTGTTCTTGATGTTAGTATTGTGCACCGAAGTTGTATTTTTAAGCCGTTAGCAGTTGTGGACATCGTAAGCATTATGAGAGCATTTTAGTAGATGCACATTATGGTTATTGTCATATTAACGGTCACGCGTGGATCGCTAAATTGCTTGCATATTAAGGTAGAACATTTGAACTATTATAATGCAAGCAGTTTTTCAGTGAACTTTGTTAACCATCTTTTAATGCATCACGCTGTATTTCATTGAACTTCGACAGTATTCTTCAGCTGTTATGACTGCTCTTATAACGGCATTTATGTGGTTCACGAGAACATTATTATCGAGCTTTTCTGCTGATGTATAACAGCAAACTACTTTAATTCGTTTCACATGCACCTCTCTATTCATGACTAGGCTGTATAATCAGACTGGCTGCGCACTTAATCTAGTGTTGATGATAAAATGATTCTTAATCAGAGTGTTTTAATGCCATAGCTGGTATTTTTGAGATTTTGTGAACATTCATATATATTCAGTTAGACGTTCACTTCCCGGTGGACGCCATTACGTGAACAAATAAGGGCTCCTAAAAGCTTATAAGAGGTAAATGCATAATGAGCATGAATTCAGTTCACTCGTGAGCATTCGAAGTAAATGTGAATCATTATTACTACATAGCATTGCCATTGGCTTACTTCCATGGCACATAAACCACCCTTTCTTACTCGTTACTGAATTATTATGGACAAGTGAACGTACATACAGCATATTGCATTTTATTGTAGTATATACGTTTCACATTGATTTTCCACCATTTTTCATTTTTATAACCTATAAAAATATACTTTAATTGTTAACTTATTTTAGATTTTAGAAACTGTACAACTGAATAATTAAGCTTTAATTTTAAGTTCTTTACGCACAAAGAATTTAGTTCTAACTATATTTCCAGATAAAACAAATTTAAATTAATTTGTGTACCAGTAGACCCATATCTGGTTTTAGTTTTTCTGTTAAAACATTCATATTTTCAGGGCGCGTGAAAATTTTCCACTAATATTGATAGTATTTCACCATACACTTGCATTCCCAATAAGATCTCACGTAAGAATTATGAAAAATGAGAGTTTAAGTTATATAGTAACTCTCCACCATTCTCTCCGCAATACTTTGTTTGGCACCATTTAAATTTACGTATGTAATATTGGAGACGAATGAATTAATTAAAGACACAATTTTATCCAAAATTGTGCTCTCAACAGTATAGAAGCGTAAAAACTGTTCCAATTAATTGCATTAACTGCCTAAGAGGTAACACACGCCCTCGATTTCAGCAGATGTTCAGCTCTTGGGGTAATTGTGCCCCAATTAATGCTTATATAACGTCGTTAAGATGCAATCAAACAGGCAGATAAGAACTAATTGCAGTCAAATTTGTGCCCAAATCTGAGTAATAACACCGTAGGATACGCATCCTCTGCTATTATGCAGCTAACTACAACTGCTATCGTTACCTAGGTGAACCGTAAATCTGTAACTGTACAGCACTTGTGTGCTACTTGGGCTTAAGATCACTAGCCGTATCAAAATAAATTTGATAAGCCATTTGTCCCGTATTGAGTTTATAAATAAATAGTCACCTAAGCTACCACAGAAAATACGCGCGTTTAGTGACTCTTCCTCGGTTATTCAAGTTAACGATTTCCGGGATAGTCTTGTCTGACCCAGATTTTTATTAATGAGCAGTTCGCGCTTGATTGTTTAGTGTTGTTTACGTAGGTGGGAACTGTGGGGAGCTTGTTTAGCTTCGGTGCGCAATTTCTATTAAGTGACATGAGATGAGACTAAAAAAAAAAATTTGTTTATTCATAAGTTTTTGCATACTTTTTGTACCACTTAGGAGGCAGACAAGCCTATGGCCCATCTGATGGTGGTAAACTAAGTAATAATAGATGACTAAGGCTGAATTTCAGCAGTGAAAATCCGCCAACTAAACTATTTTCTACGTTTTACTTAATGACAATTATTGAGTAACACAGTTTAAATTCGTCGGTAAAATCCAGCTTGATATCTATATAGTGCATTTCACCGGTCAAAACAATGATTAAGTGAAGCATGATATGATAATGCAATTAATTTTAATTGATTCCGGTTGCATTCTAACAGAAATTCTGATTTCCTTGTATTTACCGAAAATATAAAAAAGGAAACTCCAAATACAAAACATACCTACTTACTTATTATATACTTATTCTTTCCGTTATCTGTATCGGCTCATTTATTAGACCAAGGAACAATTTCTTGAGACAGAATAAATGACTAAATGAAATGAAAGCAAACACACACTCATGCCTGCAAATTACCAGGTAGGCAGAGGTGTTTTAACACCCACTTTTCGCCAATTATGATTTTCGGTTCCACATAATATAGGGGGAAAGCCTATTGCCATCAAACGGAAACTGTCATGGAAAACAGCCGCCTTCTAAGACAACCACGGGAAGAGATGGCTCTATTCTATTCTACCGGGTACCAACACGGCAACGAGAACATAAAAATTATATATAATAGGTAATAATGATGGGTACCTAATTGATTTCTACAAAACACGCTAGACTTAGAATTATCCGAAATGCATATAAATACCTACTATTGGAGCAATCTACAGCATGCAGTCACGCAAGCCTAGTGTTTGTTTTTTGGCATTCATACAGTGCCAAGTGCCAAACCAGTTAAATACTAGCGAAGACTCACGCAGTTGCACTCGGCCGTAAGACTTAGTACAATTTGGGCGCACGGTCGCTTATTCCCTAGCTTATCAATGACTTACCTACGCTTTTATGACTCATTTTCCTAAAATTCAATTTTTTTTTTTAATAATATTAGCAACCGAAATTTTTTTTGTGACGTAGAGCCAGAGTTCTTTGGCCTACCGGGATCCGGTAGAGGCGCCACTTCCAGATATTTGTTACTACACAGTCTGATCTGCTTTTATTTTCTGTCTGGATGATATATTAAATAGTTTCAAACCATTTCTTTTTACTATTAAGCATCTCTTAATCAAAAATCATTATTTCGAGCTAAATCCAAGGTTAAATACCTTGGATTTAGCTCAAAATAATGATTTTTGATTTTGATTGAGTAGATCTATAAGGATTACGTAATATAATATCGTATGTGATTTATTGATAGGTTTGAAACGACATACCATAGCTTATATGTAGATAACTGCTCTGATTAACGCACAGTTGCAATAAAGCATAAAGGTGTGTTTGTGCCAGCATTATAAAAAAAAGTTCGTAATAGGCCTGTCCTATTTTTGAAGTGAAAACTTCTTTAGCGGCGTTGGATGGGTGTAAAATGTTAAGGAAGCGTCAGGATTAGTTGACCTTTGAACCGTAACCCGACGACTGACGTCATACAAGATTAGGTACAGACTATGTATTTTGCAAGTTACAATAGATATCGTCGTAGCTTAAACGGTAAGCACGTCGACTGTACGTCCTTATAGTTTCAGATAGTATCGGGTTCAAACCACCTGGCCTTCAGGGATTTTTTGTGATTGTTTTTTCTTATTATAATTTATTACTTTTGGTGATTATTTTTTCTTTTTGTAATTTATTACTTTTTATGATATTTTTTTCTTTTTGTAATTTATTATTTTTTGTGATTATTTTTTCATTTTATAATTTATTAATTTCTTCTGACAGAAAATTAGCAGAAAATAAGTGATAGGTTCTATGATTAGCGCTATATTATAGGTATTTTTTCTATGTATATAACGAAGAAAGAAAAAACGAAAATGTTTTCACTTCTGCCGGCACTCCCAGAGTGCAACCCGTCTTTTTTTTTATTATCGTACGTAAACTGACCTTTTACAAAAGTATCACATAATATATAATGAACTATCAAAGTAAAACATTCTTATGGCAATTAGTTATAAAGATATTTAATTTTTGACTCCCATGAAAATCTTCGGTCCTAACCCGTACTTCTGACGGAGGCTTTTCTCTTGGGTTTGAGAGGTTAGACCACAGTCGCCCTTGTAAAAATCAAGATACTCCATATACATTATGTAGAAAAAGGAGAACCAACCGGGTTACAAAATGCAACCGGGATTGGCGCTGAGATGAAGAATATCCTGCAATATGTTTCGTGGGTCACAAAAACGGGATTAGTACCTACCTATGTCAAAGGATAGGGCCAACAGCTGATGATTAGTTGATAAAAATCTAAAATTCTACAATACCACCTACTTATTCGATGACAGGTCCATACTTAAATTATAAATGCGAAATTAACCTGTCTGTCTGTCTGTCTGTATGTTACGCTTACACACCCAAACCACTGAACCGATTGTGATGAAATTTGGTATAGGTGTAGATTAGACGTTGAGAAAGGACATAGTCTATTTATAGTTGCGATAACCGACATCCACGCGGGTGGAGCCGCTGGCAAAAGCTAGTTTCCAATATATCTATGTCATAGCATAAATAATTTATCACGAAACCTCAATATCAACAATGGAATATTCTTTCGTAATGACGTATGATTACAAGTAACCTTTTTTTTTTAATACGTTTCATCATTTTCGACCGTTTATATCCAAGGTCAGTAAATAGTTAACATCCTAATTACTTCATTATTAGATACTTTATTATGGAAAAGGGGCCAAGGTCTTTTGGGGTTCATAGGGACGGACGTCCATCTTATATTATTTCTGGGTCGTCGGTAAAAGCAACGTGACGGAACTTTGGTTTCCTGAAAAAAAAAATTGTATCAGTTATTTTTTATTCTGGCAACTACATATGCATCGTTTTACTTGTTATACTTGCTACTCCGAAAAGAAAAATCCAATTTCAAACCTAATCCAAATTTTGATTCCCAACAGTGTAACACAATCAGTTTTCCAAATAGCTTGTGTTAAGTTGGCATATTGTTATCGCCCTTAGGTATACATACTCTCGAAGGGGTAAGCAGGAGTGTCTCTAACCTGCTATAAGAATACACAGTTGTAGGTTGACAACAAAGAATACCTGCTGTATCTACACTTTACCTTTTTAAATTAGAATAATGTTGGCAAAAAAAAATTCCTAGCATTTACGATTGAGTGATGCGAATGCTTGTACATTACAAATGAATTTATCCTACTAATATTATAAACGCGAAATTTTGTAAGTATGAATGGATGGATGGATGTTTGTTACTCTTTCACGTAGAAACTACTGAATGGAATTTAATGAAACTTTACAATAATATAGCTTATACATCAGAATAACACATAGGCTACAATTGGGTATTTGACTGACTAGTCAAATTAGTTACTTTTTATTAAACGTCAAAACGGAAAGATAAAAGGAAAATTGTATGAAAAAAATATTTGCAACGTCATAATATTTAATAGTCAAATCATTTACTATTAAGGGTTGGGTGGATGATTAAAAATAAATATGAACCATAAAATAAGAACCGACGCAACTGTTTTCACTCTTTTACTATTATTAGTTTAATAAGTTCAGCTAAATAATTTATTTTAACTACAGGAAAATAGCCAATTTATAACGATAACTGATATTATAGCGAGAACTGATATCCACGTGGGCGGAGCCGCGGACAAAAGCTAGTTGATTATAAAGTCGACATATCGTCATGCTACGCACTCAAGGTGCCACGTAATTGGTGATGACTCGATCGCCATTGTACGATCCTAGATATATTAATTAACCCAATAACCTAACCTAGACAACCCGGTTATACTCGTATCTATCATTTCCACTGACCCACTGGGAAACTCATTCATAAGTCATTTGGAAAAATTGGAAAAATACTAAGAAGTACTTACTGAACGAATGTCAAATCTAAGCTAAGCTAAAGGTTTATAATATAGGGCATGTCAAATTGACTTCACCTCATCTGATGGTAAGCTGAACGCAAAGTCTCATGAAAGAGGGTCACCATTACCTACACGTACCATGTTAACAATGGTGGCGCTCAGCTTAACGACCTCATCAAAAGAGGATTATCGTCGCAGCACCACGTGACACCCACCGGTTCCATTGGTGCTGCGTGCTGCGACCACAATCCCCCCTGCCCGGATACGCACTTGTTGACTCCTGAACGCAATCCAACCGAGATTAGATTACTATGGAGGGTTTTTGGGTTGGGAATCGGGTACCACTCCCGCCCGGTCGAAATTTGTGACAAATTTGTGCCATAAAATTTCTACCACCTTTTGTTTGAACCTCACGAGGGTGGGGGATGACAAGACGTCCGTGACTCGTGTGAAGGCCTAGACAATATGAGCCAGGAGGAGAATGCGGACCCTGGGGCTTCTTTAGCTCTAAAATACTAGGTCACTCTGAGGTGATAAGAAAGACCTTTCTGCTTTGTGTATTGGAAAGTCTATAGGTACATAAAAACACAAGTATACTAAATATGTTTTATGTGAATCATAGATGAAACAGATAGATAACTTATTTTTTAATCTTATATCTTCTGAAATATGAAGGTTGCAAGATAAGTAATTTTATGGATAAGAAAGCAAATACGTTACAAATTAGGATGATTCCGTTTCAGTGGCGAAGTGAAAGTTTTCCAAAGCAAGCGGGTGGAAATTTTCGCGTATAAATATGAAAATTTCTGTTACGATTTCCTTTGTAGAGTAAGCCGGCAGGAATCGTGTTGTAGTAAGCCCTCGCCTCTGTTCCATTAACAAGTTAAAACCCACTTTTTTAACCCACAAGGTAAAAGAATAATATTTATTGCATTTTTATCCCCTTCGTAATAAAATAGGGTATTTACGTTTACAAGGAAAAAATATTCTACCCACTAGTTAAAAGAATAACAATAATTTAGTTTTTATCCCACTGCAATTTGTTACAAATAGGTATACCTATCTGGAGGTATTTTTCTATCTCGCAAGCAGAGATTAAAAATTTCACTTTAATCCTACTACTTATACCTAGGTACATACGCTTTTGCATACCGATGGCCTTAATGTGGCGCACCTTGATCTATGAGTGGTCGCCGGCCCTGCTAAACTTCTATCTTAACGCCTTTCAGATGACCCTTCCAGACCAGAGTAACCTGGTAAGGTGGGGAAAGGCCACAGAAAAACAATTTATAAGTTATACGTGTGGTGAGACAATAGGGACGGCTAGGCACATATTACACTGAGAGAAAAGACCTGCCGAAATCGGAAGGTATTTCCTTCCCTTTTGACTCAGCAGGTAATCTACCTTCTAGATTGGCAGGAAATGGTTGTAAAATCTTACCATCCAAATTTTACTAAATGGAAGGTAATTATTGGAAGGTAAATATATTCTTCTCAATTTACCCACTGAGTCAGAAAGGAAGGTAATTCATTGGAAGGTAATTCTACTGGACGGTAAAATCAGGAAGGTAACTACAGACCTTCTGAATTTACCCACTGAGTCAAAAAGGAAGGTAATTCATTAGACGGTAATTCTACTAGACGGTAAAATCAGGAAGATAACTACAGACCTTCTAAATTTACCCACTGAGTCAAAAAGGAAGGTAATCTACTGGAAAGTATTATCAATGGACGGTAAAATCAGGAAGGTATTATTACCCTCTAAATTTACTTTGATAGGTAACAAATGGACGGAAATATCTTTGGATGGTAATTTAAAAATAACCTTTCAAAATCGTTGCAATTACCTTCCTAATTACCCACTATTGTGGAAGGAAAATACGGAAGGTTTGTGCTTGATTCGGTAGGTAAGTTTTGATTTTCCTTCAAGACCTTACAATTACCCATCGAGTATAGAAGGTAATAAGAGAAGGTAAACAACGAATTCAGTAGGAAATACAGGATTACCCTCCACGTTCCCCAATTACCTTCCCAATTACCCACCATTGCGTAAGGAAAATACGGAAGGTTTGTGCTTGATTCGGTAGGTAAGTTTTGATTTTCCTTCAAGACCTTACAATTACCCATCGAGTATAGAAGGTAATAAGCAAAGGTAAATAACGAATTCAGTAGGAAATACAGGATTACCCTCCAGATTCCCCAATTACCTTCCTAATTACCCACCATTGCGTAAGGAAAATACGGAAGGTTTGTGCTTGATTCGGTAGGTAAGTTTTGATTTTCCTTCAAGACCTTACAATTACCCATCGAGTATAGAATGAGACGATATTCTTAGCAATCCATGGATTCTCCGTGCGGGTGCCGGGTCCATCGCGTTGCTGAGTTGGGAACTCGGAACAGTGCCTGGGACTTGCGACCCAAGTGTAGGTTTAGAAGGGGCCCCTTTTGTTGATGTACATCAACACTCACCTTCACTACCCAAGTTCCCCTCCCTGCCTAACCAAATTTGATACGAACCTACTAGTGCCGCTTTAGACATTCGTCCTAGTAATGAGCTTATTGTAGCTCTCGATAGGCCTAGATCTTTAAGTAGGTTATAGAGAGATTTAGCTGGTATACCTCTAGCTCCCACTTCTACTGCATACAAATTAACCACGTAACCGTTTTTGATTAATTCGTTTGTGAGATCATAGTATTTATTTTTCTTAAGTGTGTGGTCCTTCGGTATATTTGTTTCCCACGGTACAGTAAGTTCCACAAGGACCACATATTTTGTCGTTTTCGAGTATAGAAATATGTCCGGTCTAGATGACGAAACCCCAACATCCTCCGGAATTTTATAGTGCTTTTCATACGTGTCGATTAGGAGAGTCCAATCTGGGGCAGTATCTAAGATTGAATAAGGTTTGTTCCTGGATTTTATGGATGAACCTTCAGACACAAAGTTGATATGTCGTCTGTTAGTAGTCAATCCTTTTTGGGCTCTAGCTACTGCCAGACTCATTGCTTCGCGTATGATGAAAAGCACCTTATCGTGGCGGCGTGAGTATTGGCCTCTATCGAGAAGCACCCTACATCCTACTAATATGTGCCTAGCCGTCCCTATTGCCTCACCACACGTATAACATTGTTTTTCTGTGGCCTTCCCCCACCTTACCAGATTACTCTGGTCTGGAAGGGTCATCTGAAAGGCGTTAAGATAGAATTTTAACAGGGCCGGCGACCACTCATAGATCAAGGTGCGCCACTTTAAAGCCATCGGTATGCAGAACTCTCCCATTGTCAACCATTCGTTTTGGATTTCCAAATTCATCGCGTGCACTCGATATTTATCATTTTCGTCTTGCTTCAGAAAAGGTAAACAACGAATTCAGTAGGAAATACAGGAAATACAGGATTACCCTCCAGGTTCCCCAATTACCTTCCCAATTACCCACCATTGCGTAAGGAAAATACGGAAGGTTTGTGCTTGATTCGGTAGGTAAGTTTTGATTTTCCTTCAAGACCTTACAATTACCCATCGAGTATAGAAGGTAATAAGCGAAGGTAAATAACGAATTCGGTAGGAAATACAGGATTTCCCTCCAGATTCCCCAATTACCTTCCTAATTACCCACCATTGCGTAAGGAAAATACGGAAGGTTTGTGCTTGATTCGGTAGGTAAGTTTTGATTTTCCTTCAAGACCTTACAATTACCCATCGAGTATAGAAGGTAATAAGCGAAGGTAAACAACGAATTCAGTAGGAAATACAGGATTACCCTCCAGGTTCCCCAATTACCTTCCCAATTACCCACCATTGCGTAAGGTAAATACGGAAGGTTTGTGCTTGATTCGGTAGGTAAGTTTTGATTTTCCTTCAAGACCTTACAATTACCCATCGAGTATAGAAGGTAATAAGCGAAGGTAAATAACGAATTCGGTAGGAAATACAGGATTTCCCTCCAGATTCCCCAATTACCTTCCTAATTACCCACCATTGCGTAAGGAAAATACGGAAGGTTTGTGCTTGATTCGGTAGGTAAGTTTTGATTTTCCTTCCCGACCTTACAATTACCCATCGAATATAGGAGGTAGTAAGCGAAGGTAAACAATGAATTCAGTAGGAAATACAGGATTTTGCTTATTACCTTCTCTATTCGATGGGTAATTGTAAGGCCTGGAAGGAAAACCAAAACTTACCTACAGATTCACACACCAGCTGTATTTGCCTTCCGTAATAGGGGGTTAAAAGGACGGTAATCGGAGAATCTGGCGAAAAAATTACCCTCGTTTATTATCTCCTTATTCGTTAGGTAATTCTAAGGTCTGGAAGGAAAATGAAAACTTACCTACCGATTCCAACAAACGTTCCTTATCTTCCTTTCGCATTAGGTGGTTATTAGGAAGGTAATTGGGCAATCTGGAGGGAAATCATTCATACTCTTCCTAATTCGTTATTTACCTTCGCTTGCTACCTTCTACACTTGTAGTGTAATCCTAGTCTGGAAGAAAAAAAATTCTTTACACATTGGGGGAAAAATAACATGAGTCACAAACTATAATCTAAGTATAAATCAAATCTTAAAAACCGAATCAAACAACTACGTAGTATAGTAACTAGTAATAACAACAACAATATTTAATAAAATCAGTTTTATTGACATAATATTTATAATAGTATAAAAACAGCTTGAAAATTTCTTAAAGCGGCAATAATTACAATGGATCCCATTCCCATGGGTCCCTATTCTTCCCCAATACAGAGGCATGTGCCACTTTTTTCATATGTTTGCTAGTACAAAGAATTTCTCATAATTACATACCACAAGCCAATTAGGCAGGGCAATTTAGTTAAATTATTAGGCTTGCAAAAAATTAAAGAATCGAAAGGTACCCATTTTTTCAAGCCGTCTCTTTTTGATACACAAAAAGCGTTTACGTGAGGATCAAAGAAAACATTTGTAAAGGTACAGCCAGCAAAGTATACTTTCGGTCTATCTAATTTAAGACATAACTGCTCGCCTAGTTCAGCAGTTGCCCGGTGGTTCCAGTCGAATTCTGTATAAATACCATATACACCTTGTTGTATGAACTCCCATATATTATGGGATTCCAGAGGGTATTCCGCATGCAAAGAATGAAATAATTGGAAGCAAACCTCTACTGCTTCAATTATAGTATTAAATGTATAAAGTACCCTGTCTACCACAATACATGTCTGTTCTATTTCACTCCACGAAGTCCCTACTGCAAGAACAAATGGCTGCAGCAGAATTGATTTCCAGTTTAACTGATTTTGTTTCTTCTTTATGTGATTACGTTGTATTTCGATACCTTCAGAAACATCTGCTTGAGTGTCTACTCGAAATATGAAGGCGTCCAGTATTTGATATTTAGAAGGCTTCCAGTTCTTGTAGATCTGGTACACTCCTGGAAACAGGAACGGCAGCAGAAGTAGCAGTCCCGAATATTGTTGGTTCAAGTCATCATCTGAAAATTAAAATAATATCCCATCAAAAACATAAATGTGAATGATTGCCAAGTTCGTAAACGGTTTCCACTAATAAAAGAAGTGAGACCTAACTGGAAACAAAGTTCTTTCAAAGATCCTTAGATCACTGTATCTGTCATACATAACGTTTTTCAATTATACGACAGGGGGTTCCCAATCTTTTTTAGTCAGCGGCGCTCTTGCCAGTATAAAAATTTGATCGCGGTGCCCTAACCAATTTGAAATAGACAGTATTGTATTGTATTGACTGTATATACTAGACAGGTATAGTATGTACCACCATACCATATGGTATAGTATGGTGGGGAGGATTGCCTCACGGCGCCCCTCCGTACCTTCAACGGCGCACTAGGGCGCCGCGGCGCATTGTTTAAAAACCCCAGGCTTACGACATATATGGCTAAAAATGTTCTAGAACTAGGCTATCAACCCCTTAAAGCTTTGCTTCTAGCCACCAAACACCTTGTATATTGCATACAGTATTTGTGAATTATTGGTATATTTAACAGTGGTAGCAGACTGGTTAAGACCCCGCCTCTCACGAAGAGTTTCGAATCATGGAATGGAATTTGAAATTAATAAAAAATCTGCGAAGTAATTCAATATACTGTACCGGCCAATAATAACAATATATCACCTTTGTGTTTTTTTGTATGAGCATTTATAGAGTAAACAATATGCATGGGTTAGTTGGTAGATTGCATAATTTACTAGTCATTTTATACAAGTATATGATGAATACTGCAATGAAATATTGTGAATTACAATAGAAGAGGAGACTCAGCATATTAATAATAAAGCTCTTATAAAAAAATCAAGTTGACTATATATTAAAAAGAAAATTCTATGAAAAAACCATAACGTGAGATCAATTTTTCTTATCGCTCTCACAGGACTACTACTAGACTACCTAAATGAGTGAGGTGGAAATCACTTACAAATATATAAAAAGTTCTATCGTAAAAATATGAAGGTCATATATTTATTATATTGGTCGGTAGTGTACGTAAAGGTAATTACGAAGCTCTCTAGTATAAAACTTACCTTGTTTCGCCAGTTCCAGAAATACTTTCAGCTTGTTTCTCTGAATCTGTGCAGTTAGTTGTAGCTTTTCAGCTAATTTTATGATTTCTGCTCGGTTGTTATGGAGAAATTCTTGAAGCTTGCTTGTTCCTGCGGTTTCGCCTTTAGCATGTAAAAGCTCGAAATCTTTCTTTATCTAAAAACAAAAAGCGGTGGTGGCTTGGGGCTAAGACGTCAGACTTTCAATCCGGAGGTCTCGGGTTCAAACCCCGGCTCGTACCACTGAGTTTTTTGGAACTTATGTACGAAATATTATTTAAATTTCATTTGATATTTCCCAGTCGCTTTTCGGTGAAGAAAAAATCGTGAGAAAACCGGACCTAATCGGAACAAGGCCTAGTTTTCCCTCTGGGTTGGAAGGTCAGATGGCAGTCGCTTTCGTAAAACTAGTGCCTACACCAATTCACGAGATTAGGTTGCCAAGCGGACCCCAGACCCAATTAAGCCGTGGCAAAAGATGGGACATACGCTAGGAGGATGATATGGTGAAGATAAATTATGATTACTTGAAGTACTTACAAGGGTAGGTCCAATATTTGGTATAGTAAGGCTTTTGTATAATGTCAAGTAGTCCCACAAGTTCCCGGGAGAGTCACAGAGTTCTTTTTTTCGATATTCATGTGTTACTTCCCAAGCTTCCAATAGTTCAGACGACACAAAGTTGGGAATTTCACTCCTCAAATAGTCCAATTTAGCTTTTAGTTCCTCGTTGTCTGATTCTAAAAGTAAATCAATGTTTAAAAACTGAAGTAATAAAACAAAAGTCATACATAATAGTATTAAATAATACCAGGAGGTGTGTATGGCAGGTCAGATTTCTCTGAGCAGATTGGACGATGACAAGCCCTTGAAATTCTTTGCGGTTCTTGTGACTGTTCAGAGTTAGCAGTGTGGCCGCTGCTGGTACTTGCAGACGATGATGATGATGGAGCTCGGAGTCTGGCGTTTGTGTCCTTTACCAACAGCTTTCTCCTTAACTGAGCCAGTTGGGTATGTAATGCCCCCGTTGCTCTTCCTTTATTAACACCTTTCCCGTCTTTTGTCATATATTTTTCTCTCTTAATATAATAAAAGCGACATGGACTTGTATTGGGAAAAAGCTTCTCAAAATAATTATTTGTCCAAAATGTGCACTTTTCCGGTAGAACCTGCCTCTTTGGTGGTGTTGCTTCAGAAAACAAATAATTTGCAGTTACTGTAGCAATCTCTTTTATTTCACTTGCAGTAAGCTTGATGTTTTCTGGAAGTTGTGAAATTCGTCTAGCTTCTGCTGAGCCTTTAGTTAACAATAACCAGATTGGGTTTTGTTTACGGTCATCAGAGCTTGTTACTGGCTGAATGTTAGGCAAATCATGGTTCTCATCAACAAAATTGACAACATTGGCAATATCTTCTGCTAACATAACATGTTTGTCTATGTTTTCTATACTAGATTCCAGGAATGACACATCTACATCAATACTTTCAGTGTCTGCGCTATCAGTAGCATGAAAAGATGATGATGACTGTTGATGCGATACTGTTTTTAGCTGAGAATGATGAATACCAGCAGTCTGCAAAATAAATTTTTAATTTAATTATTTATCTACTTTATTTTCGGTATTAGTTTGATTCTTATTCCATTGAAGGTACAGAACCAGAAGAAAAAATCCAGAGTCCATTTCCTAGGCCTTTCAACTTTCTAGTGACGATCAGTGAGCTAAGCGGAGTGACGCACATAGTGAAACTATATCGATTCCTAGTTGGCTACGGAACCCTAAAAATTGGCTTTGTTACATACATTTTACAATTTAAACATTGTTCCATTCTATTCTACCATGCAAGCAGTAATAATAAAGAATGATCTCTTTGAACTGCAATAGAAAAAATAATAACCAAAAGAAGATTTTCTTCTATTTCCTGATCAAACTTTAGTAGCCAGGAAATAAGAGCATTTGCAAACTTTTTTCTTGTCAGCATTTGTGGTATTACAGTTTTTAATTCATGGTCTGTAATGTGTTTTAAATCTTCTAAGCTTGAATACCCATTACCTGTAATTAATGTTAAATACCAAAATCACCAAAACAATACAAATTAGTAAGTTAACAAAGCCCCAGAACCGAATAAATAATAGAAAAGGTTAATAATGCTAAATATTATAACACCTTTTTATAATTAAACTGGAGGTCAATAGAAAAGTAAATATATGTAAACAAACCATTTTACCTTCAACAACCATGGTACTATCCAGGGCTCGGATTGCTCCATATTAAAATACCAGGTTTTTTTATTTCGTTTACTATTGGATATTTAATCGAAAATCTTATAACATGAAGTCATTAGTTCATTAACTAAATACAATATTGTTTTTATTTTTATTTTTATACGAACTGGCAAATAAGCATAAGGCCGGCCTGATGTTAAGCAGCTACCATAGCCTATGGACCCCATGTGCGTTGCCGACCCTCAAAAAGGAGGATTCACTGTGTTGACGGCTAAAGGAACAAGAGGGTACCTCGTTGTCAACACACTGGGTCCTCTTTGAGCTCTTTGGACGTAGTTTAAGGACATACCCGTGGCCGGGCGTAGTTTTGTTTGTTTGGACCAGGGTATGTCCTAACATACCCTGGTCCAAAAAGATCTATGTAAAACTATAAAATAATTAAATATGGGTTATTTAGGGGTTTTTTGCGAAAACCGGTCCCGAGCCCTGGTACCATCGTCAATTTATACTACTTATATATATGGGCGAATCAACTTTTTGACCGAGATAAATCTGTCCTCAATGTTTAAATTACGTTAAAAATTTCACCATTAAATATTGTCGGTCAAGAGTTGATTGGCCATTATAACATTTCGGTGAAAATGAATTTCAGTAATATTTTCTCATGTTTCAAACGCTTTTTTGCCTAGATACCTACCTATATGCAGTCAGTTGACATGACAGTCAGCCATGTATGCTTACATATATTTACTTTTCTATTGACCTCCGGGGCTTATGAGTAAAACAATCAAATAAATAATAATAAATATTCCACAACATTTCACACAACACTATCTATATCCATGGTAAGCATAGCCTGTGTTATGAAAACTAGAATGCGGATAAACATACTTAGATATATTTTTTTTGTAAATGCATACATATTATACATTGTAAATGCATACATATTATACATAGAAACACCCAGACCAATGCAAATACCCATATTCATGCATACAAATATTTGCAAATCAAAGGAGGTGGAGTTGTAATAAAAGGCTTAAACTTCGCAATTTGAATGTTAGTTTCTCAATAAAGTTCCATATTTTGATGCATTCTGTATTATAAAATCGTAAAAAGTACATACGTGTCACACTAACCAAGTAGTTTGTCCGGAAAGAGAAATGTCTTGGTTTATATATAAAGGGAACTCATACCATACATAATACGACACTTCTTTTTTCGGGCAGATTCTACCTTCCGTTTTTAAATGATTTGATGGGAAATTTAAAAAAAATCGAACGCCATTTTGAATAGCCTTTCCTGCGAAATGAAGCACATAAAATAACAAAGTACTGCGGTACTTGTGCGAAGAAAAGTTAATATTTACAACTATTAAAGACTTTATTAACAATATTAGAAACAAATAAAGAAACAGGTTAATTCAACTCACCCAAAAAACTATCTATTACTTCCTGAGTAGCGCCTAATTCACGTAGTTTTTCTTCCATTGTTTTATTCAGTTCACATTTACACTATTTAAATAAAAGTCACACCACTACAGCAAATAATGCAACGTATATTAATAGGTATCGTCTTTCATATAACCAACCGCGTAACACACCCGACCGGCCCGACACAACGTTCTAGAAGAAATGATCGAGTCCAAGTGAGCGAATATGAATGAAAACAAAATCGGCTGTACGGTTATTCCCCGTGTCGTAACAGGGGAATCCCGTGACTAGACAAGGATCAGTCGCATGAAGTATCGGTGTTGTCAACATTATAGTAAAAAATACCTTATAAAGTTTCCTTTATTATTTTCTTATAACGCTTCCTATATTTATTATTTACGATTGCTTTCTGAGAGAAAGCTCTTGAGGTTTTTTAGTATATCCAACTAAAAAACCTCAAGGGCTTTCTCTCAAACAAATTGACAGAGAGATAAGCATGAGATGAGCATTTAGGTAAGTACTATTCTATTATGTTTACACTGTGAGGTCACATATACTATGCCATACGTAAGTATAGGAGTTGACTAATATAATCCATTAGGTTTTTCTATAACTACCATTAATAAATACAGTGTACAAGCCTTAACCCCTGTGTAAATGAGGCCACTGTTCCGACCCCAATGTACACTGGCTCATTTCTGTTTTCTTAATTTTTTTTTCCTAATGCTTAATTTCGAGAACGAATAATACATACATAAAATAGATAAAACTTGCTGTAATATCCATCTTAATACAACCTCCTATGAGTATTGGTTTCGGAGTTATGGCCACTCAAATAAAAGTGCTCAACTGTCGACCTCCACATGAAGTAGGGGGTGAATTTTTTTTCGCTCTAACCCTGTCGTGAATCTTTGAATAAATCTTTCAAACTTTTGATATTTAATAAGGGTCTTTTAAAACAATTTTTGGATAAAACTAACTTTAGTATATAATATCTCCGCAAAATTTCCCCGATTTGGTCAAGTGAAAGTTGATTGTTTTGTCAGGTAAGGCACTTGGAGGAAAAATATTCGGAAGGTCTTGCAGATTTTTTCTCTCAGTTACCTACTGTAAAAATCCTACCAAATTAGTGGGTACAAGCTAGCAGGTATATCCGAAAATTCCGTCTAGTTTTTTAACTTTTCTTCCGACTTTACCTACTGTTTCAAAAACCAAGCAAAGTAGAAGGATCGGTTTGGACGGTAACAATAAATTACTTCTGGAGCTATACCTCCTAAAATTGTACCGTCTAAAATTTCCCATGAAATATAGTGGGTAGTCAATTACCACGCGATTTGGTCGGTAGCATTCGGAGGGAAAGTTGATTGTTTTGGTAGGTAAGGTACTTAGAAGGAAATATTCAGAAGATCTCGGCAATTTTTCCTCCAAATTACCTGCTGTTAAAAACCCTACCAAATTAGTGGGTAAAAGCTAGCAGGTATCCGAAAATTCCGTCTAGTTTTTACCTTTCTTCCTAACTTTACCTACTGTTTCAAAAACCTACCAAAGCAGAAAGATCGGAATGGACGGTAACAAGAAATTCCTTCTTAAGCTGTACCTCCTAAAATTTTTCGTCTAAAATTTCCCATGAAATCTGGTGGGTAGTCAATTACCACGCGATTTAGTCGGTAGCATTCGAAGTGCAAGTTGATTGTTTTGGTAAGTAAGGCACTTTTGGAAGGAAATATTCGGAAGGTCTTGCCTGTTTTCTTTCTAAATTACCTGCTGTTAAAAAACCATACCAAATTAGTGGGTAAAAGCTAGCAGGTATCCGAAAATTCCGTCTAGTTTTTTACCTTACCTTCCGACTTTACCTACTGTTACAAAAATCTACCAATGTAGAAAGATCGGTGCGGACGGTATCAACAATTTCCTTCATAAGCTGTACCTCCTAAAATTGTGCCGTCTAAAATTTCCCATTAAATCTGTTGGTTAATCAATTACTACCCGATTTGGTCGGTAGCATTCGGAGGAAAAGTTGATTTTTTTGGTAGGTAAAGCACTTGGAAGGAAATATTCAGAAGGTCTTGGCGGTTTTTCCTCCAAATTACCTGCTGTTAAAAAAGCCTACCAAATAAGTGGGTAAAAGCTAGCAGGTATCCGAAAATTCCGTCTAGTTTTTTACCTTTCCTTCCGACTTTACCTACTGTTTCAAAAACCTACCAAAGTAGAAGGATCGGAATGGACGGTAATAACAAATTCCTTCTTAAGCTGTACCTCCTAAAATTGTACCGTCTAAAATTTCCCATTAAATCTGGTGGGTAATCAATTATTACCCGATTTGGTCGGTAGCATTCTGAGGAAAAGTTGATTTTTTTGGTAGGTAAAGCACTTGGAAGGAAATATTAAGAAGGTCATGGCGGTTTTTCCTCAAAATTACCTGCTGTTAAAAACCCTACCAAATTAGTGGGTAAAAGCTAGCAGGTATCCGAAAATTCCGTCTAGTTTTTTACCTTTCCTTCCGACTTTACCTACTGTTTCAAAAACCTACCAAAGTAGAAGGATCGGAATGGACGGTTATAACAAATTCCTTCTTAAGCTGTACCTCTTAAAATTGTACCGTCTAAAATTTCCCATTAAACCTGGTGGGTAATCAATTAATACCCGATTGGGCCAGTAGCATTCGGAGGAAAAGTTGATTGTTTTGGTAGGCAAGGCACTTGGAAGGAAATATTTAGAAGGACTTGCCGGTGTTTTCTCTCAATTACCTACTGTTAAAAAACCCTACCAAATTAGTGGGTAAAAGCTAGAAGGTATACGAAAATTCCGCCTAGTTTTATGCCTTTCCTTCCGAGCTTACCTACTGTATCAAAAACCTACCAAAATAGAAGGATCGGTATGGACGGTAACAACAACTTCCCTCTGAAGCATTATCTCGTAAAATTTTATCGACAAAAATTTCCTTTTAAATTGGAAGGACAATTTTGTATTCCTACTGAATTTTGGTAGGTAATCTATACCTCTAGATTTGGTCGGTAGCATTCGGAAGGAAAGTAGTTTTTTTTTGTAGGTAAGGCTCTTAGAAGGAAATATTCAGAAGGTCATGCCGGTTTTTTGTCTCAATTACCTTCTGTTAAAAAACCCTACCAAATTAGTGGGTAAAAACTGGAAGGTATTCAAAACTTCCATCCAGCTTTTCATTTTTCCTTCCGATACTACCACCTGTTTCAGAAACCTACCAAAGTAGAAGGATCGGTATTGACGGTAATAATAATTCCTTCTGAAGTTTTACCTGCTAAAATGTTACCGTCTAAAATTTCCTTTAAAATTGGAAGGAAAATTTCATGTTCCTACCGAATTTTGGTGGGTAATCCATTACCATCCGATTTGGCAGGTAACATTCGGAGGGAAAGTTGATTTTTTTGGTAGGTAAGGCACTTAGTAGGAAGTTTTTGGAAGGTAACGCCAGTTTTTTCTCTCAGTGTAGTAGGATGTAGGGTACTTCTCGATGGAGGCCAATACTCACGCCGCCACGATCTTGCTTGCTTTTCATCATACACGAAGCAATGAGTCTGGCAGTAGCTAGGGAATGGAATGCGGAGACTGGTGGAATGCGGAGATCGCGAGGCTGCGTCAAGCCTGCGTGATCACGCACCGCCGGTGGGCTCGACTCCGTAGGAGGCGTAGCCGTACCGCAGATTCGGAGCCCCGACAGGCGGAGCTTCACGAGGGATACAGGGAGGCCCGGAATGCCCTCCGAGCGGAGATCAAGCGGTCTAAGGCCGCTTGCTACCGAGAGCTCCTGGAGACGCTGGAGCGGGACCCATGGGGGCGGCCTTACCTTATGGTAAGAGAAAAGCTGCGCCCCCGGGCCCCTCCGCTGACCCAGGTGCTCGAACCGGCTCTGCTCGGAGGAGTGGTCGACTCCCTGTTCCCGGCGCGAGCGGAACATGTTCCGCCGCAGATGGCTCCGCCGCCTCGGTCGCCTACGGCGCCCAGTGCGGTGATTGACGACGACGTGCCCGAGGTCACTTGGGTAGAACTAGAGCTGGCGGTGCGAAGGCTGAGGGCCAAGAAGAACACCGCCCCGGGACCCGACGGCATTCCAGGCCGCGCGTGGGTCCTAGCTCTAGGGGAAGACGGTCTCGAACCCCGACTGAGAGGGTTCCTCAGCGCATGCTTGGAGCGGGGCCAGTTTCCGAAGATGTGGAAGACGGGGAAGCTGGTCCTCATCCGCAAGAAGGGACGCCCGGCGGACGAGCCGTCCGGGTACCGGCCCATAGTGCTGCTCGACGAGGTGGGCAAACTCTTTGAAAGAGTAATTGCCAAGCGCCTCGTCGAGCATCTCTCTAGAGTGGGGCCGGACCTGGCGAATACCCAGTTTGGGTTCCGCCGGTGGCGTTCCACTGTGGATGCCATCATGCGTGTGAGGACTCTGGCGGAGGATGCGGTCGCCCGGGGCGAGGTGATGTTGGCGGTGTCCTTGGACATCTCCAACGCCTTCAACACCTTGCCCTGGAGTTGCATCAGGGAGGCACTCGTGTACCACGGTGTGCCTCTCTACCTCCGCCGCATAGTCGGGGCTTACCTAACGGAGAGAGCCGTCGTCTACCCGAGTTCGACCGGAGTCGGTAGGCGTGAGATGTCGTGCGGTGTCCCACAGGGATCGGTCCTGGGGCCGTTACTGTGGAACATCGGTTACGACTGGGTGCTTCGCGGTGACTTCGCGTACGGTGCCACCGTCACGTGTTATGCGGACGACACGCTGGTGACGGTGAGCGGGGCTACGCACCGCGAGGCGACCCTGAGGGCCACGACCGCGGTTGGTCAAGTCGTCGAACGGATCCGGCGGCTGGGTCTCGAGGTGGCTCTGCACAAGTCCGAGGCCATGTTCTTTCATGGTCCTCGGCGCAGGCCAGGCCCGGGAGCCAGCCTTACAGTGGGAGGCACTCCCATCGACATCAAGCCCCAGCTGAAATACCTGGGGCTCGTGCTTGACGGTCGGTGGGACTTCGGACAACATCTCCGAAGCCTGCGCCCCAAGTTGGTCACCACGGCGAATGCCCTGAGTCGGCTGTTGCCCAACTTGAAGGGCCCAGGGGCCTCCTGCAGGAGACTCTACGCGGGTGTCGTGCGGTCCATGGCCCTATATGGGTGCCCCGTGTGGGCGGACACCCTGGGGGCCAGATTCCTGCCTCTGCTCCGTACGGCGCAGAGGACGATGGCCTCCAGGGCCATCAGGGGATACCGCACGATATCCTTCGAAGCGGCGAGTCTCCTGGCCGGATCGCCACCGTGGATCCTGGAAGCGAGGGCCCTTTCGGCACTATACCAGTTCCGAAGGGAGGCGCGGGAGCGGGGATTCGATCCCGAGCCCGAGGACATTCGGGCCGAGAAATCCCGGCTCCACCAGGTCATGGTGGCCGAGTGGGAGCGACGACTTGGGCAACCACGCGCAGGGCACGCCGTCATTGCGGCGGTAAGGCCCATCATGGGGGAGTGGCTAGAGAGGCCACACGGGAGCCTCTCGTACCGTCAGACGCAGATGATAACCGGGCACGGTTACTTCGGGCGGTATCTGCATCTGATGGGTATTGAGCCAACGCCCGAGTGCCATCACTGCGACGCGAGCGTGGACTCGGGGCTGCACACGCTCACCGAGTGTCCGGCGTTTGAGACGCCGAGGCGGGAGCTTGTGCAGGCCCTGGGGGTGAGAGTGCTCACGCTCTCCACCCTGCTCGCGGCGATGGTCCGCTGCGCGGATGCGTGGGCGGCCAGCGCCTCTTTCTGCGAGCAGGTCATGCTCGCGAAGGAGACAGCAGAGCGGGCGCGGCGCGGTGAGCGAGAAAGACTCGCTGACATCGCTGCTCGCGCCCGAAGGCGGCTCGGGCGTCGGAGGGCGCTTACAGACCTCCGCCCCCCATGAGCGCGGGCCTGAGGGTGACGGGTGGAGCCACCCGTCACCCTAGCAGAAGTAGGCCACGGCGGCGGCGCGCATCGTAGGGCGATGCGCGCCTCCCCACACCGGGGTTGAGTCGGGGACGGCGTGGTCCCCACCTCCCGAGGAGGGCCAGACCGAAAGGGATGGCCCTGGGTCAGCCGGGGTGCGAGGGATATGTCGCAAGACAACCTCACCTTCGGCCTAGCACCACGACCCACAGACGGCGTGCGGTTTAGTCGGTTCGAGTCCGACATAACCCACCCCTCCGGCTCCGGAGGGGCGGGTATCCGTGGGGATTTCCCGCACGTAAAAAAAAAAAAAAAAAAAAAAAGGGACCAAAAAGGATTGACGACTAACAGACGTCATATCAACGTTGTGTCTGAAGGTTCATCTATAAAATCCAGGAACAAACCTTATTCAATCTTAGATACTGCCCCAGATTGGACTCTTCTAATCGACACGTATGAAAAGCACTATAAAATTACGGAGGATGTTAAGGTTTCGTCATCTAGACCTGACATATTTCTTTATTCAAAAACGATTAAATATGTGGTCCTTGTGAAACTTACTGTACCGTGGGAAACAAATATACCGAAGGACCACACACTAAAGAAAAAGAAATACCATGATCTCACAAACGAATCAATCAAAAACGGTTTCGTGGTTAATTTGTATGCAGTAGAAGTGGGAGCGAGAGGTATACCAGCAAAATCTCTCTACAAGCTACACTAAGCTTATTACTAGGACGAATGTCTAAAGCGGCACTAGTAGGTTCGTCTGAAATTTGGTTAGGCAGGGAGGGCAACTTGGGTAGTGAAGGTGAGTGTTGATGTCTATCAACAAAAGGGGCCCTTTCTAAACCTACACTTGGGTCGCACGCAAATCCCAGGCACTGTCCCGAGTTCCCAACTCAGCAACGCGAAGGACCCGGCACTCGCACGGAGAATCCATGGATTGCTAAGAATATCGTCTCATACTCACGCCTGTAAATCCTTGAAGGGGTAGGCAGAGGTGTATTAACAGCCACATTTTACCAACTATGAGTTTCATGAGTTCCCACGTAATAGGGGGCGAGCCTATTGCTGCTATGCTATTGCCGCCAAGCGGCCACCATAATAATTAATAATCTGAAATAACATGCAATTAATGGACATACTGGTGCACTATGTACGTACAGTATGTTTATTGTTAGCCTAGTATTTAAATCTAAATTCTAAGCGCGAGTATCGATCGAGTGTCCTTGACTTAGCCAACACCAAGGTTAGACCTATGTGGCAATGTGGTTCATTTAAATTATCGATCGAAAGAAAGCGATAAATAATTCATTTAAACACACGAAGAGGCACATAGTGATTTTAATTACGGAATTTTAAATGAAGCAGATTATTTTAATTGTTGGTTGGAGCCAGACGTATGATCAATTGGACATGTATTGTTTTGAAGGTGAAATTTTAGACAAATTTTAATATTCCTTATATTGATTACCTACATATAGTCACGCATATTTCCTATTGAGGTAGGCAGAGATGAAAAGAATCCCCTTGCAAGATCCTGGCATGCGCTTTTCGCTTCTGCGAATTTCACGAAACGACGGTAGTTAGTGGTCCGGGTTCGAATCTTGGCCATTACACTAGTAATTTCGGTTACTTGAAGCGGTTTCGGCGGTTCGGTTTCTTGTGTTATTTGGATAATAAGTTTGGTTTATCTTGTTATTTATCAGCTGAATCACTAAGTATCATAAAGTTTGTGAATGTGTAAATTGTTATGTGTTTATCTTTGTGTAAAGCTTGTTCGGGTGGCATTTTGTGGTTATAACAGAGTGACTTGAAATTTTCGGGTACCTTATAATTGGATCATAATATCTGGGATTATTGGTACCTAAACGTAAACCACAGTATTAGTATATTTGTTCTGTGCGTAAACTATGTGCGTAACAATACTCACTTCCAATCCAATTATCTATTGCTCAAGTAAATTTTAGGAGAAAAATTTTTTTTAAGGTTCCAGGGTTCGATCTATGTACCAAATTTCATCAAAATCAGCTCAGTGGTTTAGGCGCGAAAGCATAACAGACAAAAAGACAGACAAACAGAGTTACGTTCACATTAATTGGTTATATTAGAAGGTGGGAATGGATAAATAATATTATAAATGGGACAATGTGTGTGTGAGTCTGTCAGTTTGTCCGCCTTTCACGCCTAAACCACTGAACCGATTTTGATGAAATTGGTATAGGGGTAGATTAGACCTTAAGAAAGGACATAGGCTATGTTAGGTCGCGATAACCGACATCCACGCGGGCGGAGCCACGGGCAAAAGCTAGTTAATAAAAACAATGCATTTCGGTAGGTACTATACGTAGTTACTTACGAAGGTACTGAACGTAGGTAACGTTTGTGTATGAAGTGGAGCAATCGTATACATTTTCGCTACAGCGGATTTATTTTATGGTTCATAGCTTATTGCGTATTACTTGCCGGACGAGGATATTTTTACTGTGTGTTCAAGTACTACGCATTGTACGCAATTTTTATCGCATAGTATGCACTAGTATTTATAACCATGTAGGTACGTACAATTATGTATTATAAATTGTAGATGCGTTGTGCGGACTCTAAAATGGCGACGAAAAAATGATTGGTCATCAACGAATCGAATCAGCGACGCGGCAATGCGCTATGAAAAAAAAAACGTTTTTAATAATAAATTCGTAATAATATTAATATTATTAATGTAAATAATAATATAATTCATATACTTAAATTAATAATATTGACGTATTATTAGTAAGAAGCTATTTTTATTTAATTTAGTGTTTGCGCCATTTTTGAAAGCCGCCATATTCCTGTATGACGTGACGTATCTTTAGTTAATAATTCATCATTAGGTATATACAGTTGTCTATTCAATTTATTTGTTTTATAAGTACCTAGTCGTATCACGGAGAAGCGGAGATGCCACAGTCAAATTTCACAACTAGATTGTGACGTCACAGACCAATTGAGTCGTTTTGACTTATGGAAGGCTCGCGACTCGATTGCCTTGCAACATCTCTGCTATCATTTCCTTCTCCATGAGTCGAATCTACACCATAATCCATAGATACTATTATCTCTTGTAATATAATGTTGGTGTACAATAAAGAGTTATCTACGAGTATCTATCTATCATAATCATTTTTGAGGAAAACTTGACTTTATAAGAGAAAAAACTTTATCACAAAAGCCAATACCCGCTAAAATGAAGAAAAGATGGCAAACAGAGAAACTTATCAAACATAGAAACACTCAAAAGCGACTTACCGGTTTCATAAATTTTTTTTTTTAACTGTGTATAAGGTTTTTGCGAGAAAAAAATTAAGAAAATTGTGCAGAAAGTTGGCATGTCCACAAAACGAGTAATCCACTGTATTGACCCCTTTTTATAGATACCTACCGTTATTATTAAACTAGCTTTTGCCCGCGGCTCCGCCCTTATTGCGACCAAACATAGCACATGTCCTTTCTCAAGGCCTAATCTACTCCTATACCAAATTTCATCAAATAGTTTCAGTTGTTTAGGCGTGAAAGACGGACAAACAGTCACATGCACATTCCCATTTACGATTTTAGTATGGATGAATGCCCTACTTACTTAACTTCGCTTAAAGGGGTTCAATGCACTTTGTACATTGACACCACCACTTCTGCGAACTTAACCTCACTCCAGTTAAGTAAATGCTCCGAGGGTAAAATCACAATAACAATAATTCATCAGTCAATTTGAAGCGCTGATCGCATCAAAGTACAAGTTATATTATACGTGAGAACTCCGATCTGTGATCCGTGTGGTAACGGAGAAAGAATACAAGTATCACTATCCCCTCTCATCCGAAGGGTGTCGTAAGAGACGACTAACGGAGAAATACGCTGACGATATCACTGCGACAGAAGGAAAACTTGAAATAAAACCTCTTACTAATCTTTCTGGCCATCGTGAAAACAAGTAGGCCACACCCTCCCAACATTGGGAGAGGCCTATGTCTAGCAGGGGAGTGCGATAATTGACGTGAGAACTCAGTTTCTTTTAACTGGATTGTCATTATTTTCTTTGGTGAAATTCATTCACCGTAATCATCGTCGTGTTGGTCTCGTTCGCATCAGAGGCTCTCACTCTCCTTCTCAAAGTCAAAGTCAAAGCATTTTATTCAATCTAGAACAATATGGTTGTTTCTTATTGACGTCATTAATAAATTCTAAGAATCCAGGGACCGCCTTTCCGGTGGTTACTTCTTCATCGGATAGGTACTGTTTTGTCTGAAGGTATTTTCTTCCCAAAAGAAATAAAAAAAGTAAAAACTGGGTTGAGTTAGGAAAATGAAGTAAGTAATAGAATGAGATGTGTTGTGATGAATATGGAACAAGAGAATTAGGTATCCAATATGTCCTCGCTAATATTGTTTCCAAAGACTTTTAACGAACCTTTCATTCAATATTACCTTCACAATGAAAATGATTTTCAAAACTTTTAATAGGTATTAATCATAAAATCAATATTACGAGTGGAATACCTACAACATTTCTTGAATTTAGATTACACAATCAGTTGTAGGTACCTACGTGTATTACATACGCTTATTATAATTTGCATGAACGCGAAAATTCTCTACGGCAAATTCTGTACAGTCGCGCTCAAATAGGGTATGAAAGTTCGTCATTTTTGAAGATAACCTGCTTTGATAACCTGTTGTAATTTCACTGGAGAGTTTTTGTGCTGTCAGTGGGAAGACTGACCCTTCCTGGCTTGTCCTGCTTTATCTTCTACACTGACGGCACAGAAACTCTTTTCTAACAGGGTCGGCAGTGCGAGTATGACGCCCCTGGTGTTGCACTCGACACGACCATAGGCCACGGAAACCACTTTCCATCAGGTGGGCCGTGTGCTTGTCTGCCACCTAAGTGGTATAAAAATGGTAACTATACAAATTTGAGCAGCTTGAGAAAAGGCATAGGTTTGGTTGCGATAACTTCAATTTACGCAAGTGGACCCGAGGGCAACAACAAGTATTAATTGTCCTCTGAAGATTGCAAAATAAACAAAAATCACTAAAAAACTAAACACGCACATCAACATACACATAATTACTCAGAGAAATAAATATTTCGAATAATGGTTCTAATCTTGCCAAACCAGTTTGATAAGGCAGGAACTTCCTCACACACCCACACCTACACAGTCGTATATTTCCTGATATCATTTGAGCCGTGACATTGCGAGCGAAGAATTTGCGTCTTAACGAAATCGTACGATTATCCAATTTACATAAAGGAAATGACCTTGGAGACCAAATACGGATCCCAAGGTAAATGTGAGACTTCCAGAATTTACAGGTACAGGAGATGCTGTATTTAAAGGTACAGAAAGATGCACATTGCGCATATAATGTTATTTTATCAAACATGCTTGGAAATGTGAACATTATTTTGACAACCTTCTTCGAGATAAATCGAAATTGCTGTACGTGCGAGCAGCGGCCGGCAAAAGTTGTATGAAAATCCATATCTGTCGTGTTTTAGCGGCCAAATAAATTACTATGTAAACTCATATCTGTCGTGTAATTTAAAAATGGAACCATCTTTTGAATGGAACTCCGAACCATGGCAACCAAGGAGGTAACTTATCCAAGGCATTAACACAAATACAGAACTGGCTTGCACATAGAATGCTGTTTATTAAGAAAAATAAAAAACAAATGAACATTTCGCCGCGTGAAAAATTACTGTTGTTCGTCATTGATTTTAAAAAGTAGGTAACTAAAAAGTTCTGCCTAGATACTACTTAAACTTGTACTTGTAGTTTTAATTTTCGCGCATTGTTTGAGAAAAGCTTTATACAAACCTTGGCCACAACTGAGCGTTGCCGGACTCGGCACTCGGCCGCGGCAGTAATGTACAATACAATATTCTCATAACGAGTACCCAGTTGAGTCCAAAGTTTACACTGCAGTCTGGGATCCAATTACTGTTTCTGATTCCACTAATCGGCCCCTCTAGACAAGTGGCAATTCGTTGGCCGGAGTTTCATAGAATGTATGGGATTTGACGTATCTGACAGTCGTTATCGCATGTCATAAACGTCAAATCCTTTCGTCATTCTATTTCACCAAACGCCGGCCGAAGAATTGCCACTTGTATAGAGGGGCAGGAATGATAAGCCTCCGTAGCGTAACGGTAGTGAACACGGCCGATACGCAGGAGGCGCGGTTTCGATCTCCGTTCAGTGCAAATATTTGTATGCATGAATATATGTATTTGCATTGGTCTGGTCATGCCTCGGAGAGCACGTTAGGCCGTCGGTCCCGGTTGCCAAACGAACAACTATGGCAGTCGTTACGAAAGTCGGACCCCCCCAAAAGTCCAACAACTGGTCTAACTGCAATGCTTCGATATCGCCTTTGGGTTGTGGACGTCAGATGTCAGTCGCTTCACGGAAATGTCTAAGTTAAGCCAAATCCACAGTTGTACTGGTAAAAGCGGACCCCAGACTCCAAGTTGATAACTTCGGATACGACTGGGATTAACGCTAGAATGAAGAAGAGGAATGATAAGTGCGGTTACCAGGGGTAACTGTTACCCGACCTCTAAACCCTGACAAAAAGCTTCCAAAGCTTCATCCTAATCAGCAGGTGCTACCGACTTGCATTCTACATAAATATGTTTTGTAATATTACTATAGCTTCTATGGAGCGTCTTTTTCCACAAACGGCATTACCAGGATGCTGCCAATAAATATGTGGGTCAACGTGAACTAGTGCCAGCGGAGACTCATATACCTACCTATTGCTACAACTTGCAATTATTATTTTATATTAGCTGTAGCCATGTGTTTTTCTGATGATTTTATTATAGTCTCATTAAAATCCATTCAGTAGTTTTTACGTGAAAGAATAACAAGCATTCATCCATCCATCCATTCATCCATACTTACACACTTTTGTGTTTATAATATTTATAGGATTTCCTTTTCTTGAACCATGATGTTGTAACAGTCAAGTTTCGAGGATAATATACTTATTACTAGCTGTTACCTGCTGTTTCGCACGCATGAAATGCTGATCCTTCCTCTAACATATGGAAATTTATTCCAGGAAAAAAGTAGCCTATGTTTTAATCCGGACTGTAATCTATCTCTGTACTGCCCCTCTAGACAAGTGTCAATTCGTTGGCCGGCGTTTGATGGAATAGAATGACGATTGTACGGGATTTGACACATTTCACATGCGTTAACGACTGTCATAAACGTCAAATCTCATACATTCTATTCCATCAAACGCCGGCTAACGAATTGACACTTGTCTAGAAGGGCAGTATTTCTACCAGATCCGTCATGTGATTGTGCTGAGATTAAGATTAGACTACCATACAAATACGGGGTTGTATTTGTTATAAGAGTAATATCAATTCTTCAACTGATAATTCGATCTCCATTACATCACTCTGTGATGTAAGATTGCTAGAATTGGCCTTTAGGTCTTATTGAAACCATCCAATAGTGTAGGTACTCAGGATTAACACAAATGCTACTTTTTATAATATCCAAAGAAGCAACCCGCGGGTAAAACAACAGGGTCAACTGAACTAGTATACAATTTGATTCAGTGCCAATATTGAGTAAGAAACAAACACACTGACCCTCTTATATCACGGAGCCAATTTTACGATACAATTAGTTAAGGTCGGTATTCACGAGTATAATACATATGTAGTAACACAGTATACTATGTGCGAGTAACCAATTTTAAGCTTACGTCATACCTAGATTACAGAAAGGAGAATCTCCAAATCCGATAGAGTAGTACGCCGAATTTAAACCATATAAGCTTTAACATTGGACTGGAAATAAATGTCCATTTGCTATATTTAGATGAAGATGCGTACATCTTCATCTAAATATAGCAAATGGACATTTATTTCCGTAGGGCTTTTACTAGATACTCGGGGCCCAAGCCAAACTGCCAGTGCTAGTTTGGTAAAATAAGGATTTTATATGATGCAAATTCAATTAATGCAGAGCTTAAACTGATTAAGCTACAAACTGATCAAGTCACAGAAATATATTAGGATAGATTGCCATGTGAGCGGGAAACGCGTTGCAATTTTTTAGTCAATGGGGATGCCGACGCAACACTAATTGTAGATGGCAGCAGGGGCGAAATGACCAAACAACAATAACAAACTCATAGCTGTCAGATTTGAAGAGACTTGTTTTTTATTAATTACCTATTGTGTTTTTTTGGTGTTTTTTTGTATTCAACTTGGAATCTCTGTAGGGTTAAAAGCGCAGTTGGCATCCCCATTGCCTACTTAATGCAAAACGTTTTTTCTTTGTAATTCTTTAATCGATTAATTCAATCGTTTTGTACCTAAAACTCTCTTTTTCATTTATCTCCGCTCCCAAATTGAGAATTTAGCAGAATTTTTGTATTTTTAAATAAAAAATATGTCAATTTATTTAAACCATATTATGGTTTAAATAAATTGACATATTTTTTTTGGAAAATTTTGGGCCAAAATGTAATAAATGAGATATTATTAATATCTCATTTATTACATTTTGGCCCAAAATTTTCCATCTTGTTTCACGATAAATTATGATTTATGATTTTCTTCCGTATGTGTCGAATAGACTGATAATACTTGATTACGATGCGAATATACTCGCAAGTAAAGTTGCCTCATTCATCTACTCACTCTAAACTTTCTGCTATGTCTATACTCTATACTAAATAAGGTTGATTGTTTGTTTGTACCTATTGAATAATTACCGAAAAGACAATTTGAAAAATTCTTTCACTAATAAAAAATCACATGGCAGTCTTAGTGAAATTTTTAAGCATTTTGCATGGTAAACATTCAAATCGATTAAGGTTGGAAATATCGTCATCACGCTTCTATGTAAAGGAGCGGAGCAGTAATCATAAATGTCAATAAATCCGGCAGAGTTCCATTTAATTATATGAAATCTATGAAATTACGGGCATATATTAAGTGAAAAGGGTGCAACGATGGTTTTAAGAATGTTCCGAGAAAACCTGGGGAGAGAGGGTCACATTCTGTTCAAGAAGGTGCAGCAGCGTGCACAGGATCAGAATTCCACACGGGCAGAGCCGCAAGTAACAGCTAGTTTCTGATAATTGTGCGTAGTTCCTTCCTGCTAGTTATAACAACAGTTAGGGTGCTTACATAGAGAAGCAGATTTGACCGCGCGAGGGCGCGCGGTCGTCGATTGTTTAAACTTAATAGGTTGAGTGTAAATGAGTTTGCGTGGTGAATCGCGGTGAACAATCAACGATCGCGCGAGCAAACCGCTTCTCTCAGGGCACGCCGTGATTGCGGCGGTAAGACCCATCATGGGGGAGTGGCTAGAGAGGCCGCACGGTGGCCTCTCGTACCGTCAGACGCAGGTCATTACCGGACACGGTAACTTCGGGCGGTACCTGCATCTGATGGGCATAGAGCCAACGCCCGAGTGCCATCACGGCGACGCGAGCGTGGACTCGGGGCTGCACACGCTCACCGAGTGTCCGGCGTTTGAAACGCCGAGGCGGGAGCTTGTGACGGCCCTGGGGGTGAGAGTGCTCACGCAGTGCGAACGCGGGCCTGAGGGTGACGGGTGGAGTCGCTCGTCACCCTAGCAGAAGCAGGCCACGGCGGCGGCGAGCATCGTAGGACGATGCGCCCCCCCCCCCCCCCATACCGGGGGCGCGTCGGGGACCGCGTGGTCCCCCCTCCCGAGGAGGGCCAGACCGAGAGGAATGGCCCTGGGTCAGCCGGGGTGCGAGGGATATGTCAAAAGACAACCTCACCTCCGGCCTAGCTCATCGACCCACAGACGGCGTGCGGTTTAGTCGGTTCGAGTCCGACATAACCCCCCCCCCCTTCGGCTCCGAAGGGGGGGGGGGGGGTATCCGTGGGGATTTCCCGCACGTAAAAAAAAAAGCAAACAGCTTCTCTATGTAAGCACCCTTAGAGTCCTTATCTGAGTTGTGACATTGTTATCAACGCGTGCTGAGTCCAAAGTATGTCATGTGTGTAACGTTAACGTTTACGTTACGTAATCTCTAGTGAACGGTTTTAATAAACTTGCTGTTTATAGTCAAAACATGCATGATGGCGTGACTAAACATCCTGGGGCCGGCCGTAGTTTGGACTTAGATACTAACCGAATTCGGTCGGTAACTAGGTACGTAGCGACGCAAAATTACCGATATTCACAAGTCTCTGCTAAGTTACCGATAATTTTATTGTCAGTAGGATCTTACCGACTTTCGTCGCTGTTTTGAACTGCATTGTCCCTTTTATCGGTTTCTGTCCCGATGCCCCTGAATAGAGCTTCAAACGCACTTTTTTCAGCCATTTTCCCGTTTTGAGTAGTTGTCTGTAAGTAAGTTAATCTGTTATCGTGAAATCAAAGCCTCAATAAAATAAAAATGAAATGAAAAACTCAGTCCTGTTAATCTTATCATTGTTAGAAACCTACGGCCACAGTAAGTTTAAGTTAATAGCTATAATATATTTTTTTTAATTTGTCCTTGAAATGCTATGATAATCTTTTTTTAAATAGGTATTCAAATATTTTTTTCAACTAGAAACAAAGTATTATCAAACAACATTAATACAAAGTATTGCATTCTACTCTGGTACTACTTTGTTTTCTGACTTTACGTACTAAAGTATGCTTCAAGTCAATTCTTCTGGGTTGAAAACGGAATAATTTTTTGCAGTGGGATGAAAACGGAATATTATTAATTAATTTTTTTATATTTGTGGTTTGAAAAAAGTAGGTCGAAAAAAAGTATAAGAAGTATCTATTAGGTAATCTGTGTTAGTAGGAATGCAATGCTTTTATTAGCTCATCCATTTCTGCACGTGACTAACGCTTATCGTGGCCAATTTATCTTTAGTAGAAACATACAATTTAGTGAAAATAACTTAAATCGGATATCATAAATACAATACTCTGTCTGTACGCAACTATAATAGCGTTGATATTCGTACATTGTCGAAATTAGCAAGATTATGAAACGTTTTATTAGACAAATAGATACCATTCTACATAGTGCATTACAGATACCGGCTGTAATGGGAACGCTCCAGAAGCTGAAGGCCACTGGTAGTAGGTACTCCGGGTACACTACATATTGGCATATTTCTTTTTTCGATTTGGTGAACTTTTTTTTTCATTCCTTTTTTTGTTTCATTTGCATTATTTGTAATTTATTATGTTAGGTGGCATTTGTATAAGATAGTTTCGGATTGGGGCTAGGTCTGGACGTTTTGAGATTGTCATTTTCATTATAACTTTGAGTCCCGGATACATTTAAGCCTGGGGGACCCAACCTCGGATCTTGGTGTTCGTTTGCCGACTTTCAAACTTATTTCATGCAGTACCTATTTACTTTTAGAACCCCCGTAGTTTAACTTAATCATTATCTATTTTTCCCGGTGAACACCAATCTCTGTCTTAACATTGCGCCATTTATTACAGCATTTTTATAAATTACCCATAATTATATTTACATGTATATTGTACATAATACTAATTAGGTAATTGGTTTAAGACGTCACGGAAAATAACCAACATATTGCCGTTATACTTAGTTCTAGACTATATTGCGTAATAATTATACAATACACCTATTGCATTTTTCCTTAAGATTAATTTATTCCATTTACAGTTTTATTGTTTCCTGAACAAACATTAGCTATTATTCGCATTTTGTGTTGTGTAATGTGTTAGTATCTACTAATATTATAAACGTAGTTACTTACATAGAAACATACACTAACCAACTTCATGATGTAGTGAGAAAAGCGTGACTAGACTGAGTAGCCATTGCTAATGCATTAAGTGCTTATCAAAGTACCCACATATTCCTAGAATGTGAACAGATAATAAATTAATCTAATCTTTTAATATCACATTCATTATAGCATGTCTTATATGATTTTAAAGAATGTCATCGAATCAATGTGATAACAGAAGTGCAGTATAAAAATATATATTTCACTAATACTATTATACTTATCATATCATGTCAAGTGGGCTTCAATGAACCTTAACTCATTAAAGTTGCGATTGTTCTATTCATTTCTGAGGTCGCCTTCCGGCTTCATCCTCCACAATCCACAATCAACTGGTGACGATTGTAGAGGTCAGGATGGTAGTCGCTTCCGCTTCATGGAATATATCAAAGTTCGATGAATGCTAAATGCATTTAGAATGAAATCCGACCTCAACTGAGCTGGGAAAAGGTTCGTAGGCTGATGAGGATAAATATTATCTAGTATAGAAGATTAGGAACGTAAACTACCTACCATAAAATTATTGTAAATTTGAAGGAGCTTGATCTCCCCCACCCAGGGGAGCTACAGCCCCTATCAACATCCCTTTGTGTCCTTCCGGAGTACCAGGGGAACATATTTTTCCTCCACAATCCACACAATATTTTTGACCGAGCGAGCGAAGCGAAAGATAGTGTCGGTTCCGACAAAGTCGCCGATTCTTTTTTTATACATACAGCCCACCTGATGGAAAGTGGTTAACCTTACACATGAACGTGTGCAACACCTGGGGGGTCACACTCGTGCTGCCGACCCTTTTGTTTTTGCTTTTGTCCGTATCAATGTCGGTTAGCCGATTTTCACCAAACTTGGCACACATGTTCTGTGTTTTTGATAGGAAGAAAAATGAGGTAGAAAAGGGGAGAAATTTTCAGTCGCCTTATTTTGAACAGATTTTGATGATTTTTGGCTAAAACAATCAAGGTCATGATTTCTAACAGACTGTTGTGAAAAAAAAACCTGGAAAAGGTGAACTTCGTCACAGATAACTAATACTAACCTCGTTTTCAGTTTTCTGAAGCGTTTTTAAGAACGAATCGTCGTTATTTTTCGGTGAAATATTCAGGATTGTTTAAAATAAGAAAACCCGTATCATTTTTCTTTTTCTTTTTTAATACCAGCTTAGGTTACCAGAAAATGAGGCAAAGTGGTGTGCTCGGTTTCCTGTTCACAGAACTATTAGTATAGTTGAGACTTTATATTTTTGTATTTATCTAAGCTCGCGTCTACAAAATGATCCCACAGGCATGTTTATTTAAATAATAAGGAAGTATAATGAAAACAAATTGTATTTTTTTATTGAAGCACGTGTTACAATCTGGCACAGGCATCATAAATAGATGCACATGTTTTATAAATAATACGGACGCACAACACAACACACATGACGACATGACAATCTCACGCGGTGTTAACAAACTAAACAGATAACATATAGATGTGAACTATTCTCTTCAAAGGGTTAAATTGTAAATGTCACTTAAAACATAACATAATATTAAATAGAGGATCGTACTAACGGCCGATTCTAATATGCGATCTTAATCCAAATATGCCAATCCGAAACCAGAATTTCGATCGATTCGTTGCTCAAAACGTCCATATATTCAATCGATGGAACGCTTTGACAATCCTTTTTCACTATTGATCCCACATATGAACGTTTTGAGCAACGAATAGTTTGAAATTCTGGTTTCGGATTGCCATATTTGGATTGAGATCGCCGTAAGACATTCGGGGCCCAAGCGAACTTCACTTGAAAGCTACTATATTTTGGAACTAGGTGTCTGATGATCGTGGCTCCACCTGCGTTGATGTCGGTTATCGCGTACTAAAAATAAACTTGGTGGTTCATATATCCAATTCTATTCTAACAATTGCAATCAAATATAGTGCACTTTTTAAGGAAAGAAAGAAAGAAAGAAAAATCTTTTTAAGCTGATGAGACTATCCTAAAATCTTGTCTAATGATTTAAATCGCAGTGTAATCCGTCAGATTTTGCGTTCATCGCGAACAAACGGACATGATATAACGAATAACAATAACAATAAAAACAAATTTACAAATATGAACCCATTATATTCGTAAATTTTTTTTATAACACAATATTTTGTAAATATCTACAATATACTGACACAATTGATATTAAATTTTATTACAGTACAGATGCTTCATCTGTATAAGAAGAAAAAAACAAGGACATATTGATTAAGATAGGAAAAAGTTAGCCGTTTTTTCGTTTTAAAAAGTTAGCATGCTAATTGCTTCAAAATTTCATTAAACGCATAGGTTACGTAGCTTTAATAAAATAAATGAAATACAAACCAAGGGGCAATAACTGGCAGCCTAAAGTACTAACCTAAATAGCTCTCAATCAGGTCATGAGCTGGTGCCCTTAAAAGATATATATATATATATATAAAGCCCTCAATAAATGTCTTCTGGCTCTACACGTAATGTCTATTATCACCTTTGACCTGATTCTCAATATTCGATGTCATAGACTGGGGGGTTACCATCGAAATGTAACAAGCTAAGTGCGTACGATACTTCGGAGCCGAAATAAGAAGGAAAGACGTAGAATTTACTAATACGATACGATGCGAGATGCGACGGAAATGCCTTATTGGGTCACCTTACATATACGGCATACACCCCGGCATTTAAGACCCAAAACGGCATGCTGTTTTAGTAGGCTCGAGTCTGACATCAGATAACCATATCAGGGGAATCTATGGGGAATTCCGCATGAAATGAAATAGGATTTAGGCTAAACGAACTGTTACAGTGCTGTCCTTGAACCGATTGCGGGATAGATGCGTCTCATGGTCCTGATTCCTAATTGCCCGAAACTTGGGTCGGCAAATTCGAATGTAAATTTCATTGTAGAATAACCAAATTTCAACACATGTTCTGTTCAGTACAATTAAATTTAATGACAGAGAGCCCGCAGCCGTTGGCCATTCATCATAAGAATATGACAGGTTGATAAAAATAAGTAAAATTATGTGGTTATAAACAATGGTTTTATTTCACATTTTGCTCATAGAATATTATATATATAATATATACTCGTATTAAACCAAACTGAGAACTCAATTTAGTTAAACAGATTTTTACTGATAACTAGATATGCACGTGTGTTATTCTGTCAATGTCTATAAGTAATGAGATTCAATTATTTTACCATCTCAATTCGGAACAGCAGACGTTATGGTAATTCCACAATTGACTCGGGCAGTCCTGAGGGCCCATCAACTCTACTTCGGCTGCATGCCTAACGAATTGATTGAAATATGCAAATTCAGAATGACGGCATTTCTATTGGAAACGTTGATAGTTCGGTAGGTAAGTAAGTAATTGACCTACCAAACAGTAAAAGTACAGTATACTTAGTAGGTAATCTATTTATACCGTGGGAAAAGCGTGTCTGATGGCCCCATACACGATCTTGGGGGTCCAATATAAAATTACGTGTTAATCATTTTAGTAATTTTTGCCGACCACTAAACGCGGCTCAGTTCACTTAGTTTGTTGACAAAGTACCTTTAAGAGCTAACCTTGAGCAAAACGTCTTCCATTGATATAATTTGTTCTGACTTAACTATCATGGAGGTGCCGAATTACCCGATTATGTAAAATCAGCGTTATGTAGTTGGAAAATAATTTTCATTTTATTTTATCATAGTTCTCCTAACTACCAGTAAATAGTGTAAATATGCATTCAACATCATTCATAGGAAATTATGTGAGACTAGTTGAGCCACCATTAACAATAGCCGCGTGGTTCCCGGCAGAGCAGAATTTGGGCCACCCCTTTTCCCATATGGTGTCGTACAAGGCGACTAAGGGATAGGGGCTTATTAACTTTAACATGAGACAGATATGTACAGCCCAGACTCAGCCTCAGATGCATGGCTCGAGTTGACAATATTGCCCGGAATACGGCAATAGGCTCATCCTCTATTACGTGGGACCGAATACAGATTGGTGAAATGTGGGTGTTAATTCACCTCTGCCTTTCCCTCCGTGTATATTATGTATGTATGTATATGTATGTATGTATGTATGTACACATGTAAAATTATGGTTACATCCGACAGTAATGTGGACATATACCTATATACCTACCTAGTTCCTATAGGTACATCTAAGCATATGTTTTAGTATCCTATTACACAAAACGAAGAACAAAATGCCATCACTTAAGTCCACCATTACTATACCCATACGAAGTAGATACATATGGGGTCGTTATGTAACGGTTAGTAGCTATTATATCAATAGACATGATGTAATATAAGAGAACTTATGTATCTGAAGGTTGAAAATCACCTCAAGATCTTCCAAAATAAAATTATTCTTATTCTGATGCATTTTGTTTACAAATTTAGCGGGGTTTTCCGTTTTCAACCCACTTTTTTTCAAGAAAAATAATAATTCCGTTTTCATCCCACTGCCAAAATCGATTCCGTTTTCATACCAGAAGCTGCGTATTTGTTTGTGATATACTTTTTTAATAACAAATTTTACTAGCAAAAATAATAATTATTGAAATCGGTCAAAGTGGGAAATACCTATTGCCACTAAAGAACATAAAAGTACTTTTGCTTTCGTTTAAAATCGGAAGTATTCTTCAAAAATCTTTGACAGTCAAAACAGGACTTAGGTACTTCCTCGTTGACCGCTCGACTATTAGTACATTACTACAGAGGCCGGGATGAAAGGGGTTGCCGGCCGAAGACATATAGACGGCCGAGCGAAGCGAGGCCGGATAGGTCTGAGGCAGGCAACCCCATATATCCCGCCGAGGTATGTATAGTGCTTTTCTCAAACATACCAACGAAATAAACAACAAAAAAATTAAAGATATATTTTTTTTTTAATACGCATAGTGGCAGAGTGTCGATGCCTTTGCCACAAATTTATGTGAAATCGAAATTAAAAAAGAGGACTTTGCCGGCCTAGGCCTGCAAGGTTTGTATGAAATTCCATTGCCGGCTTCTGGTCCTAGCCGCGCCTGAAACGTCATACTTCGCAGCCTATTAAGAGGAACGTAATGTCAATATTTCATTGCATGTTTGAGAAAAATATTTTTCTATGTTAGAGTTTAATAACATTTGACTATTTTGCATAAATAATTTATAATCGGAAATCGGAAGTATGCAAATAATCCGGAAAGGATTATTATTATTATTTGACAATCCTATGCAAATGTATTCCGTTCAATCTTTGATATGGTACATGCAAATAATATTCTCAAGGTTTGTTGACTTATTAGGTTTTAAAAATAGCCACGGTCATGGCTGTTTATTCCTTATAGGGTAGGCAGATGTGTAATTAATTATCTTATCTTATCTCTTGTAAACAGTAAACATTATGTCATCTTAAAAAATGAAGTTATTACCTGTAATTATGAATTTTAATAAAATCCATTTTATTCTAACACTATAATGTAATTTGCGGGTACGTTTATTTCTCTTCATCAATATTGAATGCCGGCATAACGTGTTTGTCTTCTTTTCAATCTTGTTTTATATCACAGATTATATTATCTAATACACTCGAGAGCAATGAATCCGGGTCACTCAAAGAATCCAAAAAATCTCGGAAAGTAAGAATGCTAGGTTAATTCAATAAATTGTATTTAATAGACAATTTAATACTCCTTAAATGAAAGTTAAAAAAATATGAGTCACCATACATTTTATTTACACAAAATTACATAAAGAAAAAAAACTGCTGATCTCTCCTTAAAACAAAAATAGGAAACATGAAATTTTTGAACTTTATGACGATTTTCTTGAATTTCAATACTTCGTATTACCTCCTCGTGCTTCCATTACTGCGTTTACGCGGTTTGGCATGCTGTACACCAAGTTCCTTATACGATTTTGGGGAATATTCTCCCATTCCTCTGTGAGAGCAATTTTGAGCTCAGGAAGCGTGATTGGGGGAGGGTTTCGTTGTTTTACGCATCTCCCTAGCTCGTCCCAAGCATGCTCGATCGGGTTGATATCCGGGCTACGCGCTGGCCACTCCATACAAGTAATGTTCATCTCTTGAAGGTAGTCATTCACAATCCTACCTGTATGAGGTCGGGCATTGTCATGCATAAATATAGCATGGTCACCCAAATTGACCATAAATGGACCAACGTGTTCGTTGAGGATTTCTTCCACATATCTTACGCTAGTTAAAGAGCCGTTTTCTATGATCACCAGCTCTGTGCGACTTTCAGAGGAAATTCCGGCCCACACAAGTACAGACCCACCACCGTAGGCTACTTTTTCTTCGATGCATGCTTGCTTGAATCTTTCCCCTGGTCTTCTATACACTCTGTGTCTTCCATCGTGCTTGTAGAGCATAAATTTTGATTCGTCGGAGAACATAACTTTCGACCAATCTTCAATACTCCAATTTACGTGGTTCTGGGCATATCTTAGTCTTGAAATACGATGGCCACGCTCCAGTTTAGGGCCGTTTGCAGGTCTAAGGGGTTTTAAGTTAGATTCAGCAAGCCGACGTCTTACTGTCCATGCACTTGGGTTACTTCCTCCGAGGCGTCGAAACTGATTTGTGAGTTCAGTTCCTGTGAGAAAGCGATTTCGAAGCATGGTGTTCACCAAGTATCGGTCTTCTCGTGCTGTGGTACACCTAGTTCTGCCCGTTCCTGGTCTGCGTAGGTTAGAACCAGTTTCTTCGTAACGTCGGAGAACTCTTTGTACTGTTGACAGCGACACACCGACAGTCCTGGCTGTATCGCGCTGACTCCGGCCGGTTTCCACCAATGTAAGTATTCTGGTGCATTCTTCAAGTGTAAGCGACATGATTTCAGCTTGAATAATGAATATTGAGCACTATCAACCTGGTTTATGTACCAACATAAATGACAGATTACAAACAAAAGCAAAAACAAATCCTGTAATTTCGTAGTTCCATCTTCGACAGTGTTCCCTTTTCAAATTTGATTTTTTTATGATATAACTTTACAATAACTAAGAAGTTTTAATACTTTCATTTAAGGAGTATTAAATTGTCTATTAAATACAATTTATTGCATTAACCTAGCATTCTTACTTTCCGAGATTTTTTGGATTCTTTGAGTGACCCGGATTCATTGCTCTCGAGTGTAGTTGCTGCTTGTAGTTATGGGCTGACCTTGACTAACGGATAAAAAGAGCAAAAAAAACATGTTTTTTGTTTGTAAAAAGACTTTTTATTTTTTTATTTAACATGAATGATAGGGTCTTTTTGAATATTGTAATTGACGATTTAAAAAGGTAGCTGGGATAGACTTGATGCGGATGTCAGAAGGCAGAAGATCGGGTGCTATGGGGCACATTGGCAAGAGCCCTATGTCTAGCACATTAATTCAGAGTTTCTCAACCTGAGTTCCGTGGCACCATTAAGCGTGCGTATATTGGTTGGGGAGCCTTGGATTTATTGATTGACTAACAGTATAGGTACTTAATATACTTAAGTGTTTTTTTCTTTCTACCTATTAAAACAAGACAATTCATGGTAGCTGGGAAAGTATGGATGCGGATTTCAGAAGGTTGGGTGCAATCGGGAACATCCCCGAGGAGGGCCAGACCGAGAGGGATGGTCCTGGGTTAGCCGGGGTGCGAGGGATATGTCGCATGACAACCTCACCTTCAGCCTAGCACTACGACCCAGAGACGGCGTGCGGTTTAGTCGGTTCGAGTCCGACATAACTCCGGAGCCGGAGGGGGAGTTATCCGTGGGAATATCCCGCACGTAAAAAAAAAAAGCAATCGGGCACATTGTGAGATGATGTTTCGCAGAGTACTACAGTAGGTAGACTAATTCACAGTTTCCCAACCTAAAGTTTATGGGGTCATTAAGTGTCCGTATAGGTTGGATAACCATGGGGTAATTGATTGACTAACGATTACAATCTGACCGTTGTTCAAACTTTTATACTGTCAATCTGTGAACATTAGTGTGCGTCATATATTTACTAATTTATTAGTTAATAGCTATTTTGTGTACGACAGCCTCCGTGGTGTACCGGTAGTGAACGCGGCCACTAGGCAGAAGGCGCTGGTTCGATCCCCGCTCAGTGCAAATATTTATATGCATGAATATGGGTATTTGCATTGGTCTGGTCGTGCCTCGGAAGCACGTTAAGCCGTCGGTCCCGGTTGTCATACAAACATCTATGGCAGTCGTTATGGGTAGTTGGAGCCCTCAAAATCCAACAACTGGTCTAGCTGCAATGCTTCGATATCGCCTTTGGGTTGTGGAGGTCAGATGGCAGTCGCTTCACGGAAAATATCGAAGTCTAGCCAAATCTGCAGTTAGACTGGTAAAAAGAGGACCCCAGACTCTCAAGTTGAAAATACTCTCAAGTTTAAACAATATAATATATTATTCAATATTGTACATTACTACTATGTTATGTATGTTGCTATAAAACGCTATCTAACTAGTTACTATAAATATTGTCATTAGTAGATTGTAATTATTTGATAAAAGTATGGACAATGACTATTATTAAAACCATATTTTGATGTTATGTAGGTACTTATTAATATAACATTAAAATTATTTGTGTGACTACCTTACTTTATTCAATTTCAAAGACTTATTCTAAGCTTACAATTATTGTTTGAGTTTTGTACTTTAGTAGGTTAATATGGTAGGTGATTGAAAGAAGTTTGTTTTGTGACTGATGGCCTTGGAAACTTATATATTAAACCTAATGGAGAGAATATACAATTAAGAAGTCAAATATGACCATAGTGGTACACTAATTTACTAAAATTATTGTACCATTATGCCCATAATTCAATTTCGATTTATCTATTCTGTGCCTTATGTCAATTTCGTCTAGATTCTAGTAATTTTATAGGAAACTTAAGTCTTCTTTTTATGTTCATTGTAGTTTTAGATGTTGTTCATATATACCTAAGGTCCCTACTTACCCCTCCTTATTATATGATACACTAGCTGACCCGGCAGACATGCCCTGATTCGCCTATGGCATATTTTGAAATCCCGTTGCCATACATTCTCGCAATTGATTAATTTTCAAATAATGTTTGGGAATCTGCAGGATTTATTGACATTTATGGTGACTGCTCCGCTCCCTTAAGTAGTAGCGTGATGATTTATTGCCTACCTACAACCTTCCTCGATAACCGGGCTATTCGCTTTTTCAATTTGAAGAACCAATTAATATTAGTATAGCTATAGATATAGATATAGATAGATGCAGCTGACTAAGAAAATATAGATGGCATGGAAGCGAAAGTATGAAGGATTTCCGACATAAGATCTACATTCTAATTCTGTCACTAGACAAATACTAAACATCCTATATAACGAAGTCCTTGAGCTACGAAGATCGTAATGTTAGAACAACCAACATAAATCCGTACTTCAATTTCACCATTTTCAACCCTAATCCATTGTAATAAAGACTTGGGTGATAGCATGTCGTTTAGTCTCATAGTAGGCTATTACGTATATTGAGTGTAATTATTATGATAGTGTTACAAGACACTCATTGCATGACGACGATGTGAACCGCTATCTGACCTTGTAAGGTAGACATCATCAATTAGCCCATTGCAGTCTACTGTTGCTGGACACAGTATTTCTCCCAATGTGCGTAATTTTTGTCTTTTTCAAGTCGTCAGTCTATCTCGCTAGGTGGACATAAGTGTTTTAAAATTGTTCGTAAGAAATCCCATGCTACAAAATATAAAATTAGATAGGTAATACAATTCTGTCTATTATCTTTGACTCCTGCGGGATTTTCGCTTAGAAGACATGTCCCTAATTTTCCAGCAGTGGCGAAGTGTCCATATAAGCCGATTTCAACCGGGCTCTAATCCGCCGCGGGGCCTTGAAAATAAAACCGGGTCGCAGCATTGTCCGATGGTGAATCAATCATACTCGCTCATGAAGAGAGGTGTTTATTTTGTAGCTCAGCTGTTGCACTGCGCAGTTTACCTGTTTTTGAACATGCACTTATAATACAAGGACGTTGAAATGTGCTTTTGAAATTTTCCTACAAACGTGGAATAGATTGGAAAAATCGGATACTTCGAGATGAAAGCTTTGGATGTGACCGGGATTAAACGCGGGGTTAAAAATCTTGTCACGAATCGGGATGGATCATAACTGGATCATTGTATAATAAAGTTTGGGAAACGCTGGGATAGTTCAATATAAGACAAGACAATCCATTTTACTCTCGTATGTAACTCAATAGACGTCTATTGAACTGTGATAAGCTTCTTTCACGATGACCTATATTGACCGACGGTTTGTGATAGCTATTAGTTCGTTATTGTAGGGGTTAATGCTCTTAAGGATGGTTTTATGACAACGTTGCCCCTTTGTTTGGCCTTATGATCGCCATTAACTTGGTTCGATTCCAGTATACAATAGGTGATGTGTTGGCCAACGTGTAGAGCGAACTGCGTGGCATTTGGTTTTATAGTCCACGGAATCAGTGCTACAGCAATTGTTGATAAGCGATAATAAAAACGGACATAACCTACTTATCCTTATTTTACTATGCTTGCGGTTTCGTTGATGTCAACCATTGTGGCAATACATTGAATCGGATTGTACTCTGGCTTCTAGTTTAATAAAATTTCAGCAAACGATATAAAGAGAGCATTGTATTATGTAATGATAACGTTTGTGACTATCATGATTAGCAAAACATTGCTTTTTGATGACTCGTATTTGCTATTTGTAATACGGCACAGTTGGTTTTGTAATAAATGTGTACGTGTATGACAATTTTCTTTTGTAAAATTGTATATATTTTAGGAAAATTGCTGCTTAAAGATAAACTTGGTGTACAATAAAGAATTATCTATCTGTCTTGACAAAGAAAACCTTATCCAAATATTTTTAAAATGTTAGACTGCTCCGTTACGGAAATACACGAAATTTTAAATCCTGTGCTTCTTTTTCTTCTTCATGCTAGCGTAAATTCTGGCCGCATCCAAAGCTTTTAACTAGGAATCGGGGTCTGCTATTTCCATTCCTACTGCGGGTGGCTGTAGTTCGATATTTCCTGTGCTATTACCTAACCTACTAATATTACTGTATAAATGTGAGTTTGGATGTTTGTTACTCAGTCAAGTTTGAATCTTAAACGGATCTAGCTGAAAAAGATATTATAGTCTGAAATATATCCTTAGAATAGGTTTCTATCAGTTGCGGGAGCAGGATCAGAATTCCTAGTGGGCAAAATCACGAGCAACAGGAAAAGATAAGGATAAAAATGCTGGTGTTGCCAAATCAATAACACACTTCTGCAGTAAAACACGCCTTCAGGGAACGTGTTTGCGTTGCACGAGTACGTGTTACGTGATGTTTTCAGCTCATTGTGTCGGTGGTTACCTTGGGCAAGGACCTTCAGCGCGAAAATTAAGTCGATGAGGGCAAAATATGTTCTCCATTTTTTATATAAATGCTGTGCGGAATGCACCTGTTAACTGGCTGTTTCGAAAATTTATTCTATAAGTAGATAGCAGTAGATATAGCCGCCGCTATTCGGCAATTCGCGGTATTCTGAGCCCGTTTCCGCAACCCATAGGTGCTTATTTCAGGGATAAAATGTCACCAGCCATCTTTATCAGGTCGTCAGTCCATCTGGGCAAGAGGGCGTCCAATCTACTTGTTATACCAAATATAACTCCTACTTATTTTAGTACATAACTTTGTTATCACTACTTATTACTGTGATAAATGTAAAACCATTGCAAATAATAACACATACACGGAGAATCACTGGCACTCATAATACAGGAATACCTAGTATGGGAGGCAGGGGCTATATTGTAAGAGACATAAAACCTCAGTGCAAGAAGGTAACAACAATGTATAATATATTAAAATATTATAAAAAAATAATAGTATAATTAACCAAAAACTCCATCGATGATAATATAATAAATGCATTTAAAAATGCTATAAACACCTGCAAAGATATTGCTAATAACTACGCACGAACTTTTACAAATAGCGTAAAGAATATAATTCCAAACTGCTCGTTAACACTATCAGGTATCAGACTATAGGACTACTGCTAACGTAACAATGCACTTCAAACCAGCTGAGCCTCAATTAATAAAAAAAATCATAATGTCTTTAAATAATAACAAAGCCCCTGGCATTGACGGTATTAAGACTATTGACATAAAACATAATAGTATGTAACAAGATCACTTCGACAATCTGTAATTTAATCAACCTTTGTATAAAAAATGGCCAGTATTTATATTGGCCGACATTTACCAGTTTGCAGACGACACCTGTTTTGTAGCTGCAGGACCAAATGCGATCGAAGCCCAAAATCGGCTTCAAATTGACTTCGATAGTTTATCGAAATGGTCGCATGATGCTGGTCTTGTGTTAAATGCAAAAAAAAAAAAACAAAGTAATGTATTAGCTCCAGCCAAAATAGAAATACTTTTGTACCTGAAATCAGAGCACACTCTCACGATTGCCTACATAGCAATAGTAAAGTCAATTTGACCCTTCCTTGTGACTGCGACTGCATAGAACACGTTCATAAACAAATGTACTTAGGATTATTTATCGACAACCGTCTTAACTGGAAGGAGCACATAAACCAAGTGTGCAACAAACTAAGAATAATTCTAGCCAAATTCTCTATAATTAAATATAAAGTACCCTATCAAACACTCCTACTACTCTATAAATCTCTGGCAGAATCTATTATCTCATACGGACTGTCAAGTTATGGTAGGACATAAAAGACACACCTCGAACTGAACGAAACATACACACTCCAACTCATAGATTTTAAAACATATAGTCCCGATTAACACTAAAAAGAAATATGAGATGGATTACCAACAACTCTTCAATTTCTGCAAAATTATTCCTATACATCAGAAAATGGAACTAACACTATTAGCCGAGGAGTACTTTAACGAAGACCTAAAAACTCTGAAATCGTTTGATAAACATAGTATAATAACCCGCAGTGTTACTAATGCTAAACTATTACTACCGAGGTTCACCAACTTATACGGGAAAAGAACACTTAAATACATTATACCATATCTAATAAATCAATTACCTAAACCTGTTAAAAACACAATAACTAAACGAAATATAAAAAACAAATTGAAACAATACTACATAGAAAACAAAATCAATGACGAAAATCGTGATTCATTATAAAAATAAAAAAAGACGGGTTGCACTCTGGGAGTGCCGGCAGAAGTGAAAACATTTTCTTTTTTTCTTTCTTCGTTATATACATAGAAAAAGATAAAAAAGGACATACCTACCATACCATATCTATAATATAGCGCTAATCATAGAACCTATCACTTATTTTCTACTAATTTTCTGTCAGAAGAAATTAATAAATTATGAAAAGAAAAAATAATCACAAAAAGTAATAAATTACAGAAAGAAAAAATAATCATAAAAAGTAATAAATTACAAAAAGAAAAAATAATCACAAAAAGTTTCAGAAGGCCAGGTGGTTTGAACCCGATACTATCTGAAACTATAAGGACTTACAGTCGAAGAGCTTACCGTTTAAGCTACGACGCTATCTATCGTAACTTGCAAAATAGATAGTCTGTACCTAATCTTGTATGACGTCAGTCGTCGGTTACGGTTCAAAGGTCAACTAATCCTGACGCTTCCTTAACATTTTACACCCATCCAACGCTGCTAAAGAAGTTTTCACTTCAAAAATAAAAAAAAATCTTTCCTTTGGAGCATCCTGTAAAGTAATGCATTTATTAAAGGGGCACAGTGGCGGTGCGGTATCTGCGTGACCGCTGATGGCGATGACGCGCTTACGCATTTTTGCATTGTACCTCCTACCTAGGGTTACCATTTTGGATTCTGAAAAGTCCTGACAAAAAGCCGGACATTTCGATAAAAGTCCGGACACTTAGTTGCAATGGCATGGTATTTAATTGTTCGGGACATAATATATATCTTGGACCTAATGTACTCTGAAGGTGCATTACACGTTTCTTGGGTGTCCATTGAGGATAGCAAAGGGTGATATTGAGGAGGACGAGCTGTAATTTACCAAACATAGATTATTACAAAACAATCCATGCGCGACTTCATTTGTCTCGCGATTTAGGTCTAATATACGTGTCCCGGGGTATAGGCTAGCGACCGCGGATTGTTTTATAATAATCTATGCTTGGTAAATTTGAGTCCTACGTTTTCCGCAGCAGCACCCCGTGCCATCTTTAAAAAGCACCCAAAACACGTGTACTGCGCGTATAGAGCACATTTTGTTGTTTCTACCGCTAAAGGTAGGAGAATTGCTTGGACAATGCACCCCAGAAAACCAAGAAGCCTTTCGAGAAGACGTGAAAATTATGTAGGTACAGAACTAGTATCCAGTATCTTGAAAACTGGACGACATCGTTGTCTGACTTTATAGTCTTTGACAGGTACCAGTTAAAAAAGAACGAACTGATTGAGTTTTATAAGCTCGTGGATTCAGTTGTATTTATGAAAGGCAAATCAGTTGTTATCGATGATGTAAAGCTGTTCGATAAAATAACTGTCGTTAATTCGTTTTTGTGCCAACAAAAGATGCGTTTTTCAGTATGATACTCCATAAAACATGGGTTACCATTTTTAAAAGCTTCACGATCTCCAGACTGTCCTTTTTATTGAGTATTTGTGAGTTTATTTTTGCTATCCATGCTCAAAACGCAAATGTGGAAAGAGTGTTTTCTGTAATGGGAGCACAATGGACAAAAGAGTAAAACAGATTGACTATACCCTCAGTTAAAAATATGAATTGCGAAGAATTCTACCAGAAAACTTTTAACGAACCTGAGTTGCTTAGAGTTGAAAAATATAAACTGTTGAGTTTTTTTTAAAGAAATTACCTATTTTAAGTTTGAACTACTTGATTGTTTGCAAAAAGTAAAATATTTATTGGTTGATCTCTTAAGTTGATTGTTAAAGAAGATTTTATTTTTTGTTTTTAGATGAACTTCAAGTTAATAAAGATTAAAGACTTATTTGATATTACCTAGTATGTAGTCTTATTACTCATATTCCATCTAATAAAAAGAAATCCGGACAAATTAAGTAGCCGGACAAAGTCCGGACAGGTCTCTAAAAGTCCGGACATGTCCGGATTAATCCGGACGGATGGTAACCCTACTCCTACCTAATTATCTGATGACCTGTGAATGAAATTATTGTTAATATAGTTTACTAATGGCACTAATACAACACGGTAAAACTCTAATGAGTTTATGTTGTATTTATATGTGTATACATGTTGTCTGTAAGTATGTCTTCTTAATTGAATAATAAAAAAAAAAATTAATCTTCCGTTGTGATTAAAAGAACTTAAATTTAGGTATACTCGTATTTTATGATATTTCAACGTGATCCGTTCAGTTGTTTAAGCGTTATTTAGTAACCAATATCCTGGAATGTCAAGGAAAATTACTTAATTCAGGGCATTGCACGAAATTAAATGAATTTCCTCGTGTGAAATCAAATCATGAAATAAAAGATGCTTTTAGAGTTATAGGACTCATCTTACACCTATATTTCGCCAGCCAAAGGTATTTTTGGTTTCACTAATAAGAGGTGAATATATTTATTCACCAAAAATTTGAAGTTTGGCCGCAATGCCGTCATTTCTCATTCCGACGCCTCATTAAGGAAGGGCGTCCACCCTACAGAAAATTGCGGTTCAACAATAGGCAATAGGGTAGTGTCCTGAATCCTCGGATTTCACCAATACTGCCAGCTTAATGTCTTGGTTTTTTTTCTTAAAAAATACGCATAGTAAACTAAGATATTGCCCAAATAAACTGAAACCTCGGACTTGTCATTGTTTTTAATTCCCAAATTAGGTCAAAATATAAACAATCGAAATAAGGTAAAATTTATAATTTTTAGATTCCTTACTAAATTTCAAATCAATCGTATTATGCATTAAATACCTGTAAACGCAACGTGAACTGAGATAAATACAATATTCTCTTGCAGTCCAAACGTTTGTACTACGCGCCAGTACGCTGTGACGTCACCACGTGCCGCGATTTTGTATGCAGCGTTTTCGGGCGGTTTGAAAAAATAGAATTTTTAAAATCAAATATTTTTAAAACTATTTGTAGGTACTACCGTGTGCCTTAGCCCTAGGGGAGGAAGGGCAGCTTGGCATTTCGTGAAAGACACCTAGGGAGCATTTGTAAAATTGAATTATATAGCAAGTCTGTATTGTCTGTGCTAATAAAAGTAAACTGGTAACCTCAATTGACCTCTCTTCTCACTATCTTCATCCACACGCCACGGGAACTGGTGCACACACAATTTTTTCTTGGTAGGAATATTGTTTGTTCAGGAAAGAAATTAGGTACAGATTAAGCATTCGCTAACGCTTCATACTTTTAACCCTTTACTTCTTTTTCATAATGCTAGTGAATAAACAAAGTATAAGTACAAGCAATAGTTTATACCGCTTCACAAACTTGACACATGGTTAGTACTTAACTACCGAAGGTACAATTAATTTAAATTAAGTTAGAGGTAAGTTACTAAATAACAATAAGTAAGACATACAGTTGAGGCATGCATACAATTATCTATGTGTTTGTGTCTAGTGTCTATATACACAATCACATGTACACTCACATTGTCTTCCACCCTCTGGGCTAGTTAAAGACCAATTCGTCCAATAATCCATTTCCATCTATCCTTAGTTAACGTAGGGTCTATCCCTCGAACATCCTCTACCGTTATTAAACCTTTGAAACACATCTTGACCTACTTCCAACATTGCCCTTATATCAAAAACTTCACCAATTTGGTCGCACTAACTTTTTCAAGGTCACCTCCAACTTATCCACTTTTCATTTGCCTTTATATGACTTGTTTGGTATTTGTTTCCGTATTGATTCGGTTCACGTGCCTCAACTAAGTCAACATAAGTGTATCTAATATTATCTTTCACTAGTGACGTCACTATTCTCGTAAACACAATAAAATGCCCCCATGCTTTCATCTTTCATTCACATTGTTACGTAAGAAGTTATCTTGTTTATCTGAGATGTAAAAATCAATGTTTCTTACTATCAGCAAAAGAAATGCTTAGGATTGTGTGAACTGGAATAAGAAAAGCTGGAAGTGGGTCCCGGGCTTTAAGGTGAAAACCTCGAATGTAATCGAGATATTAAAAAATCCAAGAATATTTAGATGATAAACAAGCTTGGAAATTAGCTGTTCGCTCAACTATGCTACTCAAGCAAACTATTGTATTTAGACGAAGTAGACTAAGCAAATGTTTGTAAATAGACCGAAAAAAAAAGCTAAGTTTCTTGCCGGAGTCTTCTCAGGTCAGGACCGCGTTTCGAACTGGTGGTCCATTTGCTAAACTAGTCTAGTTTTTTTAATTTGACGTTTTGTAAGTTCCGTTTTAATTATCCATACTGAATAAATGATTTTCGACTTTGACTTTGATACAACGCTGTGATGATGATGATAAAATTAAATTTCCATTTGTTTGTTCGTATTTTATTCGTTTCCGTAACCGTTCATCTGAGTGCACTGAACTGCTTCCCAGTTATTGTTTGCATCTGCAAGGTTACACACATAATTACTTAATATCTACATTTTATGACAGTTTCTAAAAATAGGTAATCCATCCATACATACATATAAATAACATTGGAGTGTCTGTTTGTAATATTGAAATAACCGTTCTTTACTACATGCATATGAATATAATACGGTACATACACCAAAATTACATTTTTTCAATTTTTATCTGTCTGTCTATCTGTCTGTTTTTTCGGGCTAAACTCTGAAATGGCTGGACCGATTTTGACGGGATTTATATTGGCAGGTAGCTGATATAAAAAGGAGTAACTTAGGTTACTTTTATTTTTTTAAAATAGCGTTGACTCAACACTAAGCGATAACCGACATCCACACGGGCGGAGCCGCGGGTAACAGCTAGTACTTAATTAGTATAGAATTTGGTAACAAGTACGATTGTTAAAATCACGTGGGTCATAATTTAGTAGAAGTAGAAGTGGTGTAGGGTACCTGTTGTCATACCCGGTTGTCTATGGCAGTCGTAATACTCGATATATAGGGGAAATGGGTGAAATGGCCTACAAGAAGGGCTGATTAACCATCCGGTCAACGATGGTGTCCCCACTGGCAGTAAAAGTTCCAAATAGTGACAAATTGCTGTATTATTCAAGTGCCCGGTTAATGGCAATAGGCTCGCCACCTATTACATTGAGACCTAAACATAAACTGGCGTAATGTGGGTGCTAGCACCTCTGCCTACCCCTTCGGGGATATAGGCGTGAGTTTATGTATGTATGTATGTATGTATGTATTATTCAATGTCATGCACACATTACTTTATTACACACTGTACCTACTGTGTATTTTTTCCAGCTATTGAGTTTTATGAGAGTTTCATCGCGATCTCACGTCGTAACACAATTGGATACCTACTTATACAATTTATAATTCTAACGTTAGCGGAAAATAACAAAAACCAACTAAGTAACAACCTGTTTTCATAGAGAAAAGATCCTTAACAACTGTATAATACTTGGCATCGCAATGATTCTCCTTTCAACTGACAATGTAAATGGCACCTTTTACCGTTACGCCGTATGTCGCTGTAGTTATGTTGTAGTTACACGTACGTACGTGTAGTTATTCTTGCGCTTTCATTACGTGAATATGTTTCAAGGCCTGTCTGGTTATTTAAAGATTACTGTGATAAATACTTCTATCTATATCTTCCTATGTTGAGTTTGAACAACTATTGTATGCCGACTGTGTTAGACGTTACGAAATATTTGAATTCGGAACGTAAACGTATCGAGAGGAACGGAGCATTGCGATTGGCTGCTTGCATACTGTGAACCTGTGTGTGTGTGAAGTCTGCCAATCACAATGCTCCGTACTCCTCGATACGTTTACGTTATGAATTCGAATATTTTTCGTGCTCGGAACACTGTGGAACATAAGAATAAAGGAGTAGAAGTTCTTCGAGTCTTCACTAGAGAGAGTTGCATTTATTTAATCATTATCAGTATTACGCAGTACACATTAAGTACAATTTATGAACCTACTGATTAAACGGAAATGTCCACAGAGCTATAATAAAATAAATGCGATAACAATTTGCATTCATGCGTGCACAGATACTGGGGTCATGCATGCATGGATAGGTACTGCAGTGTGGTCATTACTCGTGAGTGTTGATAACCGCAGACTGCAACGGGCCACGTGATCTTGTCGTGACGTTGTCACCACGTGAGGTTATTTCACACGTCATTAATTTAATAATTTGCTATTTTGTTTGCTATGTGCAAAATACGCAAAATAATAGGTAGGTATAAATATACTATTTTCTTATGAAACCCTGTTCATGTCTTTCAACGTTATGTATACCTGAATAAATATCTACTTACGTAACGTTGATCGTGAAGCTAATTTGTCTTTGATGTTCCTAAGAAACTGACAGTGTTACGTACGGTTTACTAAACAATCTAAACATAACGACAAGCTATTTCTAGCTTCCAAAATCCAAAGGAAGAAGCATAAATGTTACTGCTAAAGGTTTTTTCACGAATTGAATCATGTTTTAAGAATGCAACCTTCGTTTGATAGAAAGGACGTGGATGCGAATAATTTATTAAACAAATTGTTGTAGGTAATTTAAAACTGAATAGCACTATTGTTGCCTTTAAAGTATGGGACGCGTTAAAACATACCAAATAACTATGCTAAATAAGTCCAAATTCGATGGGTTTACTTGTAACCTTTGAGTAATTCCTTTATCGACAATCAAGTACACGACAAACTACATGGATGTAGCGTAGCACCAGTATACTACCACAGGCAATTAGAAGTAGGTTAAATGAGATTTCCAAGTTTTATTCAAAAATAGGTAAAAGAACAGCTATTAAAGGCACGTGAGATGCGATAATAACAGGGCCTGACAAGTGCTGGCATTGAATGAGCGTGTAACGTGTGTAAATATACGAATTAAATCGGCTTCGAAATCTATATATCGGTAGGTAGGTATATGACTATGCTAAAAATAACGCTGAAAAGTTAGTTTGTTTTAACGCGCATATTTCTGGAATTACATGTGCGATTTGAGAAATTCTTTTTGCATTTGATAGCAGAGTTCTTGGGGAAGGTTACAGACTATAAAGCATCCTGCTATGACCAATAGGAGTCGAGTAATAAAGTAGGTACAAAAGACTGGTGATACGTGAATGCGATGACGCGGTGAATAGAACAGAGTACAGCGAGTGAAAATGTGGGACATTGCTAGTTTGATTTAAAGCTATTATCATTATGAAGCCGGTCAGTAGTGTAGGTGTGGTGTAGTCGATTATTACCGCACGTTTTAGAGTAGGTATGCTGTAATATTGTTGACTTTGATGACGAATGCACTCCACCTGCAGTCGTGACGTCTACACTGTATTTCTGTATTTACATTCGTCCGTTAGTAATCTTTCGTTTCGTCCTCTCGGTGTGTTCTCGGCATTATAGGCACATGATTTAAAATTAATCGTCTTGATTGATGACTCTGAAGTTGACCTTACCCAACGTCAATGCAGTTAAATTGTCGATGACTACAGCAAGTGTGCAATCATCTCTGAAGTAACCATCATCACTATCAATAATAATTTCTCAGTAACGTTCAAATTTGCACTTAGGATTCTGGGGCGCCAAAGTGCAAGCTTTGGTAGTAGGTATTGGTACCTACCTATTTAGTCTTTTCCTGAGAGACCGTCATTAAATTGAGGCCCCGTGCAGGCTCGCCATTGATGTTGGCTTGGGCTGGAAGTTATTGGTGGACTTTATAAAACCTAACCGTGCAATCTGTATACAAATAGAATTCAAGTAACTTAACTAGGAATGCGCCACGTAACAATAATAACCACTTTTTTTTTTACTTGCGGGAAATTCCCACGGATACCCACCCCTCCGGAGCCGGAGGGGTAGGTTATGTCGGACTCGAACCGACAAAACCGCACGCCGTCTCTGGGTCGTAGTGCTAGGCCGAAGGTGAGGTTGTCATGCGACATATCCCTCGCACCCCGGCTGGCCCAGGGCCATCCCTCTCGCACCCCGGCTGACCCAGGGCCATCCCTCTCGCACCCCGGCTGACCCAGGGCCATCCCTCTTGGTCTGGCCCTCCTCGGGACAATAATACCCACAGATAGATTAAGCAGTAATTTTTTGATGTAGCAGATAATATAAACTTATGTGGCAGATTAGTGCCACCTGCTTTAAAAGGGTTACCGTGGCCTATGGACGTGTACAGCACCAGGGGAGTCATTTCGGAACGTCTTCATTTGTCCACTACCATGATTGCCAACGTCACTACTCAGCGTGCAGTCAAGGCTATCCACTATAGTATCGAAAACGTAACACAAGCCGACTTTCTAAAGTTTTGAGACTGTCTTGCACACAGTGCTTGCACACCGATGATTCGTATCTGCATAACGATTGCAAAGAAAACGTTATTATAATATGCTTATGACACGCTATTATTATATTATTATTAACCGACCCAGCAAATAATTCCGCTGTACAAAATATTATAATGTGATTAAAATGAGGTGAAGAGGTAGGTTAGGAGGGTGTAAATATACTTGATTTCCTATTCCTAAGTATAAATAGGTATTAAAATAGGTCAAGCCGTTTCTATAGTATAATATTCTATAGTAGCCTATATTGTGGGCTGTTACGATGTTGTAATGTGCCTTACATATCATGCCTTCCATCGCTCAAGGTTATAAACAACAAAAATATATTACATATTTTGCGAACTAGACATGAGTGAAACTTATCCATTCTAAATCCATAATTACGTGGTCTTCGAGACTCGTATGGCTCTAAAGTTGAACTCGGCGACGGGCGACGTAACTATAATTGTCCAGATTATTTTTAAGTGTACTCAATAAAACCACCGAATAAAACTACGTGTGTGTGCCATAACCACGCGAGAGGTTAATAGCAGTCCGAAACTGCCGAAATAACCGACATTTACTTTTCATAAAAGTCCATTGCGGCGTAAGTAAGAACGTATTAAAACATTGTAATAATTTTCGTATCAACGCATCCATGGATGTAGTATGTAGCGATGTATTCGAGGTCAGATATATGACGTTGTTTGTGAAAACGTGATCGATTGCACACGTGACCGAGCGACATAGCGACTATCTGCGTAGCGTAGCGTTCGTAGTAGGGCTGTCGCGTGATTAAAAAGGATTTTACCGAATTGAAAATGGTTGCGTGATTATTGTAAGATAAGTTTGGTAATAAAATGTTGATAAGAAGTCCTTCCTTTACTTAAAGAAGTCCTGTGCGTACATTGGAGATATAAAAAAATACTTGGGTTATATTATATTAACGATATCTGCCCTGGCTTCGACCGTCTTACACTTTATACATGGCTTTTCAAATGATGTATGGGAATCTAAAGAATTTTCTAATGATGATTACTGCTCCGCTCCCTTGAGTAGTAGCGTGATGGATGATATATTATATAACCTATAACCTTTCTCGATAAATGGACATAACTTAGATGTCATCCGTAAAATTATTTACCTTCAATATCCGTCTTTAAGCGTAAGCTGAAAACGTCAAAATAAATAAGCTATACGAGTATATAATATTATTTAGGCGCACCCTATACAATGAATATAATTATGTAAATTTATTATCAATTATATTGCTCATAAATCAAAACACCGCAATTAGCAGTGAGAAAATGAGGTGTTGTTTCTGATTGTATTGTAAGTACACGTCATTTGTTTGTTGTTACCACAGCTATCTGAGTTGCTCCTATGTTCAAGTCAATATTACAGCCCACTCTTGGCAATGGACCTCAATTTCGCATCCAGACTATCCCCTGTATCTTTTCAGGATTTCAGTTTATCTAACTGGAAGTACATATTCAGATTAACCAATTGGTTCAGTTCTTTAATATTATTTTGTACTAGCTGTTGCCCACGGCTGCGCCTGCGTGGATGTCGGTTATCGCTTAGTGTTGAGTTAACGCTATTTTTCTAAAATTAAAGCAGCCTAAGTAACTCCTTATTAAATCAGCTACCTGCCAATAAAAGTCCCGTCAAAATCAGTCTAACTATTTCAAAGATTAACCGGAACAAACTGACAGACAGACAGGCAAAAATTGAAGAAAATGTTATTTTGGTGTATGTACCGTATTATAGTCATATGCATGTAGTAAAAAACTGTTACATTAATATTGCAAACAGACACTTCAAAAAACTAGTTATAAATAATAATAGCGGTTCAGTTATTTAGATTGTGGAGGTCAAATGCCAGTCGCTTCACCGTAAATATCTAAATTAAGCCAACCCGCAGTTAAATTGCAAAAGCGGGCCCCGGACCCCGATGTGAACACGATGCGACCGGGAATTAGCGCTAGGATGAATAAGAGTTTTAGTCGACTAAGTATTTCTCATTTTGACAGCCCTATATTATAATACGGTTATGGAATAAAATAACAAAACCGTCGGCCATGATAACCGTTACAGCTGAGCGGCGTAAAACAAATACAACGCTTAGTTAGTATTTTATTTATTTAGTCCCCAACATTTAATTACGTTTTATAGTCATATATGAAACATGGAGTGGAACTGGAAATACACGTTATTAACAGGTCACAATGAGTACATTGCGAAAATTTTAGCCGCAGTAAATGCTATATTTTAACATATATATAATAATTTAAAACAACAGAGTAGTCATTGGCGTCATTCTGGCAAATATTCCTAAACTTAAATTATTTAAGATTAGAGCTGTAACTTTCCCTCTTTTGTAAACAAAAGAGAAAGAAGACTTAATTTTAATTTAGTTCTGTCAAATTAAGCGTTTTACGTCAAGTTTGGACGTCGTGTAAAAGATGTAATTTAAATTTATAACCTAACACAAGTAATCTGTGCTGATTCCTAGGCAAATACGTTTAAATATTACTTAATTTCACAGCGTATAATAAAATTAAAATCGTCTGTCTCTTTTGTTTTTTAAAGAAGGAAAGTGACAGCTCTAATCTTAAATTTAAGTTTAGGAGTATTTGCCAGAATTGATGCCATTCATTATAGATGCTGGCATAGACTTTAATGCATAAACGGATAGTCCCTTATGATCGGTACGGCGTGCTTGAAGGCAAAGTAATTTCCATGTAGGCTTAAGCTATACGTTCTTAAGCTTAGTAGCACTCACACAAGCGCACCGACATTAATGCTACACAATAACATTTACCCTATAAATGAAGAAAAAACAATTTAAATCGTGTCTATGTTGAATTAGAATTTTATAATACATATCGATTAAGATAGGAAAAAGTGAATGCCCAGGTGGGATTCAATTATTTAGGCGGAGTCATCAAAAACCAATGTTTAAAAATGATTGCAACATCATTCATTGTTTCCGATATTTCGTATGTATGTCGGTAGATGCCTCCCACCGTCGCCCTAAGACGGTAGTATAGGAGAACTTGGATAGCTTCAGGTGTGGCCCGGTGGCTCAGTGGTCAGAGCATTCCCCCTGTAAGGGAAAGATCGTGGGTTCGAGTCCCACCTGGACATTCACTTTTTCCTATCTTAATCGATTTGAAAAGTTAGCATAGTAAATGCTTCAAAATTTCATTCAATTTATAATAGTTACATAGTTTTTTTTTAACATAATAGTTTTATTATTCATTTTGCGCACTTAAACTCTCGATCTCGACTTCTAGAAACCTTATCATGGAAAAAAAGGTATGCTAGATTATAATAATCTATTTCATCCGTTCCACCGTTCTTGTCTTGAGTGAGACATCCACACATTCACTTTTTTCATTTATTTTATAGAAAGTTTTTTTGTAGAAGGTACCTAAGGCTGTCCTACATAGGTCTGAAAAAGAGCTGAAAATTGGTTTCTGCTTAATGAAGTCGAATAAATAAAAAGTCAAGTTCTCATACTGGCAACAGTGGCAACCCTAACCTTCCACGTTTATTCAGTAACTGTAAACTCACATAATTACTACGAAAGACGGAATTTTGTTAATAGTAAATGGGTAAGTAAACAAGATGATTTGTATTATATATCGAAAGCCATAAGGCTTAAAATAAAATAATTAACTACGCAATTGAGTATTGGGAATTTATGCATTGGTATGCTGATCATTCAGACGTTCGACTGACAGACGATTTGTTGCCATAGGTGTAAACTAATAATAGGTATGTGCACACAGGGTGGGAGGAAAATACCTTACACCAGTTACATCTGGAGCCCTGAGACGGGCGTGCGGTTTTCGTTGGTTTAAGTATGACACAACAGCCTGCAGAGGGGTGGAGTATGTGTAGGGCTATCCGCATGAATATATATTTTTTTATACTGCTGAGGTGGCAGACAAGGACACGGTCCACCTGAAGGTTAGTGGTTACACTTGTGCTGCTGACCCTGTAAACGCAGAGAGTTTCTGTGCCATCAGTGTAGATGACAAAGCAGGAACAGCCTTTGGTCTTCCCACTGACAGCACAAAAACTTTCCAGTAAGCTCTGGCTACCCTACTCGGGAACACAACGCGAGGTTATTATGGCCGCGGTGCTCTGTAGGGCGGAGGTACTTCCCCAGTCGGATTGCTCAATTGGACGGAAATACCGTCGTGTCCTACCTCCTACAGAGATTATGACATAACAGCCTGCACAGGGGTGGGGTGGGTATCTGTAGGGATTTTGACATGAAAACAAAAGTTATGTGCACACATATTATGCCTCTTTACCACACTTAGCTGGCTGGAGAGTTTTTATGCTGTCAGTTGGAAGAACTAAGGCTTGTCCTGCTTTATCTTCTACACTGTCGGCACAGAAACTCTCTGTTCTAACAGAGTCGGCAGCACGAGTGTGACACCCCTGGTGTTGCACACGTCCATTGTACTCCATAGACCACGGAACAGGTGGGCAGTGTGTTTATATGCCACCTAAGAGGTATAAAAAAAACAATTCGAAAGACAGGGATAGGTACCTACTTTCCACTTGCTACGATCCTGGTATACGTATTTCACTTCTACTTATATATTGAATCGATCCTCACGATCTAGGTATCTAACTTTTCCGAAGAACGTTCTTGATCTGAAGTGATCTACATACCAACGTACGTCTGTACTAATATAGCGGCCCTTCCCTTACCGATTTGACCTTTCACCTTCACCTCATAAATCGGTTTTCCCAATCTTCTTTAAGTATATCCTCAAACAGGCAAACATACCAAACAATGTGTGTGGAATAAACTTGCTTCCATTATTGGAAGCAAAATAATGGAACGCGAGAGTTTAAAAGTTAGTAAAATAATATAATATCAAAATCTTGGTTTTAAAGAAGTTGGCTGGGAAACCTCCTCGGAACCCAGAACACGGGTTTCACTTACTCCTCCCCATTTTAATTTGGCTTATAGGTACGGGTTTCGTGGGACCACGTGACCTCCTAACCCGGAGAGGAAAGCCTGTGTCCGTCTCATCCGGCAATCAGTAGGTGGTATCCATCCATACATATATGCATAAAAGTGACTTTATGTATACTGTGTAATGTAGGTCATTCATTACACTCATTACATTACTATTATATTATTCAATTTAATAAATTATTAATTTCATAAGTAAGTTGGACTATCACGTGTCAGTTTCTTGTTCCATTGTTCACCAAAATAATGACATAAGTGCTACATCAGTGTTTTACTGTTCGAAGGTCTTTTTACTCATAATATTATTACTCCTTTCCTCAGTAAGTACCTATAGGTAAACATATTATAGGTACTTATTTGTTAGAGCATTGTAATTTTGTACTTAGTTTTAGAAGATACCTACACGTGAACCCGCTCCAAACATTAGTATTTAAGTAGGAAGGATTAGTATGCATATGCTAAATATGTGCCCCACTTTACTAGTAATATAATAATATCATATTATTAATAGTAATGCTACAAAGATATTGCAAAAAACTGTGCAAATAATCGCCGATACATGGATTAAACCTGCATCATGTTAGCCTTAAGCAGTCTATTGAGCTGATATGACTGTATCTCCTCGTATAAGCATAAGATAAAATGTAGATGGGTTTTTGATAGATGAAATATTTTATGATACACGACATTCATGCATGACAGAAACGCTACTATTCGAAATATGAGATTTCACAATGTTTTCTGAGCGGGACCAAGGCACTCGAGCGAAAGCAAGATATTCTACAGCGAAAGTAGCTAATACGATTTCTTTGCTTTGAATCGCAGCGATGCGACGATTCTTTCGTTTATGAAAAAAAGAAACAAAAGAAATACCTAATGCTTATTTTAGCGAATTATGTTTTTTTTACGACTTAAGATTCAGTTTAGTGGTCAACGTCATCATAGATGGCGGGTATTTAACATTTTGTTTTGTGGGTCGAACTCTAAGAACAAGTCGAGCAGTGTTATATTATAATACATAACTCGTTTTTGGTAGGGGCTAACAAAAGAAGGCTTCGCAAGTAACTGCAATATGACATGAGTGCGAACAACACATTTTACACCCAAAGCCAGAACACAAGGAATAATCCTAAGCAGCGGTGACTTCGAAAAGATCGCAAAAAAGGACTACAAGTGCCTTTTTCTTATGTCTCTTTATATCGGCAATGACAGGAAATAGTGGAACGCACGTGTCCCCGTTCTTTCATAACTATCGACTTACTTATTACGAAACAAGCTCTCAAAGTGGACTAAAATAGTGTTTGTAAACTGTGACTGAGTGTTTCGTTCACTGCGGTTTACACTTTGCATTTAACCTTGCTATCTCGCTCTTACTGCATGCTGTAACAACAGAGAGTTATATGTCTGACGGCACTTCTGACGGCATAGGAACTCTCTGTTGTTATATGGTCGGCAGCACGAGTGTTACTCTTCTGGTATTGCACATGTCCATAAGCCACGGTAACCACTTTTCATCAGGTGGGATGTGTGCTTGACTGCCAACTGAGTGATATAAAAAAAGATAGACGGACATAATTTGGGCTTTTATTGGTCCCCTGAAAAACGCTCACAGTGCTAGTTATCTAGCTATCAAGTTCAATTAAATTGGCTTCTCATAGTTTATTTAATTTTCCTTGAGTAAAAACGTAATACCTCATGTCGCGAAATGAAGGGAGCGCATGGTCTATGGGGCTAGATATCACAAAACAACGGGGTTTAGAAGGGGTTCAGTAGCTTGAACCTCGGTTTAGATAGAACTGATTGAGGATTCAAGACCGTCTTCGGAACGTCACTTAAATAAGTTTACTTTCATTCTTTCTTTTCATTATATAACATTTACTTAGTGCCCTGTTGGTTCTCGGTTGAGTAGAAGAGCACCTCTGTATATCCCAATTTTTAAGCTGATGACAGATGGAAAAGGTTCGGGGATTGATGGGCGCGAGTAGATATGTGTATGAAAAGACATACCTTTTCATTCTGTTTGAAACAACATATCCTCAACGATACATATTTGTACAGTTTCGTTCCCGGTATAGAACAATGGGTGTATATTATCGACATAACAGTTTTGTTGCTGGAAACACGTGCTAGTGTGAACCAGACAGACATCAAGGTTTCGATCAGGTTGGTGCGATCAGTGGGAATCTGCCGGATTTGTTGTCAATGTTATGATTGCTGCTCAGCTCCCTTGAATAATAGCGCAATTATATATAAGTACCTTTCTTAAGAAACGGACTATTCAACGCAAACGTTTTTTTGAAGTGAAAACTTCTTTAGCGGCGTTGGATGGGTGTAAAATGTTAAGGAAGCGTCAGGATTAGTTGACCTTTGTACCGTAACCGACGACTGACGTCATACAAGATTAGGTAAATACTATCTATTTTGCAATTTACCTGAGATAGCGTCGTAGCTTAAACGGTAAGCACTTCGACTGTAAGTCCTCATAGTTTCAGATAGTATCGGGTTCAAACCACCTGGCCTTCTGAAACTTTTTGTGATTATTTTTTCTTTTTGTAATTTATTACATTTTATGATTATTTTTTCTTTCTGTAATTTATTACTTTTTGTGTTTATTTTTTCTTTTCATAATTTATTTATTTCTTCTGACAGAAAATTAGCAGAAAATAAGTGATAGGTTCTATGATTAGCACTATATTATAGGTATGGTATGTTCTTTTTTATCTTTTTCTATGTATATAACGAAGAAAGAAAAAAAGAAAATGTTTTCACTTCTGCCGGCACTCCCAGAGTGCAACCCGTCTTTTTTTTTTAAGATTAGCGTGTTCAATCAATGAAACCCCCGAGGGGGCCATTTTGATGGTTCTGAATCAGATATGGCGTGATGAATATGCCAGACCCTCGGCAATTGATGACCCAAGACGACGCGTGCGGTTTTAGTCGATTCGAGTTCGATATAACACCTCTAGCCGGTTCCGAAGGGGGATTATAAAAAAAAATCTTCAGTTTTATTATGGTAGTATACATTGTCGTTAATTTAAATAGGTACCTATTTGTCGGTAAATAAAACTCAGTCAGTAATGCAGTATAGACAGTATACAAATAACAAAGGTGCCTATCGGCTTATCGATATGGCTTCAATAAACACTAAGCTTCGTAGGTATATAACTTATTTATATTAAAATATTTCACCGGCACTCCAAATTTCTTATTATGGACATGGACTATGGACATGGACGCCTGTGAAATCCGTTCAGCCATCCGTCGACTATGAGCGCGGGCGTAGGGGTTATGGGTGGAGCAGGCTACGGCGGTGGCTCGCGTTGCGCGCCCCCCCATACCGGGGGGACGAGTTGGTGACTCCGTGGTCTTCCATTCGTCAGCCGGGGAGCGAGAGATATGCACTAGCTACCTCACCTTTGGCCTTGCACAGCGATCCACAGCTAGTCGCCGTGCGAAAAATTCATTTTAATAATGTACCTATTGTATACTTAATCCATTTGTTTGTTGCGTGACAGAGAAATGTAATAAGTTTGTATTGTAGTTATTGATATATTATAAACTACGTCATGCAGGAACTTAGCGGCTTTCAAAAATGGCGCGAACACTAAATAAAAAAAATATAGCTACCTATCTACTTTATTAATAATACGTCAATGTTTTATTTTATTTATTTATAGCTTTATTTATCTACAGAACGGTAATTACATAATAGTAATAATAATAATAATAATAAATATTCCACAACATTTCACACAACGCTATCTAGACCCATGGTAAGCATAGCTTAACTAGCTTGTGTTATGGAATCTAGAATGCGGATAAACATACTTAGATACGTTTTTTTTGTAAATACATACATATTATACATAGAAACACCCAGACCAATGCAAATATACATATTCATGCATACAAATATTTGCACTGAGCGGGAATCGAACCCGCGCCTCCTGCGTAGCGGCCGCGTTCACTACCGCTACGCCACGGAGGTGTAGTAAAACAGAGAAAAATATATATTTAAGTTGTTATCCTTTTGTTTGTAGTTCCCGTTGTGTAGCCACCTTGGGTAAAAGCCTCCTCCATCTCTTTCCATTTTTCCCTATCCTTAGCAATCTGCATCCAATCCTTTCCTGCTTTGCTTGCTATATCATCGGCCCATCTTTTCTTTTGCCTCCCAACATTTCTTTTTCCTTCTGGGCCTATCCATTTTGTGGTTTGGTGCGTCCATCTCTTGTCTTGGTATCGGGCCACATGTCCTACCCAGTTCCACTTTTGTTTTAGACTAAAATGGAGAGCATCTGTTAATTTCGTTCTCATACGGATATCTGTGTTTCTTATTTTATGTACTCTTCTCAGATTTAAGATGCTTCTTTCCATTGCATGTTGGCAGGAGAGAATTTTGCTCCTCACTTTCTCGGTATATACCAATGTTTGGCTGGCGTAAGTTAGGCTTGGAAGAATACAAGAATCCATTATAGTTTTTTTCATGTTTAAGTTATAATTTCCCTTTAAAATTTCTTTTTGCGCCCAGTACTTCCTCCATGCTATACTTATTCGTCTGTCTATTTCATTTTCATTGCTATTTGCATCAAAAGACACCAATTTGCCTAAGTACACATATTCCTTAACATATTCTATTGAATTTCCCTCTATCTTGATTACTTTCTGGTGACTGTTCGACATAATTTTGGTTTTTGATGCGTTCATGTGCAGACCACTTTTTTTACTTTCAAAGTCTAAGCTTTGTAACATTTTTTTCAAGTTTGAAGCAGATTCACTGAAAAGAACAATATCATCCGCAAAACTTAAATGTGTCAGCTTCTCGTTAAGTATCCATATGCCTTTATTGTTCTAATCAATGTTCTTGAAAATATCTTCAAGTACAGCTATGAATAATTTTGGAGAAAGTGGATTTCCCTGTCTTACCCCCCTTCCAATAGTGAACTCTTCGCCTTGTCTTTCCAGTTTTACACTGCTTACACTTTTTGAATATATGTGCTTTATGATCTGTACATATGTTTCGTTTATTTTATTATTTCTCAGAGTAGTCCATATAGCTGAGTGCATTATGCTGTCAAATGCCTTAGTAGTCTATAAATGCCAGATATAGTGGTTTCTTAAATTCCTTGAATTTCTCAATTATTTGTTCTAATGCATGTATGTGATCTAATGTACAGTAGTTTGGCCGGAAGCCAGCTTGTTCCCTTGGTTGATTCTTGTCGATTTCCTCTGCTATTCTGTTTGTATTCTGTTTGTATTCTGTTTGTATTCTGTTTGTATTCTGTTTATTATGTTTGAACTACACCATTGTCGTGGCACTTCCTTCTTTGCAAGTACCAAGTTGAATAGCTGCGCTAGGTATGTAACTAGGACTGGCGCACCGATTTTTAGGGCTTCGTTTGTGATGTTATCTTCTCCTGGGCTTTTATTGGATTTTAATCTTTTGATGTGACCCATGATTTCATGTTCCGTTATTGGATCTGATGGAATTTTCCCTGTAGCCACAGTCGTATTGTTACTGTTTCTATCAGTTTGGTCAATTTCAAGTATTGGTTTTTTATATAGGTCAGTGTAAAACTCTGTTGCACATTTTATTATACCTTCCCTGTCTTTGGTTTCACTTAGCCTGGTATTCAAACCCTGTATCCAATTCTTGTGATTTGTCAATTCTTTAAAAGCTCTTTTGGAGCTTCTATATGAAGACAGATTGTTTTCTATAATTTTTCTTCTGTGCATGTCATAATCTTTTCTGATTGATCTATTGGATTCTTTGAACAATATTTTGAGTTCCTCTCTCATTTCTTTGGATTTGTTCTTTGTGTACATCAGATCTGTTCTCCTACTTATTAGGTTTTGTGTATACTCGCTAATTATTTTTCCTTTATTCTTGTTGTTTACCTTTTCATCCATTTTGAGGCTTTTTATTATTAATTCTTCCAATTTGTCATTAATGGATTGTACTGAGTGATTTTCTTTTAGAAGTTCTGGGGATACAGAAAGGTTATATTTTAGATTCTGTATGTAGTTGTTTTTCTCATGCATGGACTTCAACTTCATGGGTACAGCTCTGAATGAACACCAGCTAGTTTTAGGTTTTTGTATTTTCATAGTGCACCTTACAATTCTGTGGTCTGATGGGAACTTGACTTTGTTCAGAACCTCTATATTTGTTATAGATTTTGGCGTAGAACTGAGAATAAAGTCTATTTCATTTTTCGTTTTATGGTCTGGTGATAAACACGTCCATTTTCTGGAGCTTTTTTTCTTATAGTATGTGTTCATCACCGAGAGTTTATTCTCGAATGCATATTGTATCAGGCGTTCTCCTCTATCGTTCCGTTCGCCATAGCCATAGTTGCCCATTATAAAATTTTCGTGTGGTTTTGGCTGTCCAATTCTTGCATTGAAGTCCCCCATGACCAACTTGGTTTTATCTTCTAGTTCATGCGCCTTCATTATATCGCTGTAAAATTTTGTGATTTCTTCTTCACTTGATTTCTCGGTGGGCGAATATACCTGAATCAGCGATAGTTGACCTTCTTTGAAGTTTAATTTTAGCAGGGCAACTCTTTCTGATATACCTATGAAACTTACTATATTGTTCTTAAGTGATTTCTTTATCAAGAAGCCAACGCCATATAATCCCTGTGTCTCACCTATATAGCAGAATACATACTCTTTATATTCTTCAATGGTGTATCCCATCCTTCTGACTTCTGCAAGTCCTATGATATCCCATTTTATTTTATCTATTGCATTGTTTAGTTCTAGTAATCTTTGAGGTGTAGATAGAGATCTTACATTAAATGTACAAATTTTCAGACCTTGTCTCGACCCCCTACTAATACCAATGCTCTCAGAAGTGTGGTTTTCTTTATGCAAGTTGATCTGTAGATTTCTACTTGGTGGAGGGTAATGGTCACCTTCCCCCACGGTGACCAGCCGGCTTGGGGTGCATTCTATAAAAGTTGATATAATTTTTGTTAAATTATTTGTATTGTTTATTCGGTCCCGGCTGGCGATGGTAGTTAGTTTTTTGGTGTTTCAGACAGGGAAGCTGACCTACCGCGCTCAACAAAGTTCAATATATTAGGTCTTATGATTTCTTTGACTGTAGATTTAGTAGATGATGATGATGATGACGGGTTGTTTTTTGTATTAGCTCGTTTCTGCGCAGATAGGTTGGGCGAACCTGACTCCTCCCTCCTCCTTTTGTCTCGAGCTGTATCTGTCGGCCTTCTCACTATCAGTCTGTCATACTTTATATAAGCAATATTTCCCTTCTTCCTTTCCTCTTCAACTTTTGCCTGTAACTGTTTCCTCTTTTCTAGGACATCTCTGGGATAATCTTCTTTGACATTTACACCTGGAGGTAGCTTAAACTTATTTTTCAATATTAAGTGTTTTTTCCACATAGATGAAATGGTACGTCAATGTTATAAAATATGAATTATATTTTTTTCTATATCAATAAAAATATTATAGAGGAAGGTTATTATATATATTACAAATATCATCACGCTACTTCTTAAAGAAGTGAAGCAGCAATCATAGATGTCAACAAACCCGGCAGATTCTCATACATTATTTGAAAATTAATACAGTATGTGGCTTATGGAGATACGGAGCGGGTCGTCTAGTATACAATATAATGGCAACTTTTAATCCCTACACAACCTCATCTTCATGTTTATCTATTGAAAGTAGGTAAAAGTCCTTATCTATACGTAATTTGTTAGATCACCTGGCAGGTAGAAAGTCCCTCCCAAATGACCTGTCTTTTTGAGAATATTATTTTTTACTATTAATTTTTCAAGTTGCTTCAAATACATTTTTTATATGTTTTTTGGAAAATATATAATATATAATAAGTGCTTTTGAACGCACCTGGTAACGGTACTTTTTAAATATTTTTATAAATTTGCCAGTTGACCCGGCGAACTTCGTACTGCCAATATTTTTTCCGCCCGCGTAGCGTCAGATCCCGTTCCGTTCCGTTAAAGATTCAAGAATACAAAGGGATATAGGGACAGAGAAAGCGACTTTGTTTCATACTATGTAGTGATGATACGTTGAATTAGCCCCGTTATTCACTAGCCAGATCTGCACCTTTGTGTTAGGTACAGGTACAAAAGAGAATGTGTGATAAATTTTCAGCTTGCCTCAAGCATGTTCCCAAAAATCGTACCAGCTCTTGGATTATATTGTTTTTATTGCATTATCGAAAAGTAATAGCTGACCTACTGTTTTATATTTGAAAAGTATCCAATCTTTGACGGAAGGCCATGTTCTTTTAGATAAGATATTATGCTAAATATATCCTTATTGATAATATCAAGACTTCAAGGTTTCTGATGTCGCGTGTCGTACTAAAATAAGCCTGCCTACTAGTTTGTACATTATAAGTTATAATTATTTATTCTTCTGTTCCTCCTAGCGTTAATCCCACTCGCATCCGAAGCTTTAAGCTTGGAGTCTAAGGGTCCGTTTTACCAGTCTAAGGTGAACTTCTATATTTTCCGTGAAGCGACTGCTATCTGACCTCCATAACCCAAAGGCGATATCGAAGCATTGTAACTAGACCAGTTGTTGGATTTTTGAGTGGTCCAACTACCCGTTACGACTGTGCCGGGTAGTTGGAGCCCTCTGTGTGTAACGGGACTGACGTGCTCTCCGAAGCACGACCACCATAATTATTTATTATTACAAATTAAATGCTAGCTGTGCCCCGTGGATTCACCTGCCGTACTCGGTTATATTCGGGCGGGCTCACCAATGCGTCGCATCACCTGCTTTACTGCCTTTTTATTGCTCGTCTTCAAATTTTAAAATGACAGCTGAAGACAGCTACAAAAAGTTGCGGGTTAGTTGATCGCAATTGACATCAATTTAAGTAGCCAATTTATAGGGTTTCGTAGGTAACTCAAAAGGAAAAACAGAACCCTTATAGGATCATTTAGTTGTCCGCCTGTCTGTCTGTCTGTCAAGACCTGTTTCTCGGGAATGTGTGAACGGATTAAGTTTAAATTTACACCAAATAATCATCTTTGCAACGTCATACAGATGTGAAAAAAATCAAACTTGTAGGTCAATGATAGATAAAAGTTAAAACATAAGTTCGTCATTCATTTTTAGGGCACCCTCAGTGCCTTAGTCTGACTCGCACTTGACGCCTCTTTTTGTTTATATACAGTGTGCCTATACAGGAAAATCTGTAGGTAAAGGTATAGGTAGGTAATAAATGATCCGTATAACGGATGCTATAGGTACGGAGGTGTGGCTAACTAGGGCACTATAGAGAAGTGCAACGACCTAGTATTGCTCGCACGCAACATCTACTAAGAACTCGCGATATCAGTTCTATAATCTATTACGAATGCAACTTTTCCTGCGGCGAGTAGAGTAGCCAGAGCTCACTGGAGAGTATTTGTACTGTCAGTGGGAAGACCAAAGGCTTGTTCTGTTCTGTCTTGTACACTGACGGCACAGAATTTCTCTGTTCTTACTGGGCCGGCAGAAGTGAAAACTTTTTCTTTCTTTCTTTCTTCGTTATATACAGAGAAAAAGATAAAAAGAACATACCATATCACACCATACCATACCTATTATATAGTGCCAATCATAGAACCTATCACTAATTTTCTGTCAGAAGAAATAAATGAATTACAAAAAGTAAAAATTATCACAAGAAGTAATAAATTACAAAAAGAAAAAATAATCACGAAAAGTGTCAGAAGCCCAGGTTCGAACCCGGTACTATCTGAAACCATAAGGACTTACAGTTGAAGCGCTTACCGCTAAGCTACGAAGCTTCTTGACATACCTAACAAAATAAACAATCTGTAGCTAATGTTGTATGAGTCGTCGGTACGGTTCAAAGGTGAAGTGATCCTGATTCGAGTTTAACACTTTTTACCCATCCAACGCCGCTAAAGAAGAACTCCAAAAATTCTTAACTAATGGATAAAGTTTATAAATCAACCAATTAGTTAGTCTTCCGCAGTCTATTGCTGAACATAGGGCCTCTTCTAATTTTTGAGTTTTGGCTGACTGTCTCCACGCTGGCCAGACAAGTTGGTACAGGGTTTTATTTCGAGTCTTCCTTCTCTCGCAGTGATATCGTCTGCGTATTTATCCGTTCAAAGTCTATAAAGATAGGTATTAATAAATAGCATGGTAGTATCTATCTGTTGGTCAGAGGCATGAGATTGCACGTTAGATGTGTTTAGTTCAGAATTTTCCACGCTGTAAATTGTACCTACTCTGCCAGTGACCTTACAAAGCAATTTAAATTAACTGACGTTCAAATCTGACGTCAAACATCCCTCATATGCGTTGTTTTGTTATGAATGGATGTTTTGACTTATGATAAGCAGTAGGTACCAAACCATTACAAGATTACACGTATCACGTGTTTTCATCAAATCTAAGTACATTGCGAAAATCTAACTTGGTTAAATTTTAATTAATTCAGGTTCCAATCATCAGTCAAATTGGCTCCAAAGGTATTTACGAAGTATATCTACTTAATCGGAGCTATATAAAATTGTATTGTATTTAATACATATATCTGTTATGTATCAAACGGCCTCGTTTTCTTCAAATGTATGTAGGAAAAGGGAAGTAAGTATTCCAAAATTGGAAGTCTGCTATCAACAGATTCTAATCAAACACCCTATCAATACAATATCCCGATCCTATAAAGAGAGTGTTTCATGGTGTTTCTCTATCACTATCCCTCTTTTCCGCCTAGAAAACGATTGCTTATAACACGTCATGGTAGGAGTAGTGGTCCTACTATGCGTGCTAAAGATGCATATGGTGTTGAGCCTGTTAAGACCGCCAATTGTTTAAACCAATTAATTCTAATTTTGATTCGATTTCATGTCCTTAGCGTACATAATATACATAATATAAGACTTTAAACAAAATTCTTAATATTAAAATTCTCATTCTCTAATTTCTAGATTCGACGAGAAGGAGAGCATATCGGGCGTGCAGCAGCTTAAGTCGTCGGTGCAAAAGGGTATCCGCGCGCGTCTTCTGGAGCTGTACCCACATCTCGACTCCTATATCGACCAAGTGCTCCCTAAGAAGGATACCTTCAGGATTGTAAAATGGTACGGTTTAACATAAATAACAGTATCGGGATGACCGAGCTTTGCTTGGTCTTTTCTTTTAGGTAAATTGTGATTTTTAGAAATTATATTCATATACAAATTACATACTGATGAGTGGAATGATGAAATATGAATGATATTTTTCGATCTTAAAATCGCGAGTGCAATTAGTTTAATATTATTTAGACATTTTCTAAAAATGAATCCTAGCTAGAACGATTTATCGCCCCTGAAATCCCCTATATACTAAATTTCATGAAAATCATTGGAGCCGTTTCCGAAATTTTAAATTTATATAATTATTACAAGAATTTTTCGTTTTAATATAATAAGATAATCAAAAGTCTGAATGTGTCATAGAAGGCGACTAGGGAATGGGGGCTCTTCTCTATCCGACAGTGAACATACAGCCCATGACTAGGCTCGCCCCCTATTACCTGGGACCGAAAATCATTGTTGGCGAAATGGGGTTAATACGCTTTTACCTACCCCTTTGGGGACTTACAGGCGTATGTACATATGTATGTATGCATTGTATATGTATGTAAAATGTGACTGATCCTTTTTTAACGAGCTCATAATCTCCACGTATATCTTTCGAGCTCGGCCTCTTCAGGTGTGGTGACCACGGAGTCCCCATATCCTGACAAATCCTTATGTAAACGCAAATGCGAAAATGAGTTTGTTTCTTACTCTATCACCCAAGAACGGCTGTATGGATTTAGCTGATAACTGATAACACATAGGTACAGTATGACCTGGATCACCTAGATTACATAATAAATATTATTTTTATACTGCTAAGGTGGCAGACAAGCACACGGCCCATCGGATGGAAAGGGGTTATCGTGGCCTATGGACGTGTGCAACACCAGGGGAGTCACACTCGTGCTGCCGACCCTTTAAACACAGAAAGTTTCTGTGCCGCCAGTCTTTCCACTGGCAGAACAAAACCTCTCAAGGGAGGTCTCTCTCTTTTTAACTCAGAAATATTACGTTCCTTTAAGAAAATGATCGATATTTTAAGGCTTAGACGAATGGCGTCACTATCTTTGGATGAGTTTTTAAATAAATTGGTCTAGCGTTTACGCCTTCTACGTAGTACAAAGTACAAAGGTAGCTTTTAGTTAGGTGAATAGAAAAATAATGTTAGTTTATGAATGTTTCAGCCACGACCACATCGAGATTATGGTGAACAGCGCAGGCGAGCTGCTGTTCTTCAGGCACCGTGAAGGACCCTGGATGCCGACATTGAAACTGCTGCATAAATGTAAGTATTTAATTATTATTCTCTTATTACTTATGCCGACATGTGAACAGGATTGATGTATGATAGATAGATTGAGAGATAGTTTTATAGAGACACCCAGCTCTTTATTGTGCACAATAAGACAAGAAATTAACAGTATGAATGTACACACACCAAAAATAGTTTGAGATTACTAGCAAAAGATGGAATATTTTTAAAATTTTACTTTTTAAAGGAATGTTGCTTACGTAACATATTTTTTATAAAAAAAAATATTTTTTGATGTGTGTATATGTCGCCGGCAATTAGCTTAATCAGCCGTCCGATTAACTGCCTAGGCAGTTATCTAAACGGCGCCATTCAATTTACGGCCTGAATGATATTCAGCCGTCTCGTTTATTACATCATTTAATAACCCGGCTTGCTAATGCTTAGGCCAATCGTAAAATGGGGCACTACTTCGAAATAAGATAGAAAATTACATACATACATATACTTACACCTGTAAATCCCCGAGGGGTAGACAGAGGTGTATTCACAGAAAATTTGTGATAGGTGTTGTGATAGCTGCGCAATCCGACTTGGTTAGGTTAGGTTAGAATAATGGGCAGCCTTATCGCGGAAGCGACCTCTTCCAGGCAACCTTTGATGAATGTGTGGATATCTACAAAACGGTGGAAAGGATTTGGATAATGAATCAGAGATAATCTGCAGTCAGAAAAAGCACATTAGGTACCTACTACAAATAGCATCAGTAGGATGATGGTCCAGAAATCGGCCTTAGGTACGTTCGAGAGGTCTCTGGTTCGAATCCTGGACACTATACACTACCATTGTGAACCCACTTTGTAATATACAGAATTTAGCCTAGCTAGAGGGATTATATAAGGGGTAAATTATTCTGTAAAATAAAAAATATCTACCACTGAAAAGCGACACTGACAAAGTGCAAATTACTCAGTTACTTACAAAAGATACTCATTGATGTGAAGGTCAGCAGAGAAGGAAATGGCCTAGTGTCAAACATCGGAGTGATGATTGATGAAGCTATTTACATTTAGTAGGGGTGCGAACTTGTATTGAAGACCCTTGGTCCCTTGAAAATTACATTAAATGTTTGATATATTGTGATCTTTCCTGTGTCGATTGTTGTGTGAAGATTGATATAAAAATAGACTTAAGTTAGGTATGTGGATAGTATCCCACGGTATGATTACGAAGGTGACCGCATACGACAACTGCCTGAATAGGAAATAGTAAATAGGTAGAGTTTTAAAGGGAATAAAAATGAGTAGGTCAGTAGACGAATGAAGAGGTTCCCCCTCCATACAGCTCTTTTATGTGTTTTATTTAGTTTTCACGGGACCGACTGCCATCTGATGCCCCAATTCCGAGAGGAAAGCTTGTGCCAGTCCTTCGTCAATCAGCAAGTGTAACGGACAGAAGATCTTGTGATCTAGAACGATACTCACACACTTAAATTTCGATTGTCATTGACAGTTTTGACAGATTGTCAACGACAATCTATCTTCAGTACTTTTTTTATACCACTAAGGTCCACTTGATGGGAAGTGGTTACCGTGGCCTATGGACGTCTGCAACACGAGAGGAGTCATACTCGTGCTGCCGACCCTGTAAACACAGAGAGCTTCTGTGCCGTCAGTGCAGAAGACAAAGCGTCAGTCAGTCGGTGCGAAGACCAATGGCTAGACCTAGGTCTTCCCACTGACAGCACAAAAACTTTCCAATGAGATCCTTACTCACCGCCGGGAACACAACACGAGGTTATTATAGCCGCGGTATTCTGTAGGGCGGAGGTATTTCCCCAGTTGCATTGCTCAATTGGACGGAATATACGGAATAGCATCGTATCGAGATCGAATCGAGATTCAGGACTGAGTATCAGTCTGGAATACGCGCGCGAAACATTAATTATTCTTCTTCATCTTAGCATTAAGTGATCCCAGTCGCATCCGAAGTTTTCACCTCGGAGTCTGGGGTACGCTTTTGCCAGTCTAACTGTGGGTTTAGTTGAACTTCGATATTTTCCGTGAAACGATTGCCATTTAACCTCCACAACCCAAAGTCGATATCGAAGCCTTGCAGTTAGACCAGCTGTTGGACTTTTTAGGGCTGCAATTACCCGTAACGACTGCCATAAATATTCGTATGGCAACCGAAAATTCATTATTATCTGTTCACAATTTCAGATCCGTTCTTCCTACCGATGCAACAAGTCGACAAAGGTGCTATTCGCTTCGTGCTAAGTGGGGCGAACATCATGTGCCCAGGGCTGACTTCCCCCGGGGCTAGGATGAGCACCGTGGACAAGGGGCAAGTGGTTGCTGTGATGGCAGAGGGCAAGGAACACGCTCTAGCTATTGGAACGACCTCGCTATCTACTACTGATATGTAAGGATAAAGATATGCTTCTGATGAGCCTTTTTGTGGGTTAATTGTTTGGGGTTAGTATAACTATGAAACGGCCGAACTTTCTTCAACACTAAAATCTGCTAACATGTGCTTCAAGTCCATCTCCTTGTACACCAGAGGACCTTATGAGCGCTTCTGAGAACGCAATCCACTGGGAAAACAGAACTCGAGGGTGGAAGCGTCATTGACTCGACAGAAGAACAAGCGTAAAAGTATCGATTCACACGTAGTCAAATCATCTTTCCAGCCATTTCTTAGCTCAGTTGAGATCGGCTTTCAATGTAACAGAGACGTGGCTGAACTTTGACATTGTTCGTTTTGATTAAAATATTAACTTAATAATTAACTAAATAATTTAGAAATATAAAAAGAAAGAACTGCTTATACTGTTGATTGATGGCACTTGGTGGAACTTGCTACACATCTTCAACCGGTCAGGAAATCAATAAATGATGTGGAACAGTACAAGTGATTTCATTGAAGATAAAAAAGAAAGAAATCTGTTACGGTAACCCTATTTCCTGAGACTGAGAGCTTATCAGCAGCCGAAGAGATGTGACTCATGCAAAAAAAGGTTTTTTAGTTTGAACTCTGTAAGTAAGTAAGTAATTAATGATTTACTTACTTACTTGAATTCTGTGCAATAAGCCTGTACTTTTGACAGTCGTGCACTATAGTATGACGGCGATCGCAGTACCGCGCCTTAGGAAAGGTACACAGGTAAACAGAGAGTATAATTAGTATAGGAAGCGAGTCTAAATTTGACGGTCGATTGGTGAATAGGATACTACCCCCCGTCTCGCCGCGCAGATACCCAAGGCGCGGTACAGCGGTTACGGTGGTTTATAGGTACAGAATATTGACTACATGACCTAAAATTATTAATAATTGGTTTCTTTTTCAGAGCCAAGGTGAACAAGGGCGTGGGGATAGAAAACTGTCACTATTTGAACGACGGCCTGTGGCAAATGAAACCAGTGAAGTAACTCCACAACATGTCTTGTACCAACGACGTTGACGTCCCTAACTTATTCAATAAGCTTTCTTAAATAAAAATGTAAATGTAAAAGGTGATTTAATTTCTACCTTAAGTCCACTGCTGGAAATACGCCACACCCGATATACGACACAGTATACGATCCTTCATCTTCCACATCCAATCCCTGCCAATTACCATCGATCAGTCAAACAATTTGCAATTAGTGTTTGTATCCCACTGCTGGAATGGCCATACGCTTCTCCCGGTATAGGACTCACCGTCCGTAGCATGAAATGATGGTTTATTTGTCAGAATATGGATGAGTGGGTACAGAGTTTTTGGATGTTTTACATTCTAGGTGCAAGCCATACTCTACCATTGTGTGGCGTACAAAAATATGTCTTACAATTAAAATTAAAGTATTCGATAGTTAAAATTATTATAAACATTATCATGCAAAAAATAATGACAAGTATCACAATTTAACATTATTTAAAAATTCGTCAATGGTATAACATTGATCAATCAATCAATCAATCAACTGGCATATTGCAGTCAACTGCTGAACCTAGAATCTTCGCGGTACCATAACCAATCTCACATACAAGTCTGTATACCATCTACATCTACACTACTATAATAAAGAGGAAAGATTTGTATGTTTGTAATGAATAAACTCAAAAACTACTGTGCCGATTTCAAAAAATGCTTTCACCATTGCAAAGCTACATTCACCCTGAGAAACATAGGCTATATTGAATTTCCACCGGAACGTTTTATATAAAATATATTTACAATAATCTTTGGGTAACACCAGCTGATTCACGGACAAAACTCTAGCGCACTTAGTTGCGGTAATCATTGACCGAGCGAGCGAAGCGAACAAGTCTCTGTTTCAACTAGCTGCCAAATTTTGCTTTTGTCCGTTCTATCTATGTCGGTTTGTCAGTTCCGGTCTAGAGGGCTCATTTATAAACCTTCTTTTATTTTAAACTCAACTTTTGTCGAGAGCTTTCTTTGATAGGAGGGAAAATGAGGGAGAATAGGAGGATAGTTTGCTGTCGCGTTACTTATGAACGGATCTTGATGATTCTCAGCTGAAACGAAAAAAAGGAATCACGCATCGGTAAGGGTAACTTCGTTATAAAAAACTAATTGTAGCGTTGTTTTTAGGAACCGATCGTCATTTTTTTTGTTGAAACATCCAGGACTTTTTAATATAAGTAGATAGCTACGTATCCATTTTTTTAAGTTTTTTTATGTTACCTAAAAATATGGTGAAGTGTGCTCGCGAGGTCTACTGTTTACAGAACTGCTAATCTAGCTAGAGTAATTTTCTTATTACAGAAATTATTTGACATTGACTATTTTATATTGACTATTAATAATTGCACATGCACAATTCTAAATTACTTATTGTTTACTGTATAACACGCCTGCTAAAAGAAAAATCGTAGTCAGGTCTATTATTGGTCAAACTCAGTAAATTGCGGCACAAATTCTACTAAAGCTTACTATTTCATTGGTCCAACGCGAGCCTATTGTAAAATGTGAATAATATAAAAAAATTAAGTATTACATTTTATGTAATGTATCAAGAAATTATTTTTTTCTCGAAATGCAATTTTGTTCTCCATAGCTATTTTCAAATTTACCGCCAATGACGTTCTGTAATTGTAATTTGGCACTTTATTAGCCAAACCAAAAAGCTTTATTGTGGACCAGTAATTTTGGTAAAAATTTCAATAATTTGTTCGTTTTAATTAGATTAATAATCTAATTGAATGCTAAGTTAAGTAATCGATGTGTTCAACGTGTTAAAATATTTAAATTTTCTCTCGATTGTCAATTTGTAGTTCCTTTTATAATAAATTACACTTTGTGTTTCCGAACGTATATTGTTTTTAACTATGGCGGCGGCACTTGTTAGTTCGTCTCGTCAGGGTAAATAATTTATTTTTTTCAATATAAATCAATGTTTTACACCGCTCATTCAATTGTGAAATAAACTGAACAGCAAGATTTAATTTCATCACTGATTATGTATGTAAAGTTTTACGTTTAAAAGTTTGTTGCATGGAAGTTAGCTATCAGCTGTTCGTGAGTTGGTTTTTAATATTTTTTTGAATTAGTAGCCAGTCTTATTATTATTATTATATTAATTTAATAAAGTGGATAGTAGTGATGATTAATAAACGACCTTGATAGTAATTGTTATGCAATAAAGTTACTAAATATAAAAGTTCAAAGTTCATGCTCCGATTGTTATGGTTTTATTTTGACGTATACTTTTTGAAACTTTCAGTGGGGAGGCTAACGAGCGCTGCGAGGAGGCTATACTCCGATGCTTATCCTAAAATAACTACTCACTACACAATCCACCCTAGAGATAAGGACCCAAGATGGAAAGGTGAGTGATAGATAGCATTGAAAGTAGGCACATACAAACACGTCATAATTTATTTAAATAAGCAGTTTGTTCACAGACCAGATAACGATAATTTGTGAAATATTAGCTCCGATAAAGTTAATGAAGTGCGGCACTGTGTGGCAATTCAGTTAAAGATAATCATATTGATTTTGGATCAACATAGATAATTCAGACATAGCTAATCCCCGTTAGCTGCGCGAGGGATATGCCAGAGGCTACCTCACCCCTAGCAACTGATAGCCGAGACAGTCATGCGGTTTTTATCATAACTACCTCTGCTGGCATAAAAATTTGCATCATTATTCCCCTCTGACATGGCCTAGTTAAGACTGTACCCTGTTTACTGTTTTCTCATATTCCATATTAAAATTTTTAATTATTCCTATTTCAAACTTTTATGATGTTCAGACATCAGTATGGAGAGGGTGGCAGAGGAGACAGATATTCTCATTATTGGAGGAGGTCCGGCGGGTATGGCCGCTGCCATCAGAGCAAGACAAATAGCAGAAGAAAAGGGAGCTGTAAGTATTTACTTTAGCAATAAAAGTATGATTTAGCAGTATCCTATGCTTTATTTCAAATCTTAACCTACAATAAAATATCTATAATTAACTGATCAGAAAATGATATAATCTGATCAGGCAATGATACAACCAGTATGTAAAAGAGTTTCTTTATGACTCAATGACATAAAAAAACTCATTGCATTTTTAAACAAACAATGAAACATAGGACTTTTTAAAAATTTTTTGTTAACTTTTCAGGAAGTAAGAGTGACTCTGCTAGAGAAAGCCGCAGAGATAGGTGGACATATTTTATCTGGGGCCTGTGTGGACCCTATAGCTCTCAATGAGCTGATACCAGACTGGAAGGAAAAAGGCGCTCCAATGAACACTCCAGTCACTGCAGACAAATTTGGTTTTCTGACTAAGGGAGGTGGGAGAATACCACTGCCTGCTTTTCGTGGTGAGTTTTTATATTTTTTTTTCCTTTTTTACTTCTACATTAGTTAGACAATTATATATTTGAAAAAGTATTTTAATTTTTTACTAACAATTAAAACTTGCATTAGTTTATGCCAGTAATTTTATTTGATAATTTTCTTCTTTTTGATAAAATCATTAAAATAATGCGGTTTATTAATTACATTTTCTAGGTGAAATATTGTTAACGAAATTCATCTTCATGGGTAAATTTGCAAGTAAATAAATAATGATGATTATGATAAATTAAACAATCCATACTAATATTATAAATGCGAAAGTAACTCTGTCTGTCTGTCTGTATGTTACGCTTTCACGCCTAAACCACTGAACCAATCTTGATGAAATTTGGTACAGTGGTATATTACAGCTTGAGAACGGACATAGGCTACCTTTTATCACGAGAAAGGGGGTTCAAAGGGGGGAAATAGGGGATGAAAGTTTTTATGAAAGTTTCGTCATTTATGAAGATATCTTAATGAAATTTGGTACAGAGGTAGATTAGAGCTTGGGAACGGATATAGACTACCTTTTATCGCGAAAGGGGGGGTAGAAGGGGGGGCGGACTAGGGCCTTGGTATGAAAGTTTGTCATTTTTGAAGATTTCTTAATGAAATTTGGTACAGAGGTAGATTAGAGCTTGGGGACGGACATAGACTACCTTTTATCGCGAAAAGGGGGGCAGAAAGGGGGGGACCAGGGCCTTGGGATAAAAGTTTATGGTTTTGGAAGATTTTCTGATGAAATTTGGTACATAGATAGTTTAGAGCTTGGGAACGGACATAGGCTACCTTTTATCGCAAAAGGGGGGAAGAAGGGGGGGGGGACCAGGGCCTTGGGATAAAAGTTTATCGTTTTAGAAGATTTCCTGATGAAATTTGGTACAGAGATAGTGTTTAGAGCTTGGGGACGGACATAGACTACCTGTTATCGCAAAAAGGGGGGATAGAAAGGGGGGGGGGACTAGGGCCTTGGGATGAAAGATTGTCATTTTTGAAGATTTCCTGATGAAATTTGGTACAGAGATAGTTTAGAGCTTGGGAACGGACATAGGCTACCTTTTATCGCGAAATGGGGGAAGAAGGGGGGGATCAGGGCCTTGGGATAAAAGTTTATCGTTTTAGAAGATTTCCTGATGAAATTTGGTACAGAGATAGTTTAGAGCTTGGGAACGGACATAGGCTACCTTTTATAGCGAAAAGGGGGGAAGAAGGGGGGGGGGGCAGGGCCTTGGGATAAAAGTTTATCGTTTTAGAAGATTTCCTGATGAAATTTGGTACAGAGATAGTATAGAGCTTGGGAACGGACATAGACTACCTTTTATCGCGAAAAGGGAGGAAGAAGGGGGGAGGGTAGACCAGGGCCTTGGGATAAAAGTTTATCGTTTTAGAAGATTTCCTGATGAAATTTGGTACAGAGAGAGTTTAGAGCTTGGGAACAGACATAGACTACTTTTTATCGCAATAAGGGGATAGAAGGGGGGGGGGGGGCTAGGGCCATGGGATGAAAGATTGTCATT